>CM018680.1:38623666-39066369 GCA_009363875.1 Mikania micrantha | reverse complement strand
GGAGTAAGAATTAACTCACATTTATGTTTCTTGAGAAAACTAGTATAATGAAGAAGAATCAAGATCAAAAGTCTATCAAACCCGGATGCTCTGAGGTTAGACGTTGTGACCAGACAACATCTCAAAGGAACAAGCTACGATCCGAATGCAAAGTGGATGGGTAAATATTATGCTAGGCATAGCTAAATGAACGGACTCATAGGCCGACTCGTTGGCCTAGCGAGCCTCTACAAGGCTAGATCATAGGTCTTTAGTTTTCTTATGTTTGGTCTTCATGAATTTCTCTAAGAAGTGCGTTGAAATACCAATACACACTTTGACAAGAAAGATATCGAGGTTTTTAGTGTCTTGTTATCCAAATCTCTACAACTTTTCGCAATGGAGTGCATTGAACCACCAATGCACTTTGATGAGAAAACATGGAGAATTGTGAGTATAAAAAAAGTTAGGATAATTGTTTTTTTCATGTTTGCAATTACTATCCTCGTTCCTTCGTGAACGTTAAGTGACCTTACATAACAATGTTGGTTAGGTTGTACGTCGGTGATTTTGTTGTATTATTAGAAGTGGGAGGGAACTTGGAAATGAACTCTATAGTTATGTTTTTCTCACTTCATACCAGTAATCACGAGACATTCGTACAACCATTAGATGATTATTGTTCATTTCTGATGGATAGGTAAGGCAGTTTGCCACAAAGAGGCTAGTGTCCTTTTTCTTGTTATTTTTTTGCATTGAGAAGAGGGTTTCCTTTGTTGAAATGAAAAGCATGGAAAACTTGTGAGTCTCACTGCTGTCACACCCCCTGCGCCGCGTGCGGAATCCACGGCGCGGTGACGTATAAATAGTGAATCATGCACAAGTATTGATTAAGAACAACCACAACGGATTACTAAGTTTCATAATGTTTAGACAGTTGTTTAGTTTCAGACAACTATCTACCAAAAGAATGACAACTACAGACCCAAAATATAGTTTTACAAAATAAGACTTCAAACAAGACAATTAAACATTCAGGATTTTAGTGTGTTTCTAAATCCATCCTAGCATGTTTCTTTCATCTTGTTCTATCTTAAGCGGTCTTCTTAGTTGTCCTTAAAATGTCTTACACTTGATTACCTGAAACACGTGAAAAGTAACTGTCAACTACAGAAGTAGTTGGTGAGAACATAGGTTTAACAATTTGTAAACATGAATTTGCAGTGTAAGGCATAAGTTTAAAGCAATAAATGAATTACATGGATGAGCTGCAACCCAACTAACATCAAGTATGTAAAAACGAGTGTAAACAGTCCAAAGACTGTTTGCACGAAAACCAACATATAATCAAGTCCTAAAGTACGTTTGGAGTCAGAAAATTAGTCAGCAACATTGATAAAACCATACGTACCGAAATCTCTGCAGTCAGCTTTTAAACAATTTAAAAGCTAACTCCAGAAATTGGTCTGCCCAAATGTGTCCGCTTTCCCTTGTTGTGATCACCCAGTACTAACGCTAAAGAATATGAAACTTGATGTGTTTATAAGTTTTTCGCAACAGTGGACACCATGCTTTTGAACCTTGCTTTAAAACCAAAGATTTAATGCCTTATTTGATAACATGATTTCAAACCTTGTTTGAAATACCATGTGTTGAATCCTTTGTTTGAACACCATGAAATGAATCCTTTGTTTGAACCCCATGAAATGAATCCTTTGTTTGAAACCATTGATTGAATACATAGGATAGTGACCTTGTATAGAAACAAGGTTTATATAAAAGATTATTTTCGAAAACATGAGTTTATAGTGAAAGAGTTTATAAATCCCATTATTTAAAAGTTTTGACCTTTATAAAACCATTCGAGTAAAACTGATATAAAATAGTTCAAGGAAGCTTTATAAAACCTTTTAGTAGAAAAATGTTTAACATTTGATAAAAACCCTTCAAAACAGTTGATGAATCCTTTGAAATTTGTACAGTGAACCTGTATGTTTGTAACATAGCATACACCTTGTATAGTGAAATACGATTGTAAATAGAGTGTTTGCACGTGTTCCACCCCAACACAGTTGTAAAACAGTAAAAGTGGGGCTAATGTTCTCACCTGTCTGCAGTATACTCTGAACTATAACAAATAGCAAGTAGCAAACAGGACTTCTAAACTGATTCCTATATCATTGTAATCATACATAAGATATAAGATTTATAATTGTATAGACTTTGATTCATTGTTTGACTTGTGTAAACTTGAACCTGATTAACTCTTGATTACATGATCTCAAGATTAAGAATTTTGTGTGAACTTGAAAGTCATGGTTTAGTCACTTGATTGATAATAATAATAAACCATGTTCATGTTATTTTTTGAACAACTTGTTATGCATAAAATAGCACATGTTTATGAGTTTGATAATCCTTGTTTAAACATGTAGTTTTGAATAGGTGTTCCAATGGTTTAAGTCTTTGATATTATGCCTTGACCTCATGATTATGTTAATTTGTAACTTAACTCAATTGAAATCAAATCACAACTCTGTTTAAGTCGTGGCCTCCCATTGGCCGTAAGCCCATGAAACCATTGGACTTAATCAAAAGCCATGGACCTTTTAGGTTGACGATGGACCAAATGAAAGGTGGTATGGGCCAACAACATGTGTATAAACCTTGTAACACACCAAAGATAATATTTGACCAATTTAGATCATAATGGACCGAATGGGATCTAATTGGGCCAAGAGTCCTATTGGGCTTGATCTAACATGGGCCGAAGTTAATTAATCCTTGGGTCAATTAGGATCAAAATGGGCCGACTGAAATGAAACTGGGCCGAGAGATGGGTTAACTCAAGAACATATGGGCCAAGGAGGTGATTGGGCTAAATATCACGGCGCAAGAATTGAGATTGAACCGAAATGACCATAGTTTTCTAACCATGGCAGCGAACCTATGACTGCCATGGTTGAGGGTTCGGTTCTTATATGATTCGGCCCAAGATGAGGATCACAGGTTCTTTTCCCAGGTTGCACTGGGTTCGGCATATGAGGGTTCGCCGCATGCATAAAGGTTCGACTGGCTAATTGGTTCGGCTATCTTCATATGGGTTCGTTGTTAACCAGGGTTCGGCCATGATGCTCCCATAGGTTTGGCCCCCTTGTGAAACACAGGTTCGTTACATGACCAGCGAACCATGCAAGGTTCGTTAGTGACATCTTCAATCCAAAGTTCGCCGAAGGTGTTTAGGGTTCGCTGTGCATGCAAGTAGGTTCGTTGGCAGAGGGTTCGACTGGGGTTCGTCACCACAGCAGGGTTCGCCTAATGAGGCTAACAGGTCGAGGTTCGTCGGCATAACTCAGGTTCGTGAGATCTGCAATAGGGTTCGGCTAGCATCCAGATGGTTCGGCCAAACCTGAAACCCCGAACCCTGGTGCAAGCCTCATCCCTTTCATCGAATCATCTTCTCCAGACCTTGATCTAAGTTATGTTCTTGTTAAGGAGGGTTGCTATGGTTGCGAGACTCGAAGGATAGTGACTAGGAAGGAACCGGTTATGTATGTGTTTAACAAAACCCACGAACAAAAACCCTATTTTTCCAGATTTTCATTCAAGCATACCTCGTTTTTGGCCGGACAAATCCACTGATTTCTTGTACTTTCGCGTAGGAAGTCGAGAGCTTCACGTAGGCGTCAAGAACACCAAAATCCGTTGAGAAACGAAGAAGTTATACGCGTTTGAAGATCGGTTTTCTAGAGAGAGGGTTTGTTGGACTAAAAGAACCAATGAGCCTGATCAGAAAAATCTCTAAGTCTCACAGCACTTATAACAACTGAAGAAGAACACAACGGCTGACATTCAATGTACAGAAGATACAAGATCTGAAGTGATATACAACAGCTGAAGTGTAAGTCATCAGATGTTGTAGTGTGTAGTTTAGTCTTCAGTAGTTTCCTTTCAGTTCTTGTAAAAGTCTGATGAGTAGTTTACTCATCAGATGTTTTAGTTTTATTACTTCAGTATTTGTAAGAGAATGTCTTCAGATGTTGTAGACATTCTCAGTAGTTTAGTTATTTCAGTTGTTTTGTTTTGTCTGTTAGGTGTCAACATCATGTGACATCATCAGACGTCACTGTCTTTATATAAGGGCAGTTGACATTTTTGTAATGTAATGAAGTTAGTGAATTGAATGAAATATTCCTTTTGCAGAAACTCTCTCTCTATAACAAAATTATTCGTTTACTGTTTGATTGAACTTTGTTCTTGCTATGATTGTGCTAATTCAACTTTGAATTCCGCTGCTATACTCTATTATTAAATCAATTGAGAACATCTGATCCTACAATTGGTATCAGAGCTGGTTAATCATTGATCGATTAAACAATTGATCTCTGAAACTGCTCAAATTTGTTCTCTAATTGATCGAATTCGCTGATTAAGTAAGAATTTGTTATAGATTGAAGTTTTCTGTTAACTTCTGTTGATTTGTCCTTCAATATTAATTTGTTTTGAATCAATTGATCGAAATTTGCATTAGCTTGTGTCTAATTGCTTGGATCTGTGATCATGACAACTCCAAACAATGATCCACACAATACAGGCTCCGCAACCAAGCCTCCGATGCTTGTGCGGAGTGAGTACAAAATTTGGCAACGTAGAATGCTACATCACCTGTCGATTAACAGCGCAGGATGTTGGAAATCTGTAGTGCATGGTCCATATAAACCCTCGATCACTGATCCTGAAACTAAGATCATGATTCCGAAACCGTCTGATATGTATTCAGATGAGGATATCAAACTGTTTGAAATTGATGCGAAAGCTCATGGTATTCTGGCCATGGCTCTGCCTAATGAGATTTATTCAGGCTTGATGCATCATGATACTGCTCATGATCTCTGGGTTGCACTGAAAGAACAATTTGGTGGAACCGATGAGGTTTTAGCAAATACTAGAGAAATCCTTGCTCAGCAGTATGAGACATTTTCTCATAGAAAGGGTGAATCATTGACTCAACAATTTGAGAGATTCTCATGTTTAATTTCTGAGTTGAAAATGGTTAAGCAAGAATATACTAATAGTCAGATGAATAACAGATTTCTCAGATCACTGCCTGAGAGATGGGACACATACACAATTGTCCTACGCTCTAATGCTAATCTGGAAAATCTATCTCTCACCCAATTACATGGGAAACTCTTAACTTTTGAGAGAGAGGTAGAACAAAAGAGAAAACTGTCTTCATCTGGAAAACTTGCTGATGATTTTGTTCCTGGTAACACTGCTTTGATAGGTCAGGAGTCAGAGTTTAATGGGTCTGAATGTTCTTATGATGAACATATTGATTTTTCTACTAACAATTCTGAACATGCTTTTGTGGGAGTTGATGGTAATGCAGGAAATTATGGTGATAACTTGTGTTTTGTGATGGATGATTTGAAAGGAATTCAGGATGATGATCTAGAGGAGATGGACATTTTGAGTCAAATGGCATTAATCAACATCAGATCACAAAAGTTCTATAAACGAACAGGAAGAAAGTTCCCTGGATTATCTGGCAAAACCAAAGTTGGATTTGACAAAGGGAAGCTGAGGTGCCATAAGTGTCACAGACTTGGTCACTTTGCTAGGGAGTGCAAATCTACTGGTTCTAACTCTGCTGCACCTTTTGTGACTTTTCCAAGCAACAACACATCAAGCAAAGGACCACAATCTTCTGGTACTAGTCAACAACAATTCTATCCAGCTCACTTTGTTCCACAAAATCCTATGCCATATCCATATCCTTGTTTTTACATGCCTCAACCTACACACACTCCAGCATTAATTCCTTCACAATCACCTGCTCTTCCTGATCCCAGCAAATCTCAAACCAATCAACAGTCTCAACAACAACAGCATCAGAGTTTCTTTACTCCTGGAGTAGTTGATTGGAGTAGCCTACCTGATGACTTATCTGATTTCAACATGCAGCCTTACTCTGAAAATGGTCCACATGGTGGAGACAATCCTTTTGGGAATCTTGCATTGATGGCTATTGAGTCAACTGACACCTCAAGTTCAACTTCTTCAACATCACAGGTATCATCTGAATCCAAAGCTAAGTTGTGTTCAGAGTCTTGTGTTTCAGCATTTGCTTCCATTAGAGAAATCAATGTTGAGTTAATCAATGAGAAGTTGGATTTAGAAAGGGTCATGACTAAGAATAAAACTGAATTTGAGAAAGTTTTGAATGAAAAAGAGTCTGAAATTTATAAACTCAAGTGTCAATTGTCTGATGAAAAAGCTAGGGTGGAAGTCATGCTTGTAAAACACAATGATCTGAAACAAACACTTGCAGCAACCCAAGTAGAATGTGCAAAATGGGTTGAATCTTGCAAGGGGTTTGAGTTGTTGTTAAACAAGCAAACAGCATCAAATGTGAAGTTTGGTATTGGATACAATCACACTGCTCCTCCAACTGATTATACACCAAAAAATCTTAACTGTGAGTCTGAAGGGGACACTGTATATCAATACACCAAATCTTCAGAAAAGTCTGATGCTGAAGAATCATTTGAAAGTGATTCAAGTGCATGCAAATCTGAGTCTGAAACTCTGGATATTGAAACTTATTCTTATTCTCTTGGATGTACAAATGTTATCTAGGATGAAACATGTCAGGATAGTGTTTTAATTGAAATTGATCCTGATGAAAATGTTTCAAATGACTTAAATTTAAAATTGGTTAAGTCAGATGGGCATGGCACTGGAGAGAAAGATGCACGGCTTCTGATACGTCAGAATCACTCATCAGTAGTTGTAGAAAAAGCTGATAATACAACTACTGATAAGTGGAAAAGTGTTGATAGACAAGTGCTGAAGAATAACTCTTCAGAGGTTGTCAACACATCAGCTGTTGTCAATTTGTCTACAAATACTGATGTTCCAAATGTACTGAGGAACAAAAACTCAGTATCTAAGTCATCAGTACTTGTAGATAATCACAAGGGAAAGCAAAAGAGGATGCCTTGTGAAATTTGTAGGCTGTTTAATCATTCCACTGATGAATGCTGGTACAGAAAAGGTTCTAAATTCAACAAAATAAAGCATAAAAACAAAAACATACTCAAAATGAAAACTGAATTTAGTTCCAAGTTTGTACCAGAATCATCAGTAGTTTCAAAATCTGGAAAAACCTCACAAGGAAATGAATCAAGTAACTCCAAGAAAGGTAAAGGGGTTGTTCCAGATTCAAAGAAACAACACTTGAAAAATTCTTCATCAGTTAAAGAAACTAAGGTGTTAAAACCCAAAAATCCAAAGTCAGGTCAGAATGTGTCTAATGAAATCAAAATCTTGACACACAATCATAATCAACTGATGTTAATGATGCAACAATTGCTAGGAAGAGTTAATTTAGCAGAGGCATCTGTTGTCTCATTTCAGAAGAAGAAACCAAAATCTAAAGTCAAGGTTAAATCTTCTGATAAGAATGCTTCAAGTGTTGCTTCAACTGACAATGTTACTTCTGTTTCATCATGTGTTAACAGACCCAAAACCAAAATGGTTTGGGTCCCAAAGTCTAACTGAGTGTGTTGGTGTATGCAGGGTCCTTCAGCATGCCAAAATAGCATCTGGTATGTTGACAGTGGAGGATCCATGCATATGACTGGGAGCAGATCTCTCCTTCATAATTATCTTACAGGAAGGAAGGGATTTGTATCCTTTGGAAATGATGCTAAGGGTTACATAATAGGGAAAGGTATGGTCACAAATGGTGAGATTAGGTTTGATGATGTGAATCATGTTGAAAATCTTAAGTACAATCTTCTGAGTGTTAGTCAAATGTGTGATAAGGGTCATGTTTCTCTTTTCACTAAGCAAGATTGTAGGATTTTATCTTCTGATGTGATGCCTTTGATTGGCAAAGTGTTAGATGAGTATACACTTCTTAAGGCTAACAGAGTGGGAAAGGTATATGCCTTTGATTTATCTAAGAAAATCTCTGTCAAGGGTCATCCTTGTTTATTCTCTAAGGCCTCTTTCAAGGAATCAAATCTGTGGCATAGAAGATTAGGTCATGTGAACATCAAAAACATGAATCAATTGGTGAAACATGGTTTGGTTAGAGGTCTTCCTTTAAAGGATTTTAGCTGTGATGAGAATTGTACTGCCTGCTTGAAAGGAAAGCAACACAAAGTCTCTTTTCCTCCAATTGGAGATTCCAAATCCACTGGTTGCCTGCAACTACTGCACATGGATTTGTTTGGTCCAGTGCAGATAATGTCTATGGCAAAGAAGAAGTATTGTCTAGTTATTGTTGACGACTATTCAAAGTTTGTCTGGACTTTCTTCTTACACTCAAAAGGTGAGGTTGCCAAGGCTATTATAAACTTTGTGTTATATGCTGAAAAGCAATATTCTATTCCTATCAAGTGTGTTAGGAGTGATAATGGCACTGAATTCAGAAATCACCTTCTGGATGAATTTTATCTGTCAAAGGGAATTCAGAGGCAGTACAGTATTCCCAGAACTCCTGAACAAAATGGAGTTGTAGAGAGGAAAAATAGGACTTTGATTGAAGCTGCCAGAACAATGCTTGCAGATTCTGGTTTACCACTGACATTCTGGGCAGAAGCTGTTAATACAGCCTGCTATGTGCAAAACAGAGTTTTGGTGAATCAAAGATGGTTGAAGACTCCATATGAAATACTTCACTCTTTAACTCCTTTGATTTCCTTTTTCAGAGCTTTTGGGTGTCCTTGCTATATTCTCAACACCAAAGATCAACTTACCAAATTTGATTCCAAAGTTGATGCAGGATACTTTGTTGGATATTCTTCAACTTGCAAGGCTTATAGAGTGTTCAATTGTAGAACAAAGATTGTTGAAGAAACTCTTCATATTAAATTCAATGAATGTCCCAAAGATTCCATTCCTCAAAATCCTGCTGAGATGTTTGATCTTAACATCTTGCAACATGAGTTTCCAGTTGAGAATATTGGTGTAGAAGATGAGGCTCTTCCAGCAGATTCACCAAAAGCTTCTACAGAAACCACACAAGGAAGTCCTGATGATGAAGATGAAAGTACTCATCTGTTCAGATTTAGTGATAATCTGCCATTGTCTGCTAAATCTGATGCTCCTCCTGCTCCAGTTGCTCCTCCAAATACAAATGCTGATGAAATTCTGGATTCTTCCACATCATTTGAAATTCCTGCTGCTGTATTTCCTGAATCTTCTTCAACTGCAGCATCTGTTCCTCCAGCAAACACTTGCACAGATCTTATTCCATATCAAGAACTGAAGGATCATCCATTATCTCAAGTTCTTGGTGATATTTCTGCTGGTGTTTCCACAAGAAGTCAATTATCCAACTTTTGTCTTTATGCTCTATTTGTCAGTCAACAAGAGCCAAAGAACTATCACATAGCACTTAGAGACATTGGCTGGGTGGAGGCAATGCAGTTGGAGTTGTTGCAGTTCAAGAAGCAACAAGTTTGGGAGCTGGTTTCTCTACCTCCAGGTAAGTGTGCAATAGGCACAAAATAGGTGTTTAGGAATAAAACAGATGAAAATGGTCAAATCATTAAAAACAAAGCTAGACTGGTTGTACAGGGGTTTTCTCAGGAAGAAGGTATTGATTATGATGAAACTTTTGCCCCTGTAGCCAGACTAGAAGCAATTAGGTTGTTCTTAGCATATGCTGCCTTACATAAACTTAAAGTTTTTCAAATGGATGTCAAAAGTGCTTTCTTATATGGTAAAATAAAAGAGGAAGTGTATGTGTGTCAACCTCCAGGATTTGAGGACAATAAACATCCTGATTGGGTGTACAAGCTTGATAAAGCTCTTTATGGGCTGAAACAAGCACCTAGAGCCTGGTATGACACTTTATCCACTTTTCTTCTCAAAAATAATTTCACTAGAGGCTCCATTGATAAAACTTTATTCATAAAGAATGTAGGACAGCATAAGCTACTTGTTCAAATTTATGTTGATGACATTATATTTGCTTCATCTGATCTAAAGTTGTGTGATGCTTTTACTGAGCTTATGACCAAAAATTTTGAAATGAGTGCCATGGGGGAACTACAGTTTTTCTTGGGTCTTCAAATTAAACAAAAACCTGATGGAATTTTCATTCACCAATCAAAATACACAAAAGAGCTGTTAAAGAAATTTGATTTGCAAAACTGTAAACCATGTTCTAACCCCATGAGCAGCACCACACAACTTGATGCTGATCTGAAAGGTACTTCAGTGGATGAAACTCTTTATAGATGTATGATTGGCTCTTTGATGTATCTAACTGCATCAAGGCCAGACATTATGTTTGCCACATGAGTCTGTGCTAGATTTCAGGCTGCACCTAAAGAATCTCATCTGATTGCTGTGAAAAGAATTTTCAGATACTTACAGGGTACTCAATCTCTGGGAATATGGTACTCCACTGGACATTCCTGCAATCTAGTTGCTTTTTCTGATAGTGACTATGCAGGATGCAAACTATCAAGAAAATCTACTTCTGGTGGGTGTCAAATTCTCGGAAATTGTCTGGTTTCTTGGCAAAGTAAGAAACAAACATCTGTAGCCACTTCCACTGCTGAAGCCGAGTACATTGCTGCTGCAAGTTGTACTTCACAAATTCTCTGGCTTCAGTCTCAACTCTTGGATTATGGCATCAAAGAACTGAAGACACCATTGTTAATGGATAGTGCTTCAGCTCTTTGTATTGTCAAGAATCCAGTTCAGCACTCTAGGACTAAACACATTGAGATCAGACATCATTTTATAAGAGACTGTTATGAAAAGGGTCTGATTGATCCAAAGTTTGTTCCTAGTGCTGATGAGCTTGCAGACATCTTCACTAAGCCTTTAGACACCTCAACTTTTCAAAATTTAGTTCTAAGGCTTGGTATGCTGCAACTTGAATAGGTTGGTTTTTCATCAAATAAATTTTAAAATCTTTTCAAAAACCCAAAAATATTTTCAATTTTCTTTTCATAAAAAATTTTTTTTACCTTGAAACTTTTTGATATTTTCAGTAAATACTGATACATATCAAAAGTACTGATTCAAGGAAAGATATGACCTTTTCTAATACTCTAAGTTACAAGTACTGATGAGTATTGATTCACTAAGTACTGAAGGTCACACATTGTTTACAAGTTCTGATGAACAAATTGTTTACAAGTTCTGATGAACAAATTGTTTACAAGTTCTGATGAACAAATTGTTTACAAGTTCTGATGAACAAATTGTTTACAAGTTCTGATGAACACATTGTTCACAAGTTCTGATGAACAAAATTTCCACAAAGTCTGATGAACAACTGATGAAAACAACTGCTGAACAAAACTGTCGACAACACCTGATGAGTAATTTTACTCTTCAGTTGTTTTAACTTCTGTTGTTTTCTCTATTTAACTCAATCTTCTTCAGTTGTTTCATTATCACTTTCTCAGAACTTTCTATCTTTTTCAAAAACCTATTTTCCCTCTTCAGTCTTTGCATCCATGGCGTCCGTAACCTTGAAACCGCGTCATAACTCCATTGCCTATTTGACCAAATCCTCCTTCTGGTCAAAGTTTGATGAAGCTGTGGATTTGATGAATGCTTCTCAATTCAAAACTGCTTTTCTCATCAATCCAACCCTATATGTCGACTCTATTCATCAATTCTGGATGAATGTGGAACTGATCAATGTTGGCACAGGAGTAATCTCTCTTCGATCCACTGTCAATGGTCATAACGTGCACATAAGCCCAGCTGAACTGAGGGAGGTTCTTCAGCTTGATGATGCTAATCTGGTCACCCAATTTCCTAAGAGCGCAACTGACCTCTGTTTTACACGTCATGAATATCAGGGTGACTTGAGTGACTCAACACTTTTCAAGAAGCACTTTAATGACCCAGAGCGCCTGATATTTCATATGATCAACATATGCTTGGCTCCGAAGTCTTCTTCATGGGACCAAATGTCTTCCCGGTGGCAACAGGTATTGTATTCAATCCTTGAATCTCAAAAATTAAATTTTTCTCAAATCCTGTTTTCTGAATTATCTGAACATGCTGCTAAGCCTGTTTCTTCTAGATGGCTACTCTATCCACGTTTTATCATGGCCATCATAGAGAAACAGCTTCAGCAAAATGGCCTTGTTGGTCAGGGGATCTCTGCTCCAGCAGTTTTGTTGGAAGTATATTCCCGACACAACTCTAACCTTACTCTAAAAGAGGCTGCCCGAAAGCTAAAACCCAAGCATAGGGAACCCACAGCTTCCTCTTCCAAATCAAAATCTAAGGTCCCCACCAAACCCAAATCCACAAAGCCCAAAAAGGCTGCTCAGGGAAATGAGTCCCCTGAGTCTGCCCATGCCTCACCAAGGCATGACATGGCCACTGGGAGTAGTCAACCAGTGGTCCATCAGACTCTACCAGCTCAAATCGCCCAGGTTTCCTCTCAACAGGATCCTGGCGCAACCATTGTAGGGGCAGACACATCTCTAGAACCTCTTTCATTTGAAAAGGTTTCTATTGAACAGCACCATTCTCCCCGGGTGCACTCTCTTTCAAAGCCAATTCCTATGGAAACCACCCCAAATAGCCCCACTTTTGTTATTGAAAACATCCTGGATCAGTTGAACACTCCTATCCCCTCCCAGACACCTATCACTACTGGGATTAGCTCCAACATTGAGGGGGAGGATCAAAGTGTCTCTGATAACCCACAGGATTATGACTACCACATCAGATCTCCTAGTGTGGAAAGAGAGATTCTGATATCTGACAAGGCTGCTACTTCATCACCTCCATCATTTGGAGTGATTGATAGTGGTACCATTGCTAAGACCTTGTCAGAGGCAACAACTGATGAAGGGGTTACCCCTGAGGTTGGAAGTCCCCAGAACCAAGAAAAAGGGGCACCTGATCATGTTGAGCCACACTCAACTCAGGTAGATCCTGATATTCTCAGGAGGTCAGATGATTTAGCTAAGGCTACTGATGACCAAAGAACACTTGCTGAGGTTCTAAAGCAGAATCAAATCCTTGAGGCTGAGGTATGTAGACTCAATGAGCTACTCACCAAAATGTCCAAGGACAAAAGTCCATCTTCCCCAATTACCCCACAGATGGCACCTTCTCATCCTGAAGGTCACCCAAACACTTCCACCACTACTTCAAAATTTGACAAGCCTCCAGCCACTGCTTCAGGCACTAATCCTTTGGGTTCTAGCCCCCCAGAGGCATTAGCTGCTGCCCTTCTAACTGTCATCCCTCTCATCACTCCTTTACTGAAAACCATCATTGCCCAAGCCCTTGATGAGAGGCTACCCTCCAAATCTCATATTCAGCAGATGGTAGATGATGCTGTGACTGCCAGACTTACAATTCTTCATACCCCTTCTTCCCCTGCAGCCAAAAAGGGGGAGTTAGGAACAGAATCAGTCACAACTTCAGCTTCCAAAAGGCAAAGGTCTGAAGATGAAAATGAAAATATTGGTTCTGAAAGATCTCCAGATATTCAAATTACATACAAGAGACAGAAGAAGAATAAACCTGCTGAGATTGCCAACAGGGCTGAGGAGGAGGTTGAACATGTAAATGTTGAAGGTGTGGAAAAGGCAGATAAAGAATCTTGTGATAAAGAAGTTGAGGTAAGCATTGAGAAGGCAAGTGCAGAACAAGAAGAGATGCAAGAACAAGAAGATCAAACTCAGAGGGGTGAGGTTGAGAAACCTATTGAAAGTGATGAGGTAGGAGCTCCTCTCAAGAAAAGAAGGCTACTGAGAATTCAAGAAGAGGAAGATTCTGATGAGGAAGACAGGCTTCCTATTTCTACTGTAATTAAAACAAATGTTCAAAAGCCTGAATCATCAATAACTGGGTTAAATCTGGCTATTCAAAAGAAGAAAGTAACTTTACCTGCCAAATATGTGCCTGAGAAGCCACTGGTGTTTGGACAACATTCAAAGCTCACACCAGAATCTCAAATGTTGGCGGTAAAAGTTAAGCTTGAAGAGGAAGAGAACCAGAAACAGCATGATGAGCAAATCTTAAAGATGGTTGACATGGAATATCCTCAGACATCAACCATTATTGCAATGAAGAAAGAAGCTCAAAGGTTGTATGCTCTGAGGTTCACCTACCAATATAGGAAGGAACAGATTAGAATGTGGCCTGATCCAAGAATCATTCACAGGATACACAAGAGAGAGGCTCCAGCATCTTATGCCAGAAGAATCAGAAGGGTCTTAAGTGCTGACATTATGCTAGGGTCAGTACTTGATCCTTGGGAGATAATAAATGACTTCAAGAGTGTGTACAACTCTGGCTCAAAAGCTCCAAAGTTTATAGAAAACAAAATGATCAAGAAAGGCTTGGTATATAGGAAACTTGAAAATGTTCAACAAAATGAGCTTTCTCTGTTTTTGGAAGGGAAGCATCCTGATGAGTTTGTATACAGAAAGATTACTAGAGTTGAGCTGAATGATGGAACAACAGCCAGGTACTTGTCTGAGTATTATGGACCTGAGTCTTTCTTTGAAGGTGAACCTGAGAGGCTGACTCCAGAAGAGAAGGTAATACTGCTTGAGGCATATGTCAGGGAGTCCTTCAGGTTAGTATATGATCAATAGCTTTAATGAGAGGGGTTAATGCTCATAGTCCATTTCCCCAATGGAGTTCCCTCTCATATTTTGCTTGTTAGATTTTTTGGAAGCTGTTGATCATCAGGCATACACTTTAACTGGTCATTTTGATACTGATCTCAAAGAAAAAGACTTATCTTTCAGCCTGAGAGTAAATAAGTGAGACCATAAATAAATTAGAGGTTTTTGGCTGCATTGGTTCAGGGGGAGTTTGTTGGACTAAAAGAACCAATGAGCCTGATCAGAAAAATCTCTAAGTCTCACAGCACTTATAACAACTGAAGAAGAACACAACGGCTGACATTCAATGTACAGAAGATACAAGATCTGAAGTGATATACAACAGCTGAAGTGTAAGTCATCAGATGTTGTAGTGTGTAGTTTAGTCTTCAGTAGTTTCCTTTCAGTTCTTGTAAAAGTCTGATGAGTAGTTTACTCATCAGATGTTTTAGTTTTATTACTTCAGTATTTGTAAGAGAATGTCTTCAGATGTTGTAGACATTCTCAGTAGTTTAGTTATTTCAGTTGTTTTGTTTTGTCTGTTAGGTGTCAACATCATGTGACATCATCAGACGTCACTGTCTTTATATAAGGGCAGTTGACATTTTTGTAATGTAATGAAGTTAGTGAATTGAATGAAATATTCCTTTTGCAGAAACTCTCTCTCTATAACAAAATTATTCGTTTACTGTTTGATTGAACTTTGTTCTTGCTATGATTGTGCTAATTCAACTTTGAATTCCGCTGCTATACTCTATTATTAAATCAATTGAGAACATCTGATCCTACAGGGTTGGACGAAAATGTAGAGAGAGAAAGGGTTTGGCTGGGTTTTTATGAAAGAAATAGCCTTATTCAAGGCTTTTATAGTCCGAATGGTATTCGGGTTCGTTCCGGTCGCTCGGTTCGCGTTTTCGTCGCGTAACGCGTATTTTACGCGATTTTAAATAAGGATTATTATTTTTATCATTTAGATGAGTTTCAAAATTGTAAAAATGTAAAATAAATGTATTTTACTTATTTTTACTCTTCGTGTGTTGACAGATCGTTAAACAGATACAATTACGTGTATACCCGCAATCGCGTACGTTTTCCGATCGTATTAAATGTTAAGGCGTTTAATCATAATTATAAGTTCAACATTCGTATTATTATGGATCGTCACCCATAACTATACTCAGTCTCGCTTACATATTACGATTTTTGTTTAATTAATTGTCATAATATTTGTCTCAACACTACGCACTAACACTATCCCATTACACCGAACGCAGTATATGTATAGGGCATACCCCAGATTCCAGCTACCTGCCGTACCTGACGCCGTCCCACCACTGTTTCGATATAATACGATACTGTTCTTGCCTAGCGAACTCGACTGTAAATAAATAATACATACTTGTTCCTAAATAATAAAGATCCTAACACACAAGCACATTATGAACACATGAATCACATTAACTGATTTGATATGAAAACACATTTGTTCTAACACTGTTTACAACTACTGTGACTAAATGTACAAATGTTACAGTCTCCCCTAGTGAAGGGAATTTCGTCCCGAAATTAACTAGCCGAAGGTACTGTAAAAAGATGAGGGTACTTAAGCTTCATCTGGTCTTCACATTCCCAGGTGAACTCAGCACCGCGTTTGCCCTCCCATCGTACCTTTACGATCGGGATACGGCTGCGTTTAAGTTTCTTGACCCCATGATCCATGATTTCGACCGGACGTTCTATGAATTGGATGTTGTTCTGAATCTGAATGTCTTCCAGTGGAATCTGAACATCATGATCTGTCAAGCATTTCTTAAGATTTGATACATGAAAAGTATCGTGAACATTGCTTAGCTCCACTGGAAGTCTGAGTTTGTAGGCTACGGGACCAATCCTTTCCAGGATCTCAAAAGGTCCAACGTACCTTGGTGCAAGTTTCCCTTTCTTCCCGAATCAGACAACACCTTTCCAGGGAGAAACTTTGAGTAAGACTCGGTCACCGACTTGAAACTCAAGCGGTTTCCGACGTCGATCAGCATAACTCTTCTGCCGATCTCGTGCGGCCTTAAGCCTTGATTGAATGATTGCGATTTTTTCTGATGTTTCTTGAATGAGTTCTGGTGCTACGACCTGTGAGTCACCAATCTCGGTCCAACAGACCGGTGATCGGCACTTCCTACCATACAACGCTTCGAATGGTGCGCATTGAATGCTTGTATGGTAGCTGTTGTTATACGAAAACTCAATGAGTGGAAGATGAGTGTCCCAACTCCCACCAAAGTCAATCACACAAGAACGTAGCATGTCCTCGAGTGTTTGGATAGTCCTTTAGCTTTGACCGTCGGTTTGGGGATGATACGCCATGCTAAGATTAACACGAGTTCCCAAAGCCTTTTGCAATGTTTGCCAGAAGCGAGAAGTGAAGCGACTATCACGATCAGAAATGATTGATGTTGGAGTACCATGACGTGCAATGATTTCGTTGATGTACAATGTAGCTAACTTCTCCATTTTGTAATCCTCTCGGATCGGAAGAAAATGAGCAGATTTGGTGAGTCGATCAACGATCACCCAAATCGAATCAAATCCTCGCAGAGTTCTCGGCAACTTGGTTATGAAATCCATGGAAATTTATTCCCATTTCCATTGAGGAATTTCAGGTTGCTGCAGAAGTCCCGAAGGCTTTTGATGTTCTGCTTTGACTTTAGAACATGTAAGACATTTTCCCACGTACAGTGCTATGTCTTTCTTCATTCCTGGCCACCAGTAAGATGTCCTCAAGTCTTGGTACATCTTATCTGCTCCAGGATGAACTGAGTATCGCGACTTATGAGCCTCATCACAGATGAGTGTGCGCAATTCTTCTGACTTTGGAATCCAGATGCGGCCGTTGAGATATAACACCCCATGAGATCGAGGTTCCAGTTTCTTCTCAATTCCGTAGTCTAAGTCTGCCTTAAGCTGATTGTCTGTTACTACTTGTTGTTGTGCAATACGAATCAAATCCTTCAAGTTTGGCTGTGTGTTGATCTCCATGGCTCTGACACGAATTGGTTTGACTGGTTCCTTACGACTAAGAGCATCCGCTACTACATTGGCTTTACCTGGATGGTAACGAATCTCACAGTCATAATCAGTTAGAAGCTCAACCCAACGCCGTTGTCTCATGTTGAGTTCTTTTTGATTAAGGATGTGTTGTAGGCTCTTGTGGTCTGTATAGATGACACATTTAGTACCATACAGGTAGTGTCTCCAAATCTTCAATGCAAAGACCACAGCCCCTAACTCAAGGTCATGAGTAGTATAATTCTTCTCGTGAACCTTAAGTTGTCTTGAAGCATAGGCAATCACCTTGTCCCGCAGCATAAGTACACAACCGAGACCAAGGTTTGAAGCATCGCAGTAGACAATGAAATCATCACTGCCCTCTGGGAGACTAAGGATATGGGAGTTGCATAACTTCTGTTTAAGAAGTTGAAATGCGTCTTCTTGTTTCTGTCCCCATATAAACGCTTGACTTTTCTGGGTTAGTGTGGTAAGTGGCAAGGCGATCTTTGAAAAGTTCGCAATGAACCTTCTGTAATAACCTGCCAAACCCAGAAATGAACGAATCTCTGTTGGAGTAGATGGGGTAGTCCAGTTCTTAATCGCCTCAATCTTTGCTGGATCTACATGTATCCCATCCTTGTGAACTTCTTTTAGCCAAAATTCACATTTTGAGAATTTAGCATAAAGTTGTTCAGCTCTTAGAAATTCTAAGACTTTCTTCAAATGATCTTCATGCTCTTGCTCTGTCTTGGAATATATCAGTATATCATCAATAAAGACAATAACAAACTGATCTAAATATGGTCTGCAGACTCGATTCATCAAATCCATGAATACTGCAGGTGCATTGGTCAGCCCAAATGGCATAACCACAAACTCGTAGTGTCCATATCGAGTCCTAAATGCAGTCTTTGGTATATCCTCATCATTTACTCGTAACTGATGATACCCGGATTGTAAATCAATCTTAGAGAAGCAAGTTGCTCCCTGTAATTGATCAAACATATCATCGATCCTGGGCAGAGGATATCTATTCTTGATTGTCAACTTGTTTAGCTCACGATAATCAATGCACATACGAAATGAACCGTCTTTCTTCTTGACAAAGAGTACCGGAGCTCCCCAAGGAGAGAAACACGGTCTTATAAAATCCTTGTCTAGAAGTTCTTGAAGCTGACTAGACAGTTCTTGCATCTTAGACGGTGCTAATAGATACGGTGACTTCGCCACTGGGTTTGCCCCAGGGACGAGATCGATTCTAAACTCCACTTGCCTGATCGGTGGTAGTCCAGGCAAGTCTTCTGGAAATACGTCGGGATAATCTCTGATAACTGGAACGTCTCCAACTTCTTTCTTTACAGGTTTCTTCTCTACTACGTGAGCCAGGAATGCATAATATTTCTTCCTCAGGTACTTCCTAGCCTTGATGCACGACACAATCTTCAATCCGCGGCAGGGTTTCTCGCCATAGATTCTCATCGTTTCGCCGGACGGTAAAGGAATCCGAATAAGTTTCTCCGAACATATAATTTCGGCATTGTTTTTGGATAACCAATCCATTCCTATCACAACTTCGAAGCTTCCAAGTGTCATAGGAATAAGATCGATGAGGAAAAGATGGTCGTTTAATCTTAATTCACAACCATGTATTATAGAATCTACAAGTAGGGTTTTACCATCAGCTACTTCTACGGTATAAGGAGCAGTAAGCATAGACGGTTGTATATTAAACAAAGAAGCAGTATGAGCAGAGATAAAGCTTTTATCAGCACCAGTATCAAATATGATAGAAACGTAATGACCATCAAGGAGAAATGTACCCGTGACAACTGCTGGCTCCTCGCGTGCTTCGGCAGCTCTGATAATAAAAGCACGAGCAGTAGCAGTGTTGTTGTTGAGTTTTGGACACTGGTTTCTGAAGTGTCCCTCTGCTCCACAATTATAACAGGCCCTTCCACCTGTAGCAGTAGGAGTTGTGGCAGCAGTTGTTACAGCAGCAAGATGTGCAGATCGGCATGTAGCTGCCAAGTGTCCCATCCGCCCACACTTGGGACACTTTTTGCATGGGGTAGTTGGTAGATGATGATATTGGCACTTGGTGCAAAGTGGAAACTGGCCAGTATAAGACTTTCTAACTGTTGCAGATTGTGGCATAGCAGTAATGGGTGTGGCATGAGTGGGTGTAACTGCAGTCAGGGCTGCAAAGTTCTTGATTGTCTTTTGCTTCTTCTTCTTGTGATGTTGTTGTTCAGGCTTCTTACCTTCATCGATCTGTGCTCTCTTGTACCCCTTTCGGGTAAGCACCCCAGACTTAACGTATTCTTCGGTAAGGCTAGCTCCAAGATGAATTGCTGCCTCTAGAGTAGTGGGGTTATTCCCCATCACAGTTCCCCTGACAACTAGAGGTAAGCCTTCGATGTACTTCTCTATCCTGCGGGATAGAGGAGTAACCAGGTGTGGCACCAGAATGTACAACTCATGGAAACCAGTTGTATACTTCGCGTTCTCTCCACTGTCTTGCACCAAGTTCCACATTTCCACCTCAAGTTTCTTCAGCTCGTGGCGTGGACAAAACTGTTCCACCAATACCTTCTTGAACTCCTCCCATGGTAAAGCTAATGCGACTTCCCGTCCTCTGGTGTTCTTCTCAGAGTTCCACCAGGTGAGTGCGCCTTTGTGAAAAGCGCTCGAGGCCATTTTGACCTTCAGATTTTCAGGACATCCTGTGAAATCAAGAATATCCTCGATGCTCTCCAGCCACTGCAGTAGGCCAGTAGCTCCTTCGGTACCAGCGTACTTAGGAGGTTTAGCATCATTGAACTGCTTGAAAGTGAAGTTAGCAGTTCCAGTGTTGGTAGCATTTGAGTTATGTGCTGAATCACTAGTACTTCCCCGAAGATTCTGGGTAATATCAGTGACCATGCCCGGAATGACATCTCTCATGTGTATAGCGATGGCTCGGGCAATCTTGTTGATCTCATCGTCGTTGCCACTTTTCGAACCCCCTCCGTTAGGATCACGTCGGGGAGGCATACTACGAATAGAAGCCACAAGTGGGTCAGTAATGAGAAAAGATACAATTGAATTTGCATGATAAAATTAGTAATATATCCATACTACTAGTATTATCATTCAATTGTAATATGAGCATGTACACGTATAAGCAATCAGCTTATTAGCATACTTCTCATGTGAATGTGTATGATGTTCCATGATCTCACTCCACCAAACCTACACAGTGACACTCTCCCGATATACCGAAGATAGCTTATATATAGGGCATACGAAAGGGTCAAGCAAACTGCCAGCCCAGACGCCATCCCACCACCGCTTCGATATACCACGATCATGTCCTTGCTAGCATTTGGCCACATGTTTTGTACTGATTTTCCATGTATGTTCCATTGATTAAGAATCCCATGATCTTTGATCAATTTGAACTATGATTAAATCCATGATTGAACTATGATTATGAAATGTGTGCACCTACTAACAGTTGTTAACATGTAGAACTAAATCACCTGTGTGCTCTACATTTTTCTTGTTAAACTATGTTAGTAAGTACTAATGATGTAATGACTTAAGAATTTCACTTAAGGTTTACATTGAAAGAATGTTCAAAACTTGATTGATTCACACACAAAGTTTGACTCATCCAAGTCTGAATAGCACAATGATTTGATTCACCAATGATTATATCTCAAATGATTGTATCTCATGTATTTGACTAATGTTCAATGATTCCAGTTGCTCCCGAATCTTTACTTCAAATACGAACGCCGGGTTCCCCCTGACATACTGGCATAAGCTTATATATAGGGCTAGCTCTCACCGCCCACCACTTATCCCAGCACATCAGCGTTAATCCGCCGTTTGTATTTGGAGCTAAGATTCCAACTCTTGATTGATTATGATTTGTGAATGTGTAAACCCTAGTTCTTAATTTACTTGAAATTAAAACCTTAGGTTTTAGTATGTGTGTCCTAGGTTAATTAACCTAGGTTCTCAATACTTACAGTATTGAGTATAATGATCTCCTGTGAGAACTTCAACTAAAGAATACTGTTACACAGATTCTAAGTTATAAAGTTCCTATGATAATGAATACCTGATAATGACAACATGACAAGGCTTTCAGATCCAAGATTCTAAAATTATAGATCTTGACCTCTGAATTCCTATGATCGACATGACAAGGATTTTAGATCAAAGATACTAAGAATACAGATCTTTGCCTCTAAATTCCTATGATGAACTCTGATTGAGAATTCCAGATCAAGGATACTAAGAATACAGATCCTTGCCTCTGGAATCCTTTAATGAATTCTGTGTGAGAATTTCAGATCAAGGATACTAAGAATACAGATCCTTGCCTCTGAAATCCTTAAATGAATGTATGTGAGAAATTTAATTCGGTTTCTAAAATTATAGAATTCCGATTCAAATTCCTTGACTCGATATCTAATCTTAGAAGAGTATCCCTAAGATCTTTCAAGCTTAATGTAGACTTAATGCTTACTTAAGTTACTTAGATCCTAAGTATCCTCAAGCCTTTAGCACTTAGTCCTATTGGGTAGCTTAGGTTATAGTCTAGGTCATTAAACATTGGGTTTTTCCTAGTTCTCTACAACCTTGGCTCTGGTACCAACCTGTCACACCCCCCGCGCCGCGTGCGGAATCCACGGCGCGGTGACGTATGAATAGTTGAATCATGCACAAGTATTGATTAAGAACAACCACAACGGATTACTAAGTTTCATAATTTTTAGACAGTTGTTTAGTTTCAGAAAATCTATCTACCAAAAGAATGACAACTACAGACCCAAAATATAGTTTACAAAATAAGACTTCAAACAAGACAATTAAACATTCAGGATTTTAGTGTGTTTCTAAATCCATCCTAGCATGTTTCTTCATCTTGTTCTATCTTAAGCGGTCTTCTTAGTTGTCCTTAAAATGTCTTACACTTGATTACCTGAAACACGTGAAAAGTAACTGTCAACTACAGAAGTAGTTGGTGAGAACAATAGGTTTAACAATTTGTAAACATGAATTTGCATTGTAAGGCATAAGTTTAAAGCAATAAATGAATTACATGGATGAGCTGCAACCCAAACTAACATCAAGTATGTAAAACGAGTGTAAACAGTCCAAAGACTGTTTCCACGAAAACCAACATATAATCAAGTCCCAAACTACGTTTGGAGTCAGAAAATTAGTCAGCAACATTGATAAAACCATACGTAACCGAAATCTGCAGTTAGCTTTTAAAACAAATTTAAAAGCTAACTCCAGAAATTGGTTCGCCCAAATGTGTCCGCTTTCCCTTGTTGTGATCACCCAGTACTAACGCTAATGAATATGAAACTTGATGTGTTTATAAGTTTGTTCACAACAGTGGACACCATGCTTTTGAAACTTGCTTTAAAACCAAAGATTTAATGCCTTATTTGATAACATGATTTCAAAACCTTGTTTGAAATACCATGAGTTGAATCCTTTGTTTGAACACCATGAAATGAATCCTTTGTTTGAACCCCATGAAATGAATCCTTTGTTTGAAACCATTGATTGAATACATAGGATAGTGACCTAGTATAGTAACAAGGTTTATATAAAAAATTATTTTCGAAAACACGAGTTTATAGTGAAAGAGTTTATAAATCCCATTATTTAAAAGTGTTTGACCTTTATAAAACCATTCGAGTAAAACTGATATAAAATAGTTCAAGGAAGCTTTATAAAACCTTTTAGTAGAAAATGTTTAACATTTGATAAAAACCCTTCAAAACAGTTGATGAATCCTTTGAAATTTGTACAGTGAACCTGTAATGTTTGTAACATAGCATACACCTTGTATAGTGAAATACGATTGTAAATAGAGTGTTTGATCATGTGTTCCACCCCAAAACAGTTGTAAAATAGTAAAAAAGGGGCTAATGTTCTCACCTGTCTGCAGTATACTCTGAACTATAACAAATAGCAAGTAGCAAACAGGACTTCTAACTGATTCCTATATCACTGTAATCATACATAAGATATAAGATTTATAATTGTATAGACTTTGATTCATTGTTTGACTTGTGTAAACTTGAACCTGATTAACTCTTGATTACATGATCTCATGATTAAGAATGTTGTGTGAACTTGAAAGTCATGGTTTAGTCACTTGATTGATAATTAATAAAGGAAACCAATGTGTCATGTTATTTTATGAACAACTTTTTATGCATAAAATAGCATATGTTTATTAGTTTGATAATCCTTGTTTAAACATGTAGTTTTGAATAGGTGTTCCAATGGTTTAAGTCTTTGATATTATGCCTTGACCTCATGATTATGTTAAGTTGTAACTTAACTCAATTGAAATCAAATCACAACTCTGTTTAAGTCGTGGCCTCCCATTGGCCGTAAGCCCATGAAACCATTGGACTTAATCAAAAGCCATGGACCTTTTCGGTTGACGATGGACCAAATGAAAGGTGGTAGTGGGCCAACAACATGTGTATAAACCTTGTAACACACCAAAGATAATATTTGACCAATTTAGATCATAATGGACTGAATGGGATCTAATTGGGCCAAGAGTCCTATTGGGCTTGATCTAACGTGGGCCGAAGTTAATTAATCCATTGGGTCAATTAGGATCAAAATGGGCGGACTGAAATGAAACTGGGCCGAGAGATGGGTTAACTCAAGAACATATGGGCCAAGGAGGTGATTGGGCTAAATATCACGGCCCAAGAATTGAGATTGGACCAAAATGACCATAGTTTTCTAACCATGGCAGCGAACCTATGACTGCCATGGTTGAGGGTTCGGTTCTTTTATGGTTCGGCCCAAGATGAGGATCACAGGTTCGTTTCCCAGGTTGCACTGGGTTCGGCATATGAGGGTTCGCCGCATGCATAAAGGTTCGACTGGCTAATTGGTTCGGCTATCTTCATATGGGTTCGTTGTTAACCAGGGTTCGGCCATGATGCTCCCATAGGTTCGGCCCCCTTGTGAAACACAGGTTCGTTAGTGACATCTTCAATCCAAAGTTCGCCGAAGGTGTTTAGGGTTCGCTGTGCATGCAAGTAGGTTCGTTGGCAGAGGGTTCGACTGGGGTTCGTCACCACAGCAGGGTTCGCCTAATGAGGCTAACAGTTCGAGGGTTCGTTGGCATAACTCAGGTTCGTGAGATCTGCAATAGGGTTCGGCTAGCATCCAGATGGTTCGGCCAGACCTGAAACCCGCGAACCCTGGTGCAAGCCTCATCCCTTTCATCGAATCATCTTCTCCAGACCTCGATCTAAGTTATGTTCTTGTTAAGGAGGGTTGCTATGGTTGCGAGACTCGAAGGATAGTGACTAGGAACCGGTTATGTATGTGTTTAACAAAACCCACGAACAAAAACCCTAGTTTTCCAGATTTTCATTCAAGCATACCTCGTTTTTGGCCTGACAAATCCACTGATTTCTTGTACTTTCGCGTAGGGAATGTCGAGAGCTTCGCGTGGGCGCCAAGAACACCAAAATCCGTTAAGAAACGAAGAAGTTATACGCGTTTGAAGATCGGTTTTCTAGAGAGAGAGGGTTGGACGAAAATGTAGAGAGAGAAAGGGTTTGGCTGGGTTTTTATGAAAGAAATAGCCTTATTCAAGGCTTTTATAGTCCGAATGGTATTCGGGTTCGTTCCGGTCGCTTGGTTCGCGTTTTCGTCGCGTAACGCGGATTTTACGCGATTTTAAATAAGGATTATTATTTTCATCATTTAGATGAGTTTCAAAATTGTAAAAATGTAAAATAAATATATTTTACTTATTTTTACTCTTCGTGTGTTGACAGATCGTTAAACAGATACAATTACGTGTATACCCGCAATCGCGTACGTTTTCCGATCGTATTAAATGTTAAGGCGTTTAATCAAAATTATAAGTTCAACATTCGTATTATTATGGATCGTCACCCATAACTATACTCAGTCTCGCTTACATATTACGATTTTTTTTAATTAATTGTCATAATATTCGTCTCAACACTATGCACTAACACTATCCCATTACACCGAACGCAGTATATGTATAGGGCATACCCCAGATTCCAGCTACCTGCCGTACCTGACGCCGTCCCACCACTGTTTCGATATAATACGATACTGTTCTTGCCTAGCGAACTTGACTGTAAATAAATAATACATACTTGTTCCTAAATAATAAGGATCCTAACACACAAGCACATTATGAACACATGAATCACATTAACTGATTTGATATGAAAACACATTTGTTCTAACACTGTTTACAACTACCGTGACTAAATGTACAAATGTTACAACTGCGATTAATGTATGTGGTTTGTCGAGCCTTTAGATTTCGAGCATGGTAAAAGATGTTGGAATAGATCGTGTGATTTGAGTTCATGATGAAATTTAGTTGTAAACGATCTTTCATCATACTAGTTATTCTGCATAATGAAAACTCTTTTTGTTACGAGATTAAATATTGTTTGAATATTAAAATTGACTACGATTCGACATGTTCCTGTAACCAGGTTTGAGTAATTCTAGATATTACCAAGTGAAAATAGTTATTAATTTGTTAAATTTTTGTTTGAAAAAAAGTGATTCATTATTTTCATGAATTCCTTCAGTGGTCAGTTAACCCAAAAGGGGTAAACTCATAGTGAAATGTTTTCTTATGAATAACATATTTACATGTATGAAATCAGAAATGGCTAGAGGCAAAGAAACTTGCAATTAATTTGAAAAGCAATGTCAAGGGTTTCTTTGTGTGATCACTTTTTTACTAGAAATCCCAAAATGTTTATAAAGATTTATGTTTGATAATGAAATGCTTAGAAATATTTGTCGCACCCCAACCTTCCTGGCCTTTTCGAGGGCGCGACGCGAGCACCGGTCATCGGTACGCGGCAGGATCGTAGTCTTCGGTCACACAGTTGCGAGACCTACATGTCTGGTTGCATACTACATCCAATAAAATTGGATAAAACAGTTTAATAAAATCAGAGTTGCGAAAGTGTTATGAAGAAGTTATCAAAACAGTTTTGAATACATAATTTGCGGAAACGTTGTTAAAACATTTTTCAGACATTAAGCATAATAGTTGCGGAAGCGATTAAAGTTGTTTGCAATACATGACAATTCTAAATGATAAATGTTTTCAAAAGCCTAAAGCGCTATCAGATGCATGGGACTCCATCCTAGCATCCTAGTCCTTTGTGTGCGTGCCTTAGTTACATGAGAAAACATGCGAGTAAAAGGTCAGCACAAAGGTTGGTGAGAGCACATGTTTTTCATAAGCAATAAACATCAAATGTTTAAGGCAAGTGTTGTTGGATTACATATCATTACAATGCAATACCGATTGATAGCTAGTCAATACAATTATATTATATGTGGGTTCGAAACCGAAATTGACTGCATGCCTCCCGCCATGTCCATCACAAGACAATGGCAAAGTGTTTGGTCAATATTGCACCCATTCCGACCTCTAGTCGGGTTGGCCTCCCAGGCGCGATGGGTGGGGCTTGTCAGGCCCAAATAGTATTATTCAAGATTAACACGCTAGGCGCTCCGCGCTACTAATGGTTCGAGGTGTGTTTGTGAGGACTTTGAGTTATGATGTGTGCCACACATATACATATAGTGATAAAGCATGTCCATATGTAATCAAAATAAGTTGTTGCTCAAAAAAAGTTTATCATGCAATGTTTTCTCCCCCAAAGGTAGAAAAGATAAAAAAGGGGTCGTGAACTCACCTGGTAAAGCAGTTCCGGTTATGTGTTCGCTACTGATAGTGCTAGCAACCTACAAGTGAGCACCTATAATCATATAGTTCGTGAGTATGTGTTCTGTGGCGTGTTGTATCCCATAAAACTCCAAGTGTCGGTGTGATCAACTGAGTGTGTGTGTTGACTTGTGTTAACTCGACGAGTCGTTTGTGTGTCTTAAATGCAAGTAAGACATCAACATGCATCATATGAATCTAATCGTAACGCTTTCACATAAGTCTTGTTATGAAATCGTAAGAGTTACCATTTTTGGAATGTTTCCATTTTAGGAAACTTTCTATATTTAGAAAGTTTCTATTTTTGGAACTTGTAGTTATGAAATCCCATTTCATAAAACTAATACTTTAGTATGTTTGTAAAAACATACTTAAACACTTAAAATATGTTGTTTGTGCATAAATTACCATTTATGCCATTTTGCCCAAAATAAAGTTTCCTTAAATAGTAAGTATTCGTTTAATGGTCTGTTTTCAGAAATCAAAGTTCCAATATGCTTAGAAATCAGTTTTAAACAAATTTCAATAATCACAAATCACCAAAACATGTTAAAACATCAAAATTCTTCTTTTGAGTTACAAAAGTTTCCATAAATAGTAAGTTTGTTACAAAATCATATTTTTCACAAATCCAAACATCCTAAAGTGTTTCTAAACACTTCAATACACATTTGACACCATCTAGAATGTCTAGATCATTGCCAATCTACAACATGCAGCATAAAAGTTTCCTTTTATGGCAAGTCTCACAAAATCATCATCTAATCAATCAAAACTCATCCTAGAACACTTGTACACTCTAAATCAGTAACATTATATCAAAACTCACACAAGAACACCAACAAATTCGTGCATGGGAGCCACAAGGAGTTGCATGTGTTCAAACACACTTGCATGTGTGTTTTTACACCTTGCATGTGCGATCTAACAATAGATAAGCATATAAAACTATCTTAGAAGCTAGGATTCGAGCTGGAACAGTTGCTAGTAGCTCCACAAGTGATTGATGATGTCAGTTCTTGCTTCTCAATAGCTTCCAAACCCTTCCTTGAGCTCCAATGTCTTCAAAACACCAAGGGATGGCTTCAAAGATGTTACCAATGAGTTGGAGGGTTGATTTCAGTGGGTTTTGGTCGAGAGAGTGTGTAAGAACTCGAAGAATGAGTGGAAGAAACGAACAAATGGTTTGGAGTTGCTTTTATATCAATTTTGCCTTTCCCGACTCCCTCGCGTACTCCTAGCGGGCTCCTTCGGGGCTAGGCATACCACCTAGAATATCTTAATCAACCGGCTCCTCAAAACCTCACGCGTACCGCCCAAAGTGGCTGAAGCGTCTTGGGCGTACCGCCTGGTGATTTGGAGAATTCAAATTGTTCCCGCCCAACCCTCGCGTACCGCCAAGGCCCAAGCCATGGGCTTTGGCGTACACCTGGCTGGCCTGATGAGCCCAATTGGCCAAATTTATTTGTACACCCGTCTCCCGAGACACGTTACTTCATCGATTTTACTCATAAGCACAATGATTAAATAGAGATAACTCAATCGTTGCGGAAATAAAACATATTATACATAAGCAAACCCGATTACATATTCGATATACAACCATATTTATTATTTCACAAAATCTAAATCTATGCCAGTATTATCAAAACTTGCAGCCAACATCCATCCAATGCCACTTATGCCACCTGTTTTTTTGCCTCCACTAGCTGAGGCTTCATCAATTCTACCTGATGTGCATGCTAAAAATTGTCAGCTTAAGCTGGTGAGTTCTAATTTTAATAAACATCTTTTTATTTCAATTCATATATTTCTAAACATTTCATAAAAACATGCATCAGTATACATATATCATATTATATCAAAACATTCATTAAAAACTCTATTCACCCGAAGGTGCTCTGTTGTACCCGAAGGTAACTTTTTTTACCCAAAGGTAACTCTGCAAAACTTTATTCAACCAATTGTTCTTTCAAACTCTTTTAAAAACTTTATAACTAACACCATAGTGCAAAAACTCTTTTTCGAATCATCGTTTTTACCTTAAACCTATACACTACCATGGTAGAAGCTACGTTCATCCAGGTACTAACAAAATGTTCCAAGATTTACGCAAGAATTACTGGTGGCCAGGAATGAAATTTAACATATTACAATATGTTAATCGATGTCTAACTTGTTTACAAGTGAAAGCTGAGCATCAGAAGCCTCATGGCTATTTGCAGCCTCTGGAAGTTCTTGAATAGAAATAGGAACACGTCACCATGGATTTCATCACAAAACTACCACGTACAGCTAAATGTATAACCGAATGTGCTTTCACCCATATGTTAACCAATGTCTGACTTGTTAACCGATTGTGCTTTTGCCCATATGGACCTACGTTCAGTTCTTCAAATGCATCTTGTTGTTCAGGACCCCAATCAAACTTTGCTTTCTTCTTGGTTAACTTGGTCATGGTAGAAGCTATATTGGAGAAATCTTGGATGAATTGTCAGTAGTAACCTGCCAAACCCAGAAAGCTACGAACTTTAGTGGGTGTCTTTGGCGGATTCCATTTTTTCACTGAGTCGATCTTACTTGGGTCAACCAAGATTCCATTAGCATTGATTACATGACCAAGAAATTGTACTTCTCTTAACCAAAAGGCACATTTTGAGAATTTGGCATACAACTTCTCTCTTCTCAACATTTCCAGAACTTCTTTTAGGTGACAGGCATGGTGTTGCTTATTCTTTGAATATATCAAAGAATCATTAATGAACACAATTACTGACCTGTCAAGCATTGGTTGACATATCCTATTCATGAGATCCATGAATGCTGCTGCGGCGTTAGTCAAACCAAACGACATTACCAAAAACTCATAATGTCCATATCGTGTTCGAAATGCTGTCTTTGATATGTCTTCTTTTCTCACCTTCAGCTGAGAATAGCCCGAACGTAGGTCGATTTTGGAGTACCAACTCGCTCCTTGTAGTTGGTCAAACAAGTCATCAATTCTAGAAAGAGGGTATTTGTTCTTTATTGTAAGTTTATTTAGCTCCCTGTAGTCTATGCACATTCGCATACTCCCATCTTTCTTCTTTACAAATAATATTGGAGCTCCCCAGGGTGAAACACTTGGCCGCACTAAACCTTTGTCTAACAGGTCTTGCAGCTGTGACATCAACTCCTTCATCTCTGTGGGTGCAAGTCGATAAGGTGCCTTCGCAGTTGGTTTAGCTCCTTGTAAAAGATCAATTCGAAATTCTACTTCTCGTTCTAGGGGCATACCCGGTAATTCGTCAGGAAACACATCGGGGAATTGGAATACTACCGGAATATCTTTTAGTTCTTTCGTCTTTGCCTTGTTATCGACCACGTATGCTAGATAGGCTTTTCAACCTTGATGCATAAACTTCTGGGCCTTCAGCATTGAAATGATCTTAATAGAAGAGCTCGTACGATCTCCAAAGATAATAATCCGATTTCCACTAGGTACTTGGAGTTGAGTCATCTTCTTTTCACATAATATTTCAGCTTCGTTTTCTGTTAGCCAATCAATGCCTAGCACGACATCAAACCTGCCCAAAGTTATTTGGTAAAGGTTAGTGGGTATTTTATGACCATCAAGGTCAATAGAACAACCCCTAACAATGGTAGAAATAACTACCTTCTTTCCTAGTGTCGTTTCAACTTCTAGTAGGTTATCTATCTTATTGGGGATCTTATTGAGCAATATACAAAAGTTACTAGATATAAAATTCCTACTTGCACCAGAATCAAATAATACAGTAGCGGGCATGTTATTTATAAGAAACGTACCCGATACGACATCTTGGGTTTCCATAGTTGCACCAACGGTCATTGTAAAAGCTCTCCCTTGGGTTTTGGCACAATATCAATTTTCTTATTTGGGCATTATGTTGCCCGATGACCTTGTTTTCCACAATCGAAAAATTTCACAGTTGTGCATTTGGTGGCATAGTGCCCCTCCTTGCCGCACCTAAAACAAACATTCATCCCAATTCTACAGTTCCCACTATGCATCCGGTCACATATCGTACAAACTGTTGGATGCTGCCAAATATCTTTCGTTTTGGTTTGAAATTATCTTTCTTATAACCTTGAGAGTAATCTCCCCACTTCCTCTTAATTGTCATGGGACTCCTCTGGTGTTACTAAATGAGGTACAAATCTGGACATATCATTAAACTTAGTCGTGTACTCTTGGTGAGTCATAGTACTGACCTCTAGATTCATGAAATCCTTCTCCATCTTGACTACAACAAACTTTGGACAAAATTTTGCTGACACTAAACGCTTGAAACTTTCCCAACTTAGCGCCTCTACTGCATGCTCCCCCATCGCTTGTTGAATTGTGTCCCACCAAAACAAAGCTTCAGACACAAAGGAATGAGCTGCTAACTTAACTTTCTGGATGTCATTGCACTAACTAATCTTGATTACTGACTCCATCTCCCTCAACCACTGGTGTGCTTCAACAACATCTTTCTTTCCGTCAAACAAAAGAGGGTTACAACTTGTGAAGATTTTGTAGTCGCACCCTTTCTTTTTATCTTCTCTTCTTACAGCATTGAGTGGTACCACAATTTGAGCAGTTCCATTTTTGTAGTTGCACCTGTCTCCATTCCCGTATTTTTATCAGTGCCAGAGTGATCATCATTGCTATCCTTATCTTGTCAACGTGTTTCTGCAGCAATTTTTAGTATTGCCGCTTTAAGCATTCTTGCAAAGTTTGCTTCCGTCTGATTTGGTTGATCATTGGCTCTGTGATTCCCATGAGAGTTTGCATTCATTTGAACGTGTAATTCATCTTCCAAATTTGGATTTAGTCGAGTATTTCTTCTTCTTATTAGGGGTCTACCGGTATCACGACCGATATTTCCATCTAGAGGACGTCCTTTATTGGCCATCCTACAATTAAGGTATAGGATAATTCAATATTTGCATGATAAGTAGTAATGCCAGAATTCGAATGTATAATAAATAATGAATTACAGAACCTAGGATGTAATTAGTTATTTACTATGACATCATCTTCCATTTTACATTCTATCTTGTTTATACTAGATATCCAACCTTAACCCTTAACTTACAACACCTTTACAAATAACTAATAAAACTTTAGCATTATTTGCAAATGCCAAACCTCAATTGCAGTAGCTAATTGCAATTGATTTTTAAGCATTTACGCATGTTTCAAAAGTTTTATTTGTTATATGCTTGATGTATCCTATGTGGCTGCCATGTGGCTGCTTTGACTAGCATTCCTACGTTCTCCCGAGACACGTTACTTCATCGGATTTACTCATAAGCACAATGATTAAATAGAGATAAGTCAATCGTTGCGGAAATATAACATATTATACAGAAGCAAACCCGATTACATATCTGTAATAGAACCATATTTATTATTTTACAAAATCTTAATCTATGCCAGTATTCTCAAAACTTGCAGCCAATATCCATCCAATCCCACTTATGCCGCCTGTTTCTTGCCTCCACTAGCCGAGGCTTCATCAATTCTACCTGATGTGCATGCTAAAAATTGTCAGCTTAAGCTGGTGAGTTCTAAGTTTAATAATCTTTTTATTTCAATTCATATATTTCTAAACATTTCATAAAAACATGTATCAATATACATATATCATATTATATCAAAACATGCATTAAAAACTCTTTTCATCCGAAGGTGCTCTGTTTTACCCGAAGGTAACTCTGTTTTATCCGAAAGTAACTCTGTTTTACCCGAAGGTAACTCTGCAAAACTTTATTCACCCAATTGTGCTTTCAAACTCTTTTAAAAACTTTATAATTAACACCATAGTGCAAAAACTCTTTTTCGAAACATCGTTTTTACCTCAAACCTATACACTAGCATTATCCTATTATATCGAAGGAGCATATGACTTCACACCTTCGGTATACTAGGACCACGTCTTTGTTAGTATATGAGATTTATATCTCTTGAAAACTCTTTTTGTAAAATTCTTTTCAAAACAAATATTCGGGTTACCTATTATATATTTTAAAAGAATACGTAAAGAAAATTCGGCATTATCCCGGCTTAACATTGGTATAAACGGGAAACATACCGGTATCAATATAACATCATATATATCAAAATATTATCAATATAACATACACATCAGCCCAAAGTATTTAACACAATTAAACATGGCTCATAGAACTCACCTTTGTAAAAGCAAAATTTCTACTATAGCTTCACGAACAACATGTCGCTTATACGACCTGACAACTTCTGAGCACTTTCTAATAATGTAGATACTATTTGTTCAACCTAATTGGTGTTTAAGAATGTGTATTTGTTGGTGGAATAGAGCTAGAGTCAAGTGACATTACGTTGAAACGAGTTTTTGAAGTCTATTTATAGGAACTGGCACGCAAACCGAGACGACGGGGTGCCGACACCTCACCCGGACATGTGGCAGCCTTGGGTAGACGTGAAAGCCATTGGGGACACATGGCGAAGGCGTGGAACATGTGGCAATAGGCTGTGACACGTGTCATTGCTTTATACACGTGTACTTTTCGCGCGGTATAATCTTGAACTTGTTTTCGCGATTCCCGCTTCATACGAACTTCTTTTTGCGCACCGTTTTCGCCCACGTTCACGATTTTCCATGCTCTTTATAACCAAATCAAGTAGTAATCAATGGGTGTACTTATTATGTGGGTCATTTTATAATTACGGTGTATCATCGGCTTACCATAACTTTTAGTGAGAGCATTGTTTATAATTCTGCTTTCACTTATTTTTCTTGTTTCTTTTAGATAATCTAAAATTTATTAACATAATTTAATCACTCACACTACATACCTCGTTACTCAATTTTTCAAATACTTGTATTGGTTTATGTAACTTAGCATATGTTTGGTCTATCATAGCTTACATAAAATATTTGTATTAAGCAACTGGAAGCATTTCATTGTAATAATAATTATTACATGGGAAAGACTGAATGTTACATTATTTTTTTCGATTCATTTTTTGATTACTTTTCGTTTATAACTCATCGTTTATCATTGTTTGAACTTTAATTATCGTTCAATTGTTTGTTCACCAACGTTCGTGAGACTCGTGTGTGTTTCGATAATTCCTCGAATTATCGATGATAGTTTGTGTTTGTGTTTAACGAAATTTTTGCATGTTAGATTAGGCATAATCAACATGTAATTAAAAATTCAATAATTACCCAAATTATTGTTCTGTGTTTGTGTTTGCTACACTTGGTTTCCAAAACCAATGTGCAATGTACGATTCAACAGTTCCTCGAACTATCATTTCGCAGTTGTTTGTGTTTAACTCTTCTAATTAACAAAATTAAATAAAATGCAACAAGTATGAATGTGAAATACAGAGAGTCTAAGGTTTGCGATTTACCTGAAATTGCAGGGTGTCACATTATCCCCTTGTTGAAAGAAATTCCGGCCTAAAATTTGGTTGCTTTTGGTAGTGTTTGAGAACAAAAATTTTCTGGTTGTTACATCATCCCCTTGTTGAAAGGAAATTTCGTCCCGAAATTTATTCGTTGTTGTCGGCGTTTGACATCGTCTGTTTGAACTGGTGGGGATATTTGTGCATCATCTGATCTTCACGCTCCCACGTGAATTCAGGTCCGCGTTTCAAGTTCCATCGGACTATGACGATCGGAATCCTACTTTGTCTGAGTTGTTTGATCTCACGGTCCATGATCTATACTAGTTCTTCCACGAATCGTAGTTGTTCATCCACCTGGATCTCATCCAGTGGAATTACAAGTGTCTCATCAGATAAACACTTCTTCAGGTTCGAGACATGAAATACATTGTGAACTCCACCGAGTTCGGCTGGTAGGTTGAGTTCGTATGCCACTGGACCAATCCTCTTTAGGATCTCAAATGGTCCAAGATACCATGGGTTCAGTTTGCCTCGTTTCCCAAAACGAATAATGAGTTTCCACGGCGGAACTTTCAGTAGGACTTTGTCTCCTACCTGAAATTCCAGAGGCTTTCGGCACTTGCCGGCATAACTCTTTTGACGACAACGAGCCGCTGCCATACGGTTTCTGATTTGCACAATCTTCTCGGTTGTTAGATGCACAAGTTCTGGGCAAGTGAGTTGACTGTCGCCCACTTTCGCCCAGCAAATGGGTGATCCGCATTTCCTACCATAGAGGGCCTCAAAAGGTGCTGCCTTTATGCTCGTGTGGTAGCTGTTATTGTAGGAGAACTCTACCAATGGTAGGTGAGTTTCCCAATTATTGCCGAAGCCTACTATGCAAGCTCGTAGCATGTCTTCGAGTGTTTGAATCGTGCGTTCGCTCTGGCCATCGGTTTGTGGGTGGTATGCTGTACTCATATCCAACCGCGCACCAAGCGACTTTTGCAGTGATTTCAAGATATTGATGTAAATCTAGCGTCTCGATCCGAAATGATGGAGATTGGCACTCCATTTCATGAGACTACTTCCTTGACATTGATTCTGGATAGTTTTTCCATCTTGTCACTTTCCTTGATCGTAAGGAAATGTGCTGATTCAGTCAACCAATCCACGATGACCTAGATAGTGTCACATCCACTAGGGGTACGGGGTAATTTGGTAATGAAGTCCATGGAGATTTGTTCCTATTTCCACATGGGATCTCTGGTTGTGTGAGTAATCCAGATGGTTTCTGATACTCAATTTTGACTTTGGCACAAGTCAAGCATTTGCTCACATAGGTGGCAATATCGGCTTTCATGTTTGGCCACCATTAAAGTACCTTCAGATCGTGATACGTTTTCTCTGATCCAAGGTGAATGGAATAGCGAGACTTATGAGCCTCGTCCATCACAATGTCCCATAAGCTCCCGTGACGTGGAACCTAGACGCGTTCCATGAAATAGTGTAAGCCATCAGATTTTACTTCCAATTGATTTTCGATTCCCCTTAATGATTCGGCCACTAGGTTTTCCTCTTTCAATGCCTCCACTTGGGCATTACGTATCTGCTCAGGGAGAATGGGATGGATTGTCAGTTGTAAAGCTCGTGCCCTTTTAGCTTTCGAGGTATTCTTCCAACTCAGGGAATCAACCACTACATTGGCTTTCCCCGGATGATATTTGATAGCGCACTCATAGTCGTTCAGTAGTTCAAGCCAGTGACGCATTCACATGTTATGTTTCTGCTCGAATATGTGTTAGAGACTCTTATGCTTAGTGTATATAGTGCACTTTGTACCATACAGGTAGTGTCTCCAAATCTTGAGTGCGAATACCACGGCTCCAAGCTCCAAGTCGTAGGTGGTGTAGTTCTTCTCGTGGACTTTCAGTTGTCGAGAAGCATATGCGATCACCTTCTCTCGCAGCATCAACATGCAACTGAGTCGTTGTATCGAGGCATCGCAGTATACTACGAAATCACCTGTTCCATCAGGAAGAGATAAGATAGGTGCACTACAGAGCTTCTGCTTGAGAAGTTGGAATGCAGCTTCTTGCTTGTCAGTCCAGAGATATTTCTTATCTTTATGGGTGAGTGCTGTGAGTGGTTGGGCTATCTTAGAAAATCCTTCAATAATTCCTAGGCCTGCCAAGCCTAGGAATTATTGCACCTCAGTTGTGGTCTTCGGTGCTACCCAGTTCTTGATGGCCTCTATTTTAGACTTATCCACATGCATTCCTTGTTCATTAAAAACATGTCCCAAAAATTGGACTTCTCAGACCCAGAAGTCGCGCATTGAGAGTTTAGCATACAACGTCTCATGTCGTAAAAGTTAAAGAGCCAATTGAAGATACTCCTTGTGTTCTTCCTGAGTCTTTGAGTAGATGAGGATCATCAATGAATACAATGATAAGAGGTATGGTTTGCACATGCTATTCATGAGGTCCATGAATACCGCGGGTGCATTTATCAGCCCAAATGGCATGACCAGAAACTCGTAATGGCCATACCAGGTATGAAAGGATGTCTTTGGAATGTCTTCCTCTTGAATTCTCAACTAATGGTACCCAGATCGCAAAACGATCTTGGTGTAATAACTCAACCCTTGATCGTCACTTTGTTCAATTCACGATAGTCGATGCACATGCGAAACATGCTATCCTTCTTCTTCACTAACAGTATTGGAGCTCCCCATGGTGAGAAGCTAGGTCTGATAAACCCTTTGTCCAACAGCTCTTGCAATTTATTGGACAGTTTGTGCATCTTCGAAGGTGCAAGTCGATAGAGTGCTCATGCAATGGGTGCTGCTCCCAATGCGAGGTCTATGCGGAACTCCACTTGTCGAGGTGGTGGTAGTCCTGGTAGATCCCCTGGGAATACGTCGGGATAGTTGCATACGATAGGGATGTCTTCTGGTTAGTTCTCTTCTCCAGTCTTGTCGATGACAAGCGCCAGTGTGGTTGTGTATCCCTTTCGTAAGCATTTGTGAGCTTTCATGCACGAGATGATGTTCAGAGGAGTTTCACTCCTTTCGCCATTGATGTTTAAGGTTTCTCCGCTAGGGAGAGGTATACTTAAGACCTTATGATGGCAAACTATTTGAGCTTGGTTTTCAGACAACCAATCCATGCATACTACGACATCAAAACTACCTAGTGTAACTGGCATAAGATCAATCTTAAACTTATGGTTTTCTAGCTCTAAAGTTCATTCTTTCAGCTAGCTCTACAGTGTATTCAAACTTTAAAGGTGATCGGGTTCTGGCAAGTATCTCACTAAAATCCTTAGATATAAAGCTTTTCTCAGATCTAGTATCAAACAATACAGAAGCATAATGATCGCTTAGGAGATAAGTACCTGTTGCAAGGTTGGGATCCCTTCTGGCCTTTTTCGTCCCAATCATGAAGGCTCTTCCCTTCGGGCCATTGTTGTTCCCATTGTTGTTTGGTTGGTTGTTGTTCTTGAGATGTGGGCAGTCCTTGTTGAAGTGCCTCGGTTTTCCACATTCGAAGCAGCCTTTGGTGCTTCGTGTTGCTGTTGTTGTGGCTGTGGGGTTTTTTCAGTAGTTCACCCCTGCAGTCTTTGGCGACATGTCCTCCTTTGCCACATCATTGGCATCGAATAGTGCCACACTGTCCCAAGGCATGGTGTAGATTGCATTTGTTGCACTTGAGGTGTTTGCCTTCACAGGCTCCTGAGTTTTGGTTGGATGGGATAGGTGGAGTGTAATCTTAAGGTGACCCAAACTGACATTGTTGAAGTGTGGAAGGCTTGCTCAGGGTGTTATCCCATTTTCTTTTGTTATCAACAGGTTTGGCTACTGCACCACGGGGTGGTAAAAGTTGTTTCGCAGTTGTTTGTGTTTAACTCATCTAATTAACAAAATTAAATTAAATGCAACATGTATGAATGTGAAATACAGAGAGTGTAAGGTTTGCAATTTACCTGAAATTGCCAGGTGTCACAATATGGTAGAAAACACTTTCTCTTATACTTTAGTAAAAATGTTACGATGGTACATTTCTGAACGGGGTTTTTCTTGTATAATAGATTGCTAAAAGTTCATTGTTTAAAATTTAAATGTTGATTACTTCCAAATTCTCATAATTTCTGACTAGGGTATTCTACCATAATATCGATAGTGTTTATACATAAGGTATATGTAGGGCGAACCCAACAACCAACCCACCACATTACCAATACCTGATAGCTTTCCCTAGTCATATCCTATGATAATTTTCGGTTCTATAGAGGTGTTATTTCAAATTATTGGTACTAGTATTAGTTTTTATATTTCAAGTTAACATGTTGATATAAAGGTTTGATGAATATGTTTTGATCATAAAACTTTCATGTTTTGTGACACATCAAAAGATACACTATATAGACTTAGGATTTCGAATCTTAAACTGTCAAATTTGAATCATGGATTCTGATTTTAAAATTCATAGCTTACATACTAGAATGATGTTGGAATTGTTGTTTGATGTATTATAATTGTAGGTTGATGTATAGTTGTTATCAACTAGCATCTCCCAACCATGAACTACCATGAGATCATTGAGTTTGAAGAGTTTAATAGTTGCCAGTACAGACAGCCTGATGCCAAATGGCATTCCTATTAACAGTTATTTCAAAGGAACGGTTTGAATCTCGAACTTGACCGACAGTATATCAGAGATATATTTAAGAGGTGGTGGGCTGGTGGATGGGACTTGATCCCTACATATGCCCTATAGATAATCTTCTTCGGTTTTTCAAAGGTATGCTGAAGTGAAAGGTCAGGAAGATAACATAAATCAGATAGTCCGAAAAACAAAGACAAATAAATTGCTAGTAGCACCCTGGCCACCTGCTATTAGTGATTTATCTGTCATTGTTCTTTCTAGACTATTATCTATCATATGGACACTAAAACAATACACATCTTGATTGTTGAATCATAAAATGATTAGACAAGGATGTGGAAGGGGTCGTGGTAGACCAACAAGTCTAGCACATCCAAAAGTACAGGCGAAAGTAGACCCTGATGTCGTGTATATGACCCAAGAACAACTACGGAATAACATCACTGAGTAGGTTACACAAGCTTTACGAAACGCCATGCCATATATTTTGAATGTAGTTCGCATGCCACCCAACAATGTTATTGGAGGCATGGGAACTGGTAACGGTAATGGTGTTGGAAATAACAATGGTTTTGCTGGCGGAATTAATGTACCTCTAGGAGGGAACAATGATGCGGTAGGTAACCGACAAAAGGGATGTAGTTATAAAACATTCCTAGCCTGCAAACCAAAGGAATTTGATGGAAGTTAGAATGATGTGGCAACCATGAAATGGCTCAGAGAAATGGAAGCTGTAATCAAAATCAGTAATTATGCTGATGATCAAATGGTAAGTTATGCGACACAGTCCTTTAAGTTTGAAGCGTTGTATTGGCGAGATGTGGTTCTCTAGACCAAGGGAGATGCTGTTGTGAATCAAATGGCATGGAAAGAGTTTAAAAATATGATAATTGAAAGATTTTGTCCCAAAAATGAATTAGAAAAGATTGAGCAAGAATTTCTACAACTAGAGCTTGTCAACATGACGCATCGGGAATATGTTACAAGATTCACTGAGCTGACTCGACTTGTGTCTCATCCAGTAAGCACCTATATGAAATGGGTCAGCCGATATCTTTGGAGATTACCTACAGGAATGAGGGAACTGGTTCGGGCTACAATTCTGAAGAATTTCAAGAAGCGGTAATGCTGAGAATGAAATGGAAACTGATCTGATTCGACAAGGGAAGCTACCAGCAAATGGTGTGAAGCGAAAGCAGGATGAGTCCTCAAAAGATTCCAAACAATTTAACCACAAGTTCATGAAGAGGTTTGAAGGGCAGAAGCCGACATTATGCAAAAAGTGTCACAAGTTTCATAAAGCGGAATGTTTTCTTAGTGACACATAACATGCTTTCGTTGTGAACAAAAAGGGCACTATGCTAGTAGGTGTCCAACTTAAGGAATTTGTTATGAATGCGGAGAGGAGGGGCATAGGAGGTTTGATTTCCCAAGTCTTAAGGCAAAAGTAGAGCCACTTCGAATCACTGATGGAAGGAAAGGAAACGCACCAATGGCTAAAGCACGAGCATACACAATGACAAATGATGAAGCCAAAATGTTGCCATATGTGGTGTCAGGTACGTTTTTAATTAATAACATACATGCCACTATCTTATTTGATTTTAGTGCAAGTAGAAGTTTTGTGTCTACTAGTTTTGCTACTACCCTTAATAGACCATTTAAGAAATTACAAATTTCATTTGAGGTTGACACCATTATTGGTATAACCACTAGGGTAGAATATATGGCTGAAGATTGTGTTCTTGATATAGAAGGGAACTTATTGCCTACTAAGCTCTTTTTAGTTACGTTGGGGGGATTTGACATCGTATTGGGCATGGATTGGTTATATGAGAACGATGCTCATATAATCTGCAATAAGAAGATGATTCAGATAACGACACCTGATGGGAGCTTAATCTCTGTTTATGGGGATCATGAAGAAAGTCTTGCAAAAATCATATCAATGATGAAAGCATAAGGGCTTATGAATCGCGGTTGCCTGGCCTATCTTGTATACGCTATTGATGTTGAAAAAAAAGAACAAAAGCCCACAATATATCCCGGTGGTGTGTAATTTTCCAGACGTTTTTCCTGATGATCTACCAGGAATTCCTCCCGAACGAGAAGTCGAATTTGTATCGATCTTGTACCAGGAGAAATATCGGTTGCTAAGGCCCCATACCGATTGGCCCCATCTGAAATGAAGGAACGGATGACTCAGTTGGAAGATTTACTATCATCAGCTGGAAGACTTACTCCAAAAGGGATTCATTAGACCTAGCATCTCACCTTGGGGTGCTCCAGTCTTGTTCGTTAAGAAAAAGGATGGTAGCATGCGTATGTGCATTGATTATCGAGAGCTTAATAAACTAACTGTTACGAACCGATACCCACTACCTAGGATCGATGTCTTATTTGATCAGTTACATGGAGCTAACTGGTTTTCAAAAATCGATCTAAGGTCAGGCTATCATTAATTAAAGGTTAGAGAGGAAGATATTCCAAAGACAACTTTTAGAACACGTTATGCGCACTATGAGTTTTTGGTAATGTCATCTGGTTTAACAAATGCTCCTGCAACATTTATGGACCTCATGAACCGAGTTTGTTAAGCTATGCTAGATCGTTCGATCATCGTTTTCATTGATGATATAATGATCTACTCCAAGAATGAAGGAGATAATGCTTGTCATCTACATGAAGTACTTGAGAGCCTACGAAAGGATAAACTTTACGCAAAATTTTCTAACTGTGCATTTTGGCTTCGGGAAGTTCAATTTCTAGGCCAGGTTATAAATGCGGACGGTATTCTTGTCGATCCAACAAAGATAGAAGCAGTCACAAAATGAAATCAACCAAAGACGCCTACAGAGATTCGTAGTTTCTTAGGACTGGTGGGTTATTACAGAAGATTAATTCAATAATTTTCAAAGATAGCCACTCCACTTACCAAATTAACCAGGAAGGAGACAAAGTTTGAGTGGGGTGCAAAACAAGGGGAGGTGTTTGAAGAATTGAAGAAACGGTTAACTCAAGCACCTGCATTATCTTTACCTGACGGGAATGTAGACTTAGTAATTTATTCGGATGCTTCCTACTAAGGTTTGAGGTGTGTAATGATGCATCGAAGTAAATTTATTGCCTACGCCTCTTGAAAATTGAAGCCGAATGAAGTCAATTACCCTACCCATGATCTAGAGCTTGCTGCTGTTGTGTTTTGCCTTGAAAATTTGGAGGCATTATTTATATGGAGTCAAGTGTACCATCTACACAGATCACAAAAGTTTAAAGTACTTCTTTGAATAGAAAGATCTGAATATACGGAAGAGAAGATGGTTGGAACTTATAAAGGACTATGACTGTGAGATTCTTTATCTCCCTGGAAAGGCCAATGTTGTGGCTGATGCTTTAAGTCGAAAGAACAAACCTCCTTTCATTTGGGTGAGATCATTCAAACTTGTAGTCATTCAAGATTTTATGCAAAAGTTATGTGAGGTACAACTTGAGGCACTCAAAGTAGAAAACGTAGGCAAGGAAAGAATTTTTGGTCAGACGAATAAACTTGAAGAAAACGAATGTGGCATTAAAACCCTGTTTGGACGTATCTGGGTTTGAACCGGAGAAATTAGAACCAAAATTCTTGATGACGCACACAAGTCAAGAAATTCAACATTATGCAATACGTGAATAGATGCCTAACATGTGCACAAGTTAAGGCTGAGCATCAAAAACTGTATGGCAGAGTCCAGCAATTGCCAATTCCGGAATGGAAACGGGAAGTGATAACTATGGATTTCATAACTAAGCTTCCACGAACGACTAAAGGTTATGATACCATATGGGTAGTCGTTGATCGTTTAACTAAAAGTGCTCACGTTATACCGATTCGTGAAACCTAATCTTCCGATAAATTGGCTGTGTTATTTATCAAGGAAATTGTTGCATGACATGGGTACCAATATCTATTGTCTCGGATAGAGACACACGATTTACGTCGAGATTTTGGAAAAGTTTCACGCAGAGTTGGGGTTGAAATTACTAATCAGCATAGCATATCATCCTCAAACAGATGGTCAGAGTGAACGAACCATTCAAAATCTTGAGGATATGCTGCATGCATGTGTAATCGATTTTGGAGGAAGTTGTGTGACAACCAGTAGCTGATCGTCCAGCAAGTTCATATGGTACGTGTACTTTCACTATTTACTATGTGTAAATGCAATGTGTAAGCAGTTGTGTGACAACAAGACTCAGAAAACAAACAACAGTTGTATGTGTTTAAGTGAAAACTTAAATACAGTTAATACAACAACTCATGAGAAACAAGGTGTAAACAAATGCCAAAAATACATCAGTTGCGATCTGATATCCACAAATGACAGGAATCAGATGGCTGACAATTCAATGAGAATTCAATGTAAACAATGTGAAAACTTACAAGTTTAGTTGAGTCCGTCAGTGAAGAAACACAATTTAAAACATAAGTTCAGTATCGTTTCAGAATAACAAACTGACAGTGTGTTTGCGTGGGTGACGATTCACACAAACATATCTGTGAGTTTAAAGTTCTGAAATGATGACTGAGAAGTAGAAAACAAAAAAGTGAAACCTTCGTCATGTTCGTCCGGGTGACGATTCGAACGAATACGCGCGAAGGTGACGCGATCTGACGAAACCTTTAAAATAATCGTTTTCGATAAAATAAATTAAGAATAATAAATTTAGAAGATTTACTAGGAATAACCATCTTTACAATGTTAAAATAAAACCATTTATTTAAAACATTAAAACACGCGTGTTACGTTCCGGAAACGTAACGAAATCAAGAACCGAGCTAACGAAACGAACCCGAACACACGCGGGGTATAAAAACCCTAATTGTGTTCATCCTCCTCATTTATTTCACCTATACTCTCTCTATCTACCTCCATTCCCGGATTCCTCTCTCTCTAGAAATTCAAACTTCAAACACCTAGATCTCTCTCATTTCTTGACCAAATCACTTCATCTTGGTGCTAAATCGAAGCTCTTGATCTCCTCTACACAAAAGTACAAAGGATCTGAAGTGAAACCAACCAAAACCGAGGTAAAAATGAGCTCAAAGGTTGCGAAAATTAGGGTTTTGTAACCCATGTTCGAACCCATGGCATAACCGTTTTAAACCACCTTAATCACCACAAGCCTCACACGAAAAACACCCTAAGGGAGTGGGATTAGGTTCTACCTTGTCATGGAGTCATGGGGCTCGACATGAGGGGGCTGTGACCGATTGTTTTCAACCGGCCGAATGGCCATTTACACAGCCCGGCCGAATAGCATGGCCGACTGAACCAGGGCCGACTGACCTCCTTCGGCCAACCCTCTCATTCGGTCGGACACCACCCATTCGCACGACCTCTCCTCATCCGGCCAAGGTCCCATTCGGTGAGCTAATTCTTTCGGCTAACCTCCATTCGGTCGGATCATCATGATCGGGTGTGGCTAGTCCCATGAAGTTATCATTCGGCCTAAGCTTTCTCTATTCGGCCTATACATGTTAACAACCTAAACCTTGTGGGCAATCCTTTGAACCAACTAGATTGTAATACCATGCATGGTTATGGGAATAATGAAATATTACTGCAAAGTCGGTGGATGATGGGATCAACTTGGCTTCACCTAAAATAAAACTTATAAGCATAAGGTGAAAAGTAAACAAGTTTTGTACTTGGACTATTACATCAACATTTTCTGATGAGGTTAACCTATCGGTAACACTTGAATGATATACTTAAGTCCCTAAGTATTACCATAAGTTGGTTACCTTGTTGATTTTCTAACCAAATAACAATTAAAGTTAAGCCAACTTAAATTTCTAAATTTATACTTATAAATTATGTTGGATTTCAAATCTTCACAACTCATTATGGTATTAAGTCAAGTTAAACACAAGACATTAAAAACATGACATGCTAAGTTAACCTCGTTGGTTAAGTGTTAGCATGTACCACCACAAGAGAATGAGGATCAAATGACAACAAAGACCTACAAGTGTTAGCCAACTTTATGGCTAACACATACACGCACACAAACATCTGTAACTTATACCTATAAGTTACAAACATCGTGAAATCAATACAGGATCGTGAAAACAATATAAAGAACAACAACGAGCGCGTGCATTTCTTGTTAGTACTTAGTCAACCACATCAACTACAAGGTGAGTTCATATGCCCCTTTTCTAATCTTAACTGATTTCAAAAATCGGGGCTGAGAAACATGCTAATTCTTTTAATTACTTAAAAGTTTTAGTACAACATATTGATTATACTATGATTTAGATAATATTGTTTATCTTTATTATCACTTATCATTGTATGTATGCTTGCGTGATCATAACATAATTGAGATATTTAGGATGAAACATGATAATGTAGTTTCATGAATCATCAACACAATAGAATAATAGAAGTTGTGGATTATATTTTACAACACAGTATTATTCTTACTGAAATGAACAATGGGATAATCAAGAGATAACACGAACAACTAACAAGAATGATATGATGATAACATAATTTCATAATATCATTCACCACCGGAGTTAGCTAAGTGTATTGAGACTAGTTCTTACCACATTATGCTTACAACTCGGTGAAGACTATGGGATAACACGAAACAATTACTAATGAGAACAAGAATGATGATCATGGCCACATAACTTCATGACATCATTCACCACCTGAGCTAACTAAGTGTAGTAAGACTAGCTCTTACAACACTGTAGTTACAACTGGGTGAAGGCTATGGGATGACAAGAATGATAATCGTGATAACGTAATTTCATGATAACAACATCATTCACACATTTACTAACATCGTGTAATAAGACCAGTTCTTATAACACTTTGTTAAAGACTATTGTAACATCTGTACATTTAGTCATGGTAGTCGTAAATAGTGTTAGAACAATGTGTATTTATGTCCAATCAGTCAATGTGATTCATATGTTCATGATTGTGTTTGTGTGTGATAGGGTCTTAACTAAATAGGAACAAGTATGTATTATTTATTTACAGTCGACTTCACTAGGCAAGAAAAATATCGTATTATATCGAAACAGTGGTGGGACGGCGTAAGATAAGGCAGGTAGCTGGATTCTGGGGTATGCCCTATACATATACTGCGTTCGGTTTAATGGGATAGTGTTAGTGCGTAGTGTTCAGACGAATAGTATGACAAGCGAATTAATTAAACAAAATCGTAATACGTAAGCGAGACTGAGTATAGTTATGGGTGATGATCCATAATGATATGAATGTTGAACTTATAATTACGAGTAAACGGCAATAAATAAATAATACGATCGAAAAACATACGCGATTGCGGGTATACACGTAATTGTATTAGTTTAACGATCTGTCAACGAACGAAGAGTAAAAATAAATGAAATAAATTAGTTTTACATTGTACAATTTTGAAACTCATCAAAATCATGAGAATAATAACTATTTTATTTAAAAAACGTAAAATGCGCGTTATATTTCGAAAACGCAAACCGAGCAACCAAAACGAACCCGAATAGCACTCGTAGTATAAAAGCCTTGAAGAAGGTTTTTTCCCTTCATTTATTGGAGCCAAACTCTCTCTCTCTCTCTAAGATTTTCGGTTTCCACTTTCTCACACTAGAAAACATCACAAAAATCTTCATATCTCCTTCGTTTCTTGGCGGATTTGAGTGATTCTTGAACCTATGTGAAGCTCTCAACATTCCCTACAAGGACAATGGATCTGGTGTTTTATCCGGCCACAAAAAGGTATTGATGCTTGAAATGTTCGAATAATAGGGTTTTCGTTTATGTGGTTCGAACTTGATGTTTAGCCGGATCCCAACCCATTCCAGTCGAGCCCCAACCATAACGAGGACTTGTACTCATGCAACAACACCATGGGAAACTTCAAACCGAAGGTTCGAGCGGATGAGGATGACGAGCACACACATGTTCGTGTGTTACAAGCTGGAGCCGAACCCTCCTCCTCCTCTAGCCGAACCTGCATGGGTTGTTGATAGTTAGTCGAACCCTTAGGGTACCCTATGAACCTTTCAGTTGCATCTATCCCAACCGAACCTTTTTCAGAACATGGCCGAACCATGCATGACCCCGGCGAACCTTGCATGCAAACCTATAGGGCCGAACCCTTATGAGAAGTTTTGGCCGAACCTTTGCCTGCTCACGAACCATCACAGCCCAGAACCAAGAGACGCGAACCCTACTCATCCTCGAAAAACCATCACGAGCTGTGAACCCTCCCTGGTTCGTTGATCATTAGCCGAACCCTTAGGGGGTTTCACGAACCTTCACTGAACTTAGCATGCAACGAACCTTCATCGTCCATAGCCGAACCTTGTTCCTTCGAATTCAAAAGGTTCGCTGACCAAATGATCATTCGGTTGAAACATCCGTAGGATCTCAAGTCTTCTAATGGCAGCCCAAACCCTCGGCCCATATAAGTGTAATTGAGCCCAAGGAAAGACATCACACATTTATTTGGCCCAACGAATCAATAAACCAGCCCAAGGCCCAATTATCGTTCGGCCCGAGAACCATCAAACCGGTTTCCATATTTGGCCCAATTGGCTAAGGCCCATAAATTGGCCACACATCCTAAACCTAATCAAACATTAAGTTGAATTGGCCCATAGGATTTCAATTTGACTCATAAGCATGCCCAAGGCCCAATAACAAATGCTTAGGCCCACAAGGAAGAGATTGGCCCATGGATTATATCTCGGCCCAATTTAGGCCTTTAACTCCTTAATTATGAAAGGATCTTATTTGGTTTAGGTTTAATTCAACCTAATTATGAGGTCAAGTCATAACCACAAGGTTCTAAAACACTTTAACATATCTTCAAATTACATATATGCAATGGTTATCAAATTCATCAACACTTGTTACTTTATGCATACAAGTTGTGCATAAAAGAACATGAAACTTCTTTTTCATGAATCAATTATCAATCAAGTGACTCAATCATGATTTCCAAATTCACACAAAATTCTTAAACATGAGAACAAGTATTCAAGAGTTAATCAAGTTCAAGATAACGCAAGTCAATCAATGAATCAAAGTCTATACAATCATAAATCTTATATTCTATGTATGATTACATTGACATAGGAACCAGATAGAAGTCTTGTTTGCTACTTGTTATAGTTCAGAGTCTACTACAGACAGGTGAGAACATTAGCCCCTCTTTTACTGTTTTCAACTGTTTTGGGGTGGAACACGTGATCAAACACTCTTTATGCTAAACATATTTCATATACAGGATTTATGCTACAGTTCAACTGTTACAAGTTCACTTTAGAAATCCTAGGGATTTCTCAACTATTTTCAATGGAATAATCAACTGCTTATAATGTTTTATCAACTGTTAAACTTGTTGCTACTAAAAGGGTTTTATAAAGGTTCTTTATACTGTTTTATATCAGCTTTACACTAATGGTTTTATAAATGCTAAACACTTTTAACTAATGAGATTTATAAACTCTTTTACTATAAACTTGTGTTTTCGATAAATATGATATGTTATAAACCTTGTTATTACACAAGGACGCTATCTTTGGTATTCAATCAAAGGTCAATACAAGGTTTTCAACCAATGGTTTTCATAGTGGTATTCAAACAAAGGATTTCAATTCATGGTATTCAAACAAGTTATTTCAATCATTGGTATTCATGGTATTCACGGGAAGTTTTCAAATCATGGAAATCAAATAAGGCATTCAATCAAAGGGTTTCAATTCAAGTTTTCAAAAGCATGGTGTTCATCGTTGTGAACAAACTTATACACACATCAAGTTACATATTCATTTAGCGTTAGTACTGGGTGATCACAACAAGGGAAAGCGGACACATTTGGGCAGACCAAATTCTGGAGTTAGCTTTTAAATTTGTTTTAAAAGCTAACTGCAGAATTGGTTACGTTATGGTTATATCAATGTTGCTGACTAATTTTCTGACTCCAAACGTAGTTTGGGACTTGATTATATGTTGGTTTTCTAGCAAACAGTCTGATGACTGTTTGGACACATTTTACAGACTTGGTGTTAGTTTGGGTTGCAACCATCCATGTATTTTTATTCACTATTGATCACATATGCCTTACAATGCAGATTCATATTTACAACTGTTAAACCTACTGTTCTCACCAACTATTTTTGTAGTTGACAATTACTTTTCACGTGTTTCAGGTAATCAGGTTTAAGACATTCTAAGGGACAACTAAGGAGACCGTTTTAATACAGAACAAGATGAAGAAACAAGCAAGGATGGATTAGAAACACACTAAATCCTGATTGTTTAATTGTCTTGTTTGAAGTCTTATTTTGCAAACTATATTTTGGGTCTGTAGTTGGTATTCTTTTGATAGATAGATAGAATGTCTGTAATTAAACAATGGTCTAAACATTTTGAAACCTAGTAATGCATTGTGGTTGTTCTTATTCAATACTTGCGCATGATTCAACCATATCGTCACCGCGCCGTGGATTCCGCACGCGGCTCAGGGGGTGTGACAACTATGAGAACACATAACGCTGAGAACAAACAACACTGAGATGATGATTATGGTGAACACAACAACAATTGATTACTATTAAACTGTTTGCATTATATCAAAACAATCATGTGTACATGTATTCAAGTTCAATTGTAAGTCCCTCAACAACGAATCGTTTACCAGTTAATTTAGTGGGACTAAACTGACGATAACGTAGTGGTACCATAGGTTTGACAAACCGCCGACGAGTGAGGTCGGTACATTGATCGTAACCTTATCATTGGCCGGTAACGTATGACCAGTAATAGGGCGACATCAGTCAGGTTTGGCAAATGACACATGGTGATATTAATCTACAGTAATGTCACACCCCGAGCCGGCGGGCTGGATCGACTTTCCCGTCCGGCGGAAAGTTCTCGGGGCGTGATATCGTTGTGATAATCGAAATGATCAGATTGTTTACATAGCACATGATAAATATATGAGAAACCCTAACACAACCATGATATAGAATTACAAGATTAAATTACAATGTATCGTTCATAATTTAATCAATTAAATCTATCCAAAAGAATCAATGAGTTTCTATCTTGTGTCTGTACAAGATATACAACAGATGATTCATGGTTTTGTTCTCCCAAAAGTATGCAACACAAAATGAAGCTAGGTCTTCTAAAATTCCACTAGCTTAATCCTTGCATATGAGTAACTACACCTGTTCATCACCTGAGAAAACATGCATTTAAGAAACGTCAACACTAGGTTGGTGAGTTCATAAGTTTGATAATTGAAAACCTGGATTTGTTCACATGCACAATCACAATGTTATTACTGTTACTTGTATGATATTTGATTCACCCGTTCACCCAATGGCCGGTCGATAGATATATTTACAAGTAATATCTCGTCCTAGTAGTTATGCTTATATATAGGGCATATGTAGGGGAACCAAGCCCCAGCCAACATCCCACCACATAACTAGTAGAACTCCACACTACTTGCAATACAACTATAGATATCCATTCCCAATTCACCTGTTCATCTCATCTATTAATCACCTGTCAAATCATGTGTGGAATAATATAATTGTAACATTTGTGCATATAGTCATGTAGTTGTAAACAGTGTTAGAACAGTGTCTGTTCAGTTTCAGTTCAATCAATGTGTTTCGTATGTTCAAAATGTGTGCTTGTGTGTTACAGGATCTTAGTAATCAGAAAACAAGTATGTATTATTTATTTACAGTCGATTTCACTAAGCAAGAACAGTAACTCGTTATATCGAAACAGTGGTGGGCAGCGAGAGTGAGCCCTATATATATACTGCGTTCGGTGTAACAGGTTAGTGTTAGTGCGTAGTGTTGAGACGAATATTATGACAATTAATTAATTCAACCAAGATCGTAATCTGTAAGCGAGACTGAGTATAGTTATGGGTGACGATCCATAATAATACGAATGTTGAACTTATAATTACGATTAAACGACTTTAAATATTTTAATACGATCGGAAAACGTACGCGATTGCGGGTATACACGTAATTGTGAATGTTTAACGGTCCGGCAACACACGAAGAGTAAAATAATTAAATTAATTATTTTATATTTTTACAATTTTGAAACTCATCATTTTAATGAGTTTAACATCTATTTTTATTTAAAACCGCGTAAATTACGCGTTACGTTCCGGAAACGCGAACCGAGCGACCGAAACGGACCCGAACACTACCCGGACTATAAAAGCACGAAAGAAGGCCATTTCCTTCATTTTTATCAGCCAACAACCCTTCTCTCTCTAAAACTCGCGAACCTACTCTCTCTCTAGAAACCCAAACTTTAATCGTTCGTATCTCACTCGTTTCTCGACGGAATTCGGTGTTCTTGGTGTCCACGCGAAGCTCTCAACATTGTCTACACGAAAGTACAGCGGATCCGTGGAATTATCCGGCCAAATCAGAGGTAGGAGCTTGACAAGTTTCGGAAAAATAGGGTTTTCATTGTTGTTTTTGTTCAAGCCCGATAAACCGCCGGTCTTAGCACCCCATTTTGATTTCGCACCTCTAGCAAACCTTCTGAGGATGGTACCCACTTAGATCGAGGTCTGGAGACTAGTTTATTAGACGAAGATGATGATGCAGAGAACAGGTTCGTTGGACAGCATGGTGGCCGAACCATTTGATCGGGCGAACCTTGTTGTGGCAAGCTGATGACCAAGACGAACCTATGGTTCGTGGGTCATCACACAAGCGAACCTTATGCATCATTCACGAACCCTGGACAGACCTGGCGAACCTCAGGAAGTACACGAACCTTGCATGGTTCGTGGGGGTCATCAGTCGAACCCTTTTAATGCTCAACGAACCTTACATGGTTCGTTGGATGCTTAACCGAACCAGTGTGCATACTACGAACCCTCTTGGACGAACCTTAGCTTCCCATGCAACCGAACCTTCACGGTTCGTGAACCATTTGGGCGAACCTTGGAGACCTTCATTGGATCGACGAACCTTCGGCAAATAGCTTAAAAGGTTCGCTGCCCAAGTTATGGGCCATAAACAATTCCGGCCCAAACAAGGTTCAACCGGCCCAATTTCATTAACACTTGGCCCATAGGTTTCAACTAAGCACAATAGGGTTAAATTGGCTCATTATGGTCTAATTAGCCCGATATTATCTTAGAAACTTGTGTGGGTTACATACACATTAGTGGGCCCAATTAAATTCTTAGGCCTAATCTAAGCCCATTAGGCTCACCATTAACCTAATTGGCCCATGGACTCGGTTTAAGGACCATCATGGTTTCATGGGCTTAAGGCCCAATGTGAGACCCTCGACTATGACAATTGTGAATTGATCATAAATGGGTTAAGTGAGTAACTTAACAATAATCATTAAGATCAATTCACAATCACATGACTTAAAACAATTGGAACATCTTTTTATAAATCATAGTAATCAATGGTTATCAAATTCTCAAACGATTATCATTTCATGCATAAGGCTTATGCACAAGAGGAAACATTTCACATTCGTTTCTTGAACCCATGATCAATCAATTTATCCAAGACATAACTTTCAAGTGTTAATCAAGAGAACACAAGTCAATCAATGAATCAAGTTATACAATTATAAATCCTATATCTTATGTATGATTACAATGTTATAGGAGACAATTAGAAGTCCTGTTTGCTATTTGCTATCTGTTTAAGTTCAGAGTCTACTGCAGACAGGTGAGAACTTTAGCCCCTCTTTTACTGTTTTATAACTGTTTTGGGGTGGAACACGTGATCAAAACCGCTATTTCAATCTTGTTTCATTGCACAGTTTATGTGCATTCATAAACATTACAGGTTTATCTTATGAATCCAAGTGATTCTTCAACTGTTTAAGGAAATTGTCAACTGTTTTAAAGGAATTATTTACTATTAAACCCTTATTACTAAAAAGGATTTTATAATGTTTTCTTGAAATGTTTTATAACAGTTTTACTCAAATGTTCTTTTAAAGGATTTTACAAACCCTTTTGTTATAAACCTTGTTATTACACAAGGTCATCACATCATGGTATTCAAAACAAGTGGTTCACAACATGGTATCCAAATCAAGTGGTTCAAAACATGGTATTCAAATTCATTGGTTCAAAACATGGTATTCAAGTCAAGTTGTTCACATCATGGTATTCAAATCAAGAGATTCATTTCATGTTACATAAACAAAGGATTCAACTCGTGGAGTTAAATCCAGGTTTTCAATAAGACATTAACACATCCGGTTAAAGTAAGATTCAGAAAACATGGTGTCCATTGTTGTAAACAAACTTATAAACCCATCAAGTATCATATTCATTAGCGTTAGTACTGGGTGATCACAACAAGGGAAAGCGGACACATTGTTTCTTATCCAGGATGGAGTTAGCTTTTAAATTTGTTTTAAAAGCTAACTGCAGGTCTGGTGTCATTGTTTTCTTATCCAGGATGGAGTTGGCTTTTAAATTTGCTTTTAAAAGCCAACTGCAGGTCTGGTGTCATATGGTTATCAAAACTGCTGACGTATTATCTAACTCCAAACGTGGTTTGGGACTTGATATTATCGGCTGTCGTGCGAACAGTGATTGGACTGTTTACACTCATTTTCTTACTTGATGTTAGTTTGGGTTGCAGCTCATCCGTGTGAATCTTATGATGCTTTAACTTACCTATGTCTTATATCATATAACTCATGTTTACAAATATTTAAACCTATTGTTCTCACCAACTACGTCTGTAGTTGACAGTTACTTTTCACGTGTTTCAGGTAATCAGGTTTAAGACATTCTCAGGGACAACTAAGGAGACCATTCTAAGATAGAACAAGATGAAGAAACATGCTAGGATGGAATAGAAACTCACTAAATCCTAAATGTTTAATTGTCTTGTTTGGAGTCTTATTTTGTAAACTATATTTTGGGTCTGTAGTTGTCTTACTTTTGGTAGATAGATTGTCTGTAATTAATTAACTGACTAAACATTATGAAATGTAGTAATCCATTGTGGTTGTTCTTATTCAATTCTTGTGCATGATTCAACTGATCATACGTCACCGCGCCGTGGATTCCGCACGCGGCGCAGGGGTGTGACAGGTTGGTATCAGAGCCAAGGTTGTAGAGAACTAGGAAAAACCCAATGTTTAATGACCTAGACTATAACCTAAGCTACCCAATAGGACTAAGTGCTATAGGCTTGAGGATACTTAGGATCTAAGTAACTTAAGTGAGCATTAAGTCTACAATAAGCTTGAAAGATCTTAGGGACATTTTTTCTAAGATTAGACATCGAGTCAAGGAATTTGAATCGGACTTCTATAATTTTAGAAACCGAATTAAATTCTCACACATTTGCATTTAAGGATTTCAGAGGCAAGGATCTGTATTCTTAGTATCCTTGATCTGAAATTCTCACACAGAGATCATTATAGAAATTCAGAGACAAAGATCTGTAGTTTCAGTATCTTTGATATGAATTTCTTGTCATATTCATTATGGGATTTAGAGGCAAAGATGGTTATCTTTGATCTAAAGTCCTTGTCATATTCATTATAGGATTCAAAGGTCAAGATCTATTAATTTAGAACTTGGATTTGAGATCCTTGTCATATTCATTATAGGATTCAAAGGTCAAGATCTATTAATTTAGAACTTGGATTTGAGATCCTTGTCATATTCATTATAGGATTCAAAGATCAAGATCTATTAACTTAGAACTTGGATTTGAGATCCTTGTCATATCACTATAGGAATTCAAAGGTTGAGGTCTATTAATTTAGAACTTAGATTTGAAATCCTTGTCATTGTTATCATTATCATGGATTCATTATCATAGGAACTTTATAACTTAGAATCTGTGTAACAGTATTCTTTAGTTGAAGTTCTCACAGGAAATCATTATGCTCAGTACTTTAAGTATTGGGAAACTAGGTTGATTAACCTAGGACACATATACATAAACCTAAGGTCTTAGTTTCTAGTAAATTAAGGACCATGGTTTACACAATCATAAACAGAATCAAGGAACAAGAGGAAATCATGGGATAATCATAATCAATCAACAGTTAGAATCTTAGCCCCAAATATAGACGACGGATTAACGCTGACGTGTTGAGGTAAGTGGTGGGTTGGTGAGAGCTTACCTTATATATAAGCTTATTTCAGTATGTTAGGGGAAATCCGGCGTTTGTATTTGGAGTGAGGATTCAGGATCAACTGGACACATGGAACATTAGTCAAAACACATGGGATACAATCATTTGGGAAACAATCATTGGGGAATCAAATCATAATGAAAATTCAAACTTGGATGAACCAGACATTATGGTGAATCAACCAAGTTGTGAACATTTTGTAAATGTAAACCTTAAGTGAAATTCTTAAGTGATTACATCATTGGTACTTACTGACATAGGTTAACAGGAAAGTGTAGAACACACGTATGACTTAGTTCTACATGTTAACAACTGTTAGTAGGTGTACGCATAACATAATCATAGTTCAATCATGGAATCAATCATAGTTCAATTTGATCAAAGATTCATGGGATTCTTAATCAATGGAAAACACATGGAAATCAGTACAAACGTGTTGCCAAATGCTAGCAAGGGCATGATCGTGGTATACCGAAACGGTGGTGGGCAGCGAGAGTGAGCCCTATATATAAGCTATTTTCGGTATATCGGGAAAGTGTCAGTGTGTAGGTTTGGTGGAGAGATCATGAGACATCGTACATATTCACATGATAAGTATACAAATAAGTTGATAACTTATACGTGTACTGGATCATATTACAATTGAATGATAATACTAGTAGTATGGATATATTACTGACCTTATCATGAAAATTCAATTGTATCCATTCTCATTACTGACCCGCTTGTGGCTTCTATTCGTAGAATGCCTCCTCGACGAGACCCAAATGCTGGGGGTTCGACAAGCGGTAATGATGATGAAATTAACAAGATTGCTCGAGCTATCGCTGTTCACATGAGGGATGTGATCCCGGGCATGGTCACTGACATCACCCAAAATCTTCGGGGGAGTACTGGTGACTCTGCCAACAATTCGAATACCAACAATTCTGGGACTGCTAACTTCACATTTAAGCAGTTCAACGATGCTAAGCCTCCAAAGTACTCTGGTACTGAGGGAGCTACCGGCCTACTGCAGTGGCTGGAAAGTATCGAAGACATTCTAGACTTCACTGGATGCCCTGAAAATCTAAAGGTCAAGATGGCCTCGAGTGCATTTCATAAGGGCGCACTTACCTGGTGGAACTCTGAGAAGAACACCAGGGGACGTGAAGTCGCTCTAGCCTTACCATGGGATGGATTCAAGAACTTACTTGTGGAAAAGTTTTGTCCACGTCATGAACTGAAGAAACTGGAGGTAGAGATGTGGAATCTGGTGCAGGATAGTGGTGAAAACGCGAAGTATACAACTCGGTTCCATGAGTTGTGTATCCTCGTACCTCACTTGGTTACTCCTCTACCCCGCAGGATAGAGAAATACATTGAAGGGTTGCCCTTGGTTGTCAGAGGAACTGTCATGGGTAATAACCCTACTACTCTAGAGGCGGCAATCCAACTTGGTGCTACTCTTACTGAGGAGTATGTGAAATCTGGTGTGCTCACATGAAAGGGATTCAAGAGAGCACAGATTGAAGAAGGCAAAAAGCCTGAACAACACCACCACAAGAAGAAGAAACAGAAGACAATCAAGAACTTTGCAGCGTTGACTGCGGCTGCACCTACTCATGCTACTCCCCTCACTGCTATGCCACAACCTGCTAATGTCAGAAAGCAGTACACTGGCCCGTTTCCACTCTGCACCAAATGCCAGTATCATCACCTGCCCAATACTCCATGCAAGAAGTGTCACAAGTGTGGGCGTATGGGACACTTTGCTACGACTTGTCGATCTGCTCATCTTGTTGCTGCAGCAACTGCTGCCACAACTTCTGCTGCTACAGGTGGAAGAGCTTGTTACAATTGTGGGGCAGAGGGACACTTCAGAAATCAGTGTCCGAAACTCAACAACAATACTGCTGCCGCTCGTGCTTTTGTGATTGGAACTGCTGAAGCACGTGAAGAGCCGGCAGTCATCACGGGTACATTTCTTATCAATGATCACTATGTCCCTATCATATTTGATACTGGTGCTGATAAAAGTTTTATCTCTACTCATACTGCTTCTTTGCTTGATATGCAACTATCCACACTTACTGCTCCCTATACTGTAGAAGTAGCGAATGGTAAAACCATAGTTGTAGATTCCATCATTAATGCTTGTGAGCTAAGATTAAATGACCATCTTTTCTCTATTGATCTCATTCCTATGACTCTCGGAAGCTTTGAAGTTGTAGTAGGAATGGATTGGCTATCTAAGAATAATGCTGAAATCGTATGCTCGGAGAAACTTATTCGAGTTCCCCTACCATCCGGCGAAACGATGATAGTTTACGGTGAGAAACCCTGCCGCGAATTGAAGATTGTATCGTGCATCAAGGCGAGGAAGTACCTGAAGAAGAAATATTATGCATTCTTAGCTCACGTGGTGGAAAAGAAACCTGACAAGAAAGCAGTTGGAGATGTACCGGTTATCAAAGACTATCCAGACGTATTTCCAGAAGACTTGCCTGGACTACCACCGGTCCGACAAGTGGAGTTTTAGAATTGATCTCGTCCCTGGAGCAAACCCAGTGGCGAAGTCACCGTATCGATTAGCACCGTCTGAGATGCAAGAACTGTCTAGTCAGCTTCAAGAACTTCTAGACAAAGGGTTCATTAGACCGAGTTTCTCTCCATGGGGAGCTCCGGTTCTATTTGTCAAGAAGAAAGACGGTTCATTTCGCATGTGCATAGATTATCGTGAGCTGAACAAGTTAACAATCAAGAACAGATATCCTCTACCTAGGATCGATGATCTATTTGATCAATTGCAGGGAGCAACTTGCTTCTCTAAGATTGATTTACGATCCGGGTATCATCAGTTAAGAGTAAATGATGAGGATATACCAAAGACTGCATTTAGGACTCGATATGGACACTATGAGTTTGTGGTTATGCCATTTGGGCTGACCAATGCACCCGCAGTGTTCATGGACTTGATGAATCGAGTCTGCAGACCATATTTAGATCAGTTTGTTATTGTCTTTATTGATGATATACTGATTTATTCCAAGTCGGAACAAGAACATGAAGATCATTTGAGGAAAGTTCTGGAGTTACTAAGAGCTGAACAACTCTATGCTAAATTCTCAAAGTGTGAATTTTGGCTAAAGGAAATTCATTTCTTAGGACATGTCATAAACAAAGATGGAATTCATGTAGATCCAGCCAAGATTGAGGCGATTAAGAACTGGACTACTCCATCTACTCCCACAGAGATTCGTTCATTTCTGGGCTGGCCAGGTTATTTAGGAGATTTATTGCAAATTTTCTCTAAGATTGCCTTGCCACTCACTACATTGACTCAGAAAAGTCAAGCATTCATATGGGGACAGAAACAAGAAGATGCATTTCAACTTCTTAAACAGAAGTTATGCAATTCCCCTATCCTTAGTCTTCCAGAAGGCAATGATGACTTCATTGTCTACTGTGATGCTTCAAACCTTGGTCTCGGTTGTGTACTTATGCAACGGGACAAGGTCATTGCTTATGCTTCAAGACAATTTAAGGTTCACGAGAAGAATTACACTACTCATGACCTTGAGTTAGGGGCTGTGGTCTTTGCATTGAAGATTTGGAGACACTACCTGTACGGTACTAAATGTGTCATCTATACAGACCACAAAAGCCTTCAACACATTCTCAATCAGAAAGAACTCAACATGAGACAACGACGTTGGGTTGAGCTTCTAACTGATTACGACTGCGAGATTCGTTACCATCCGGGTAAAGCCAATGTGGTGGCGGATGCTCTTAGTCGCAAGGAACCAGTCAAACCAATTCGTGTTAGAGCCATGGAGATCAACACACAGCCAAACTTGAAAGACTTGATTCGTATTGCACAACAACAAGTAGTAACAGATAATCAACTCAAGACAGACTTGGATTGTGGTATTGAGAAGAAACTAGAACCTCGAGCTGATGGGTTGTTATATCTCAACGGCCGCATTTGGATTCCAAAGTCTGAAGAATTGCGCACACTCATCTGTGATGAGGCTCATAAGTCGCGATACTCAGTTCATCCTGGAGCCGACAAGATGTATCAGGACTTGAGGACATCTTACTGGTGGCCGGGAATGAAGAAAGACATAGCACTGTACGTGGCAAAATGTCTTACATGTTCAAAGGTCAAGGCAGAACATCAAAAACCTTCGGGACTTCTGCAGCAACCTGAAATTCCTCAATGGAAATGGGAGCAAATTTCCATGGATTTCATAACCAAGTTGCCGAGAACTCCGCGAGGTTTCGATTCGATTTGGGTGATCGTTGATCGACTCACCAAATCTGCTCATTTTCTCCCTATCCGAGAGGATTACAAGATGGAGAAGTTATCCACATTGTACATCAACGAAATCATTGCACGTCATGGTACACCAACATCAATCATATCTGATCGTGATAGTCGCTTCACTTCTCGCTTTTGGCAATCATTGCAAAAGGCTTTGGGAACGCGTGTTAATCTTAGCACGGCGTATCATCCCCAAACCGACGGCCAAAGTGAGAGGACTATCCAAACACTTGAGGACATGCTCCGTTCTTGTGTCATTGACTTCGGTGGAAGTTGGGACACTCATCTCCCACTCATTGAGTTTTCATATAACAATAGCTATCATACGAGCATTCAATGTGCACCATTCGAGGCTCTATATGGTAGAAAGTGCCGATCACCGGTCTGTTGGACCGAGATTGGTGACTCACAGGTCGTAGGACCAGAACTCATTCAGGAAACATCAGACAAAATCACAATCATTCAGTCACGGCTTAAGGCCGCACGAGATCGGCAGAAGAGTTATGCTGATCGTCGTCGGAAACCGCTTGAGTTTCAAGTTGGTGACCGAGTCTTACTCAAAGTTTCTCCCTGGAAAGGCGTTGTCCGATTCGGGAAGAAAGGGAAACTTGCACCAAGGTACGTTGGACCTTTTGAGATCCTGGAACGGATTGGTCCCGTAGCCTACAAACTCAAACTTCCAGTGGAGCTAAGCAATGTTCATGATACTTTTCATGTATCAAATCTTAAGAAATGCTTGGCGGATCATGATGTTCAGATTCCACTGGAAGACATAAAGATTCAGAACAACATGCAATTCATTGAACGTCCAGTCGAGATCATGGATCATGGGGTCAAGAAACTTAAACGCAGCCGTATCCCGATCGTGAAAGTGCGATGGGAGGGCAAACGCGGTGCTGAGTTCACCTGGGAACGTGAAGACCAGATGAAGCTTAAGTACCCTCATCTTTTTACAGTATCTTCGGCTAGTTAATTTCGGGACGAAATTCCCTTAACTAGGGGAGACTGTAACATTTGTGCATATAGTCATGTAGTTGTAAACAGTGTTAGAACAGTGTCTGTTCAGTTTCAGTTCAATCAATGTGTTTCGTATGTTCAAAATGTGTGCTTGTGTGTTACAGGATCTTAGTAATCAGAAAACAAGTATGTATTATTTATTTACAGTCGATTTCACTAAGCAAGAACAGTAACTCGTTATATCGAAACAGTGGTGGGCAGCGAGAGTGAGCCCTATATATATACTGCGTTCGGTGTAACAGGTTAGTGTTAGTGCGTAGTGTTGAGACGAATATTATGACAATTAATTAATTCAACCAAGATCGTAATCTGTAAGCGAGACTGAGTATAGTTATGGGTGACGATCCATAATAATACGAATGTTGAACTTATAATTACGATTAAACGACTTTAAATATTTTAATACGATCGGAAAACGTACGCGATTGCGGGTATACACGTAATTGTGAATGTTTAACGGTCCGGCAACACACGAAGAGTAAAATAATTAAATTAATTATTTTATATTTTTACAATTTTGAAACTCATCATTTTAATGAGTTTAACATCTATTTTTATTTAAAACCGCGTAAATTACGCGTTACGTTCCGGAAACGCGAACCGAGCGACCGAAACGGACCCGAACACTACCCGGACTATAAAAGCACGAAAGAAGGCCATTTCCTTCATTTTTATCAGCCAACAACCCTTCTCTCTCTAAAACTCGCGAACCTACTCTCTCTCTAGAAACCCAAACTTTAATCGTTCGTATCTCACTCGTTTCTCGACGGAATTCGGTGTTCTTGGTGTCCACGCGAAGCTCTCAACATTGTCTACACGAAAGTACAGCGGATCCGTGGAATTATCCGGCCAAATCAGAGGTAGGAGCTTGACAAGTTTCGGAAAAATAGGGTTTTCATTGTTGTTTTTGTTCAAGCCCGATAAACCGCCGGTCTTAGCACCCCATTTTGATTTCGCACCTCTAGCAAACCTTCTGAGGATGGTACCCACTTAGATCGAGGTCTGGAGACTAGTTTATTAGACGAAGATGATGATGCAGAGAACAGGTTCGTTGGACAGCATGGTGGCCGAACCATTTGATCGGGCGAACCTTGTTGTGGCAAGCTGATGACCAAGACGAACCTATGGTTCGTGGGTCATCACACAAGCGAACCTTATGCATCATTCACGAACCCTGGACAGACCTGGCGAACCTCAGGAAGTACACGAACCTTGCATGGTTCGTGGGGGTCATCAGTCGAACCCTTTTAATGCTCAACGAACCTTACATGGTTCGTTGGATGCTTAACCGAACCAGTGTGCATACTACGAACCCTCTTGGACGAACCTTAGCTTCCCATGCAACCGAACCTTCACGGTTCGTGAACCATTTGGGCGAACCTTGGAGACCTTCATTGGATCGACGAACCTTCGGCAAATAGCTTAAAAGGTTCGCTGCCCAAGTTATGGGCCATAAACAATTCCGGCCCAAACAAGGTTCAACCGGCCCAATTTCATTAACACTTGGCCCATAGGTTTCAACTAAGCACAATAGGGTTAAATTGGCTCATTATGGTCTAATTAGCCCGATATTATCTTAGAAACTTGTGTGGGTTACATACACATTAGTGGGCCCAATTAAATTCTTAGGCCTAATCTAAGCCCATTAGGCTCACCATTAACCTAATTGGCCCATGGACTCGGTTTAAGGACCATCATGGTTTCATGGGCTTAAGGCCCAATGTGAGACCCTCGACTATGACAATTGTGAATTGATCATAAATGGGTTAAGTGAGTAACTTAACAATAATCATTAAGATCAATTCACAATCACATGACTTAAAACAATTGGAACATCTTTTTATAAATCATAGTAATCAATGGTTATCAAATTCTCAAACGATTATCATTTCATGCATAAGGCTTATGCACAAGAGGAAACATTTCACATTCGTTTCTTGAACCCATGATCAATCAATTTATCCAAGACATAACTTTCAAGTGTTAATCAAGAGAACACAAGTCAATCAATGAATCAAGTTATACAATTATAAATCCTATATCTTATGTATGATTACAATGTTATAGGAGACAATTAGAAGTCCTGTTTGCTATTTGCTATCTGTTTAAGTTCAGAGTCTACTGCAGACAGGTGAGAACTTTAGCCCCTCTTTTACTGTTTTATAACTGTTTTGGGGTGGAACACGTGATCAAAACCGCTATTTCAATCTTGTTTCATTGCACAGTTTATGTGCATTCATAAACATTACAGGTTTATCTTATGAATCCAAGTGATTCTTCAACTGTTTAAGGAAATTGTCAACTGTTTTAAAGGAATTATTTACTATTAAACCCTTATTACTAAAAAGGATTTTATAATGTTTTCTTGAAATGTTTTATAACAGTTTTACTCAAATGTTCTTTTAAAGGATTTTACAAACCCTTTTGTTATAAACCTTGTTATTACACAAGGTCATCACATCATGGTATTAAAAACAAGTGGTTCACAACATGGTATCCAAATCAAGTGGTTCAAAACATGGTATTCAAATTCATTGGTTCAAAACATGGTATTCAAGTCAAGTTGTTCACATCATGGTATTCAAATCAAGAGATTCATTTCATGTTACATAAACAAAGGATTCAACTCGTGGAGTTAAATCCAGGTTTTCAATAAGACATTAACACATCCGGTTAAAGTAAGATTCAGAAAACATGGTGTCCATTGTTGTAAACAAACTTATAAACCCATCAAGTATCATATTCATTAGCGTTAGTACTGGGTGATCACAACAAGGGAAAGCGGACACATTGTTTCTTATCCAGGATGGAGTTAGCTTTTAAATTTGTTTTAAAAGCTAACTGCAGGTCTGGTGTCATTGTTTTCTTATCCAGGATGGAGTTGGCTTTTAAATTTGCTTTTAAAAGCCAACTGCAGGTCTGGTGTCATATGGTTATCAAAACTGCTGACGTATTATCTAACTCCAAACGTGGTTTGGGACTTGATATTATCGGCTGTCGTGCGAACAGTGATTGGACTGTTTACACTCATTTTCTTACTTGATGTTAGTTTGGGTTGCAGCTCATCCGTGTGAATCTTATGATGCTTTAACTTACCTATGTCTTATATCATATAACTCATGTTTACAAATATTTAAACCTATTGTTCTCACCAACTACGTCTGTAGTTGACAGTTACTTTTCACGTGTTTCAGGTAATCAGGTTTAAGACATTCTCAGGGACAACTAAGGAGACCATTCTAAGATAGAACAAGATGAAGAAACATGCTAGGATGGAATAGAAACTCACTAAATCCTAAATGTTTAATTGTCTTGTTTGGAGTCTTATTTTGTAAACTATATTTTGGGTCTGTAGTTGTCTTACTTTTGGTAGATAGATTGTCTGTAATTAATTAACTGACTAAACATTATGAAATGTAGTAATCCATTGTGGTTGTTCTTATTCAATTCTTGTGCATGATTCAACTGATCATACGTCACCGCGCCGTGGATTCCGCACGCGGCGCAAGGGTGTGACAATAATAATAGGAGTTTAATTATCAAACCGAAGCATTGATAACCCTTTTATGTATTAAGGATATTAAATTTATCAAATCTGATTCTTGTATTATTCCATTGCTTGTGGGGTTAACTGTTATTCACTTTTAAATATTAAGAGTGTTAGTTAACCGTTTGTTATTTGTTCTCAACTTGAAGCGCATAGAACATAAATGGGAGTCCATTGTTATCCTCACATAATCAGAACACAATGCACTCCAATTTACCTCTACCACCTTGTATTCCCATAGACCTCAACAAAAGCTATTACCAGTAGTGGAACATGAGAGGAGATCAATTTCTCAACCTACTAGTCAATAGGATTCCGCTGGATTAATTACAATATTCCTGCAGATTAATATCACCATGTGACGCTTTCCCAGAACCTGACTTGAAGTCGCCCTGTTATCGGTCGTACGTTACCGGCCAATGAATCAATACGATCAACATACTAGCCCTACAAGCTAGAGGTTTGTCAAACCTATGGTACCACTATGCTATCGTCGGTTTAGTCACGTCAAACTAACTGGTCAGCGATTATAAGGGGCTTACATGATCAATTTCACATTGGCACATGATTGAAATGATATAATACAACAGTTCAATAGTAATTAATTGTAATGTGTTCATCAATATAATGTTTCTCAATGTTATATGTTCTCATTATTATTAACAACTTGAATAAGAACTTGTCTTATTACATTATGTTAATTATTGTGTGAATGATGTTGTTATCATGAAGTTACGTTATCATGATTATCATTCCTTGTTATCCCATGTAATCACCATGTTGTCACTAAGTTGTGATAAGAACTAGTCTTATTACACTTAGTCTCCTCAGATGATGGATGATTCTTGTTCCATGCTGTCTTGTAATATGTCCGAGTTGTAATCTAAGTGTTATAAACACTTGTCTTATTACACTTAGTTAACTCTAATGTTGAATGATGTTAAGAAGATGTGTTATCTTCATGTCATTCCTGTGTTTTTGTTCTCCTGTGATTATCTCAATGTCTGTTTTAGTAAGGATAAGTAAGTGTTGTAAGATATAATCTAGCTACTATATTATCCTATTGTGTTGATGAGTTATGAAATTGTATTATCATAATCGTCTAATTGTTTATGTCATATCCTGATCATACAAGCATGCATAAAATGATAAATGATAATAAGCAATTTAATATTATCAAAATCAAAGTAATAGCAATATGTTAAGCAAAACTTTTAAATAAATAAAAGTAAGCATGTTTCTCAGCCCCGTGAGTTTAAAATCAGTTAAGATTAAAGAAAAGGGGCATATGAACTCACTTTGTTGTTGAGGTGGTTGACTTAGCTTAAACAAAGAATGTTCGCGCTCTTGATTGCACTTGATGTGTTTTCACGGTCCTGTATTGATTTCACGTTGTTGTAGCTTATGAGCACAAGTTATATGAATTCATGTGTGTGTATTATCCTTAACTTGGTTACCATTCGGCGTTGATTCAATGGTTGTAGCTTATACTCTTACCTTTATTAAATTAAGTTTAGTACTTATTGATGTCGCCTTAATGTTCACTTGAACCAATTCATTATGTCATTGTCATGAATTATATCATGTTGTAACGGTTGAGTTTCAACAAATTATAATTCTAATATCTCATTTTACACTTACACATCACATTAGTTGTTCATTATGTTCTTTGCCACCTTTGTATTTACCGTTGTTGTATAATGGCCGAATAATAACCATGTGGACCTTAGGTGTTTAAATGGGCCGCGCATTAAGTATGTGGGCTTAAACCAAAGGTCATGGCCTATAAACAAGTGCATGGACCAATAAATCCATTGGGCTAGATCAATTAAATGTGGCTAAGGCAATGAGCTTGGGCGAAACAATGAAATGGGCCACCTAAATTGGGTCAGTCTATTGAGCCAAAAAGGGTTTCATATGTTAATACAATGTGTTGGACCCCATGAGTCAGTGTGGGCCGAAGGTAATTCAAACGAGCCATTCATGGGCCGAACAAACTTGTTGTTTGGGCCTGATTCACGAAGGTCGCATCCCATGCAATTCTGGTCAGCGAACCTTCTTACCATCTTTCCTTTCCCCCACAGGTTCGTCCAGGATATTGGAGGGTTCGGGTGGCCATAGGTTCGGCGGTTGCTGAAAAGGCTCGGTTGGTCCCGCATAGGTTCGGTGCCTGTTAAGTTGGCCGCAGGTTCGTGAACCTTAGTAGGTTCGTTCTTTGGAGGCTCATAGGATAAGGTTCACGCAATTGGTTCGGATAGGAAGTGGTCATGCACGTTCGCCCAACAAAGGTTTGGCACCCATGCGGAGGTTCGCTTAGCTGCTGACATAGGTTCATGGCTGATCAGAAGGGTTCGGCTACTGCTAGGTTGGGTGGCTTATAGGTTCGGTGGTGATTCCCATGGTGACCAGGTTCGCTACAAGGTTCGGCCTCAACGTGTATCCACGAGGTTCCTTCGAAAAGAATCCATAGGTTTGGCTTGAGGGGTTCGGTTGTAGGAGTGAGGTTCGCCGTCAAGGAGATGTGGGTTCGGGACTGTAGAAAGGTTCGGCTAAAAGATGCATGGGTTTGGCCCAACTCCCTTTTCAGCCGAGGTTCGGCCCCACCATCACCCATGCCAACCTGCACCTCCATCTCTCATCATCATCGATCATCTGGATACTAAGGCTGTTCACATGTCGTGCTGTATCGGATAGGGTTGTCGAGAGTGTGTGGTTACAAAAATGAAGATGGTTAACCGGTTGCATAGGTGGATCGAACAAAACCCATAAAAACCGTAATTCCCGTGACTTTCTTGGGATCATACCTCGAATTTGGTCGGACAAAAGCTCAGATCTGCTAACTTCTAGGTAGAGGAGGTTGAGAGCTACGCGTGGCCACCAAGAACGCCCAAATCCGTCAAGAAACGAACAAGTTATCGCGATTTGAAGAGTGATTCTCCTTTAGAGAGATGGTTCGGGAATGGGTGTTCTAGAGAGAGATTGGCTGATGAAAAGTGAGGGAAATGAACTCATTTGGTGTTTATATACCCCCGGGGTATTCGGGATCATTTCGGTTGCAAGGTTCGTGTTTTCGTTGCGTTTCCGGAATTTAACGCGTATTTTAAGTGTTTTAAATTAAAAAGAGTTGTTTAATTATTTTGATGAGTTTCAAAATTGTAAAACACAATTTATTTTATTTTATTAATTTATTTTTGTTCGTGTCGTGTTTCGTTTTCATTTCGTCAGATCGCGTCACCTTCTCGCGTATTCGTTCGAATCGTCACCTGAACGAACACGGCGATGGTTTTGCTTTCCGACTCTTGTTTTCTACTTCCCAGTCATCATTTCAGAACGTTAACTCACAGATATATTTGTGTGAATCGTCACTCACGCAAACACACTGTCAGTTCATTATTCTGAAAGAACACTGCAATATTGTTTTAAATTGTATTTCCTCACTGTCGGACTTAACTAAACATCCTGTTTTCACGTTGTTTTCACATTGATTTGCCGGCCATCTGATTCCTGTCATCTATGGAATATCATATCGCAACCGATTTGTTCTTGTTATTCACTTGAACACTATTGTTTCTCTTGATTAGTTGTGTTAACTGTACTTAGGTTTTCACCTAACTACTAACAACTATTGTTTATAATGAATGTTGTACTTATGACATTTAAGTTTACATATAAATACGTACAACTGTTTCTTGTATTTTGAATTTTGTTAATATAAGTACTGTTCATAAACATGTATTTACACATGGTAACTATTGAAAATACACATACCGTACGGACTTGCCGGCCGGTCAGGTACTAGTTGTCGCAGTCTCCCCTTGTTAAAGAAATTCGTCCCGAAATTTAAGCATAAAGGTCGGGATTTACTTCTCGAACAGGTGGGGATACTTTGTTCTCATTTTGTCCTCGCGCTCCCAGGTAAATTCTGGTCCACGCTTGGAGTTCCATCGAACCTTTACGATAGGGATACGGCTTCGTTTCAGTCTCTTGACTTCACGTTCCATAATCTCTACAGGTTCTCCAATGAAATGTAGCTGCTCATCAACTTGTATCTCTTCCAATGGTATGATCAATGACTCATTAGCGAGACATCTCTTGAGATTTGATACGTGAAAAACATCATGTACTCAACTGAGCTCATCAGGGAGTTTGAGTCTGTATGCCACAGGACCTATGCGTTGAGTTATCTGAAACGGTCCGACATACCTTGGTGCTACTTTGCCCTTAGCCCCAAAACGAACTACGCCTTTCCATGGGGACACTTTCAACATAACTCGGTCACCCACATCGACTTCCAAAGGCTTGCGCCGTTTGTCTGCGTAACTCTTTTGGCGGCTACGTGTTGCTTGTAGTCTCTGTTGTATCTGGGCTATCTTATCAGTAGTTTCCTGGATATGTTCAGGCCCAGTGATTCTGTTGTCTCCCACTTCAGTCCAACAAATTGGAGACTGACACTTTCTACCATATAGTGCTTCAAACGGAGCACATCCAATGCTGCTGTGGTAACTGTTGTTGTAGGAGAACTCAATGAGTGGTAAGTGTGTATCCCAACTTCCACTGAAGTCTAGGATGCATGTCCTCAACATATCCTCTAGGGTTTGAATGGTTTGCTCGCTTTGTCCATCCGTTTGTGGATGATAAGCGGTGCTCAAGTTAACACTTGTCCATAAGGATTGTTGCAATGATTTCCAAAAACACGAAGTAAATCGACTATCCCGGTCTGAAATAATAGACAATGGCACCCCGTGCCGTACTACTATTTCATCAACATAAAGTCTCGCTAGTTTCTCCATCTTGTATGTTTCTCTGATCGGCAATAAGTGTGCGGACTTGGTCAATCTGTCAATGATGACCCAAATCGAATCATGTCCGCTGGAAGTGCGGGGTAGCTTGGTAATGAAATCAATAGCTATTTGTTCCCACTTCCATTGTGGTATCTCCAGTTGTTCCAGCAAACCCGAAGGTCTCTGGTGTTCAGCTTTGACCTTGGCACATGTGATGCGTTTGCCAACATAAATGGCAACATCTTTCTTCATACCCGGACACCAATAAAACGACCTAAGATCTTGGTACATCTTATCGGCACCAGGATGAACAGAATATCGTGTCTTGTGTGCCTCGTCAAGTATGAGTGTTCGAAGTTCATCTACTGCTGGAATCCAAACACGATCCAAATAATAGATAACTCCATCTTGTCTTGTCTCTAAGTGTTTCTCGGCTCCACAATCGAGCTCGTGTTTCGAATTGTCTCTTGCCATCGCTTTTTGTTGTGCTTGTAATATTTGATCTTTCAAACTTATTTGCACGGTCATTCCCATTGCCCGAACGCGCAAGGGTTTGACTCTTTCCTTCCGACTCAAAGCATCTGCAACAACATTTGCTTTGCCCGGATGGTATTTGATCACACAATCGTAATCGTTCAGAAGCTCAACCCAACATCTCTGTCTCATGTTAAGCTCCTTCTGATCAAATATGTCCTGTAAGCTCTTGTGATCTGTGAAGATAGTGCATTTAGTACCATACAGGTAATGTCTCCAAATCTTTAAGGCAAATACAACAGCTCCCAGTTCTAAATCGTGTGTTGTGTAATTCTTCTCTTGTATCTTCAACCGTCTGGAGGTGTAAGCAATGAATTTGTCTCGTTGCATCAAAACACATCCGAGTCCCTGATGGGAAGCGTCACAATACACTACAAAGTCATCATTGCCTTCTGGGAGTGTTAAGATTGGAGCATTGCACAATCTTTGTTTCAATGCCTGGAATGCCTCCTCTTGTTTCTGTGTCCACACAAAAGGTTCACTCTTCTGTGTGAGTTTGGTGAGAGGCAAGGCTATCTTTGAGAAATTCGAAATGAACCTCCTGTAATAACCTGCCAATCCCAAGAATGATCTGATCTCTGTTGGAGTTGTAGGCACATCCCAGTTCTTGATCGCCTCGATCTTGGCAGGATCCACAAGGATACCGATTCTTGATGGTGAGTTTGTTGAGCTCTCTGTAATCAATGCCCAACCTGAAAGATCCATCCTTCTTCTTAACAAAAAGAACCGGAGCTCCCCAAGGGGAAAAGATCGGTTGGATAAATCCCTTGTCGAGTAGCTCTTGAAATTGGTTGGACAACTCCTGCATTTCTGATGGAGCAAGTCTATAAGGAGACTTAGCAACAGGAGTCGTTCCCGGAATCAAATCAATTCGAAACTGCACCGATCTCTCGTGTGGCAGTCCCGATAAGTCTTCCGGAAACACGTCCGCATAGTCTTTGTTACGCGTTTTTCTTCTCATTTGTAACACTAACCTTATTGATCTGAGAATGAAACTGATTACGGTCTTGAGGACCATTTCAGTTTCTTTCTTTCGTATTCCTGACTAGGTCACTTAAAAATAACTTAATCTCCATTGATTTCAGAATTTCCTATTATGTTTTTCTGAATCTATCTTTTAAGGAGTAATGGTTCTCTAATCAAGCATAGACATTAATTATACTAATTTCTATTATCTAATTGACACCTAATTAATCAATAGTTACCCTTAATTATGTTACTAATGACACATAATATATAAAATTTTAACATTATATCTAATTCAATTACACAAGGTTAAAATGACATACCCTCGAAGTCATCCGACTCTGTGTGTACATCTGGTGCTGGTAGGGCGAGTACTTCCTCGGTGGTGGTTGATGCAGTTGGAACTGTTGGAGTCGTTGGAAGCTTCCTCCTAGGGCAGTGTCTTGCAAAATGTCCAAGTATTCCGCAGGTGTAGTAGTGGCGATTGTGTTGAGAGGAAGTAGAGGTACTTGCCCTCTGATTCTGATTCTGTGTTGGAAGTCTTCGGCACCTCCCAATCGAGTGTCCTTTCTTTCCACAGTTCAAACAAAGATTGCATGGATTGTTCCCAACATGATGAAATCCACACTTGTTACACTTGGGGTGTTTACCAGTGTATTGACGAGGATTTGATTTCATTGAGGTTTTGCAATAAGCAGCCCAGTGTCCTGTCCTTCCACAACGGGTGCACTGACGACACTGGTTTCTGTCATGGTGATGATATTGACAGAGTTGACAAAGAGGGGCCGTCCCACCAAAAGTCTTGTTACCCTTTTTAGGTAGATCTGTCATGACTTGACTGATCGGGGTGGCTTCGGTGAAGTTCACGGGTCCCTTTCGCTTTTTAGCAGGACGGTATTTGGGTTTCTTACTGGTGTCACCTTCCGCAGGTTCCTTCCCTTTGGCGGTGATAGGTGGAAAACTCCCGTCATACTCTTCACTGATCCTGATCCAATTGATGATCTCATGAATGATTGCAACCAACTGCTTAGTGATCAAGGTTGCCAGTGCAGCAGTCACTGGTTCCACCTCAGGTGGAAGAGGATGAGGTGGTGATGGTGGTTGTCCCTGTGACATGTCAATCCTAATCGAAAAATCATCGGTTAGTATTTATGCTCAAATGATGTAACGTATGCAAGTAATCCAGTGTCCTGTGTTTTCTACATGAGGGTCCCTAGGTTATAGTCTAGGCCAAACCGTTTGAAACAAGATGACCTATACTTCTCTATAACCATGGCTCTGAAACCAATCTGTCACACCCCGAGCCGGTGGGCTGGATCGACTTTCCCGTCGGGCGGAAATTTCTCGGGGCGCGATATCGTTGTGATAATCGAAATGATCAGATTGTTTACATAGCATATGATAACTAAATGAGAAACGCTAACACAACCATGATATAGAATTACAAGATTAAATTACAATGTATCATTCATAATTTAATCAAGTAAATCTATCCAAAAGAATCAATGAGTTTCTATCTTGTGTCTGTACAAGATATACAACAGATGATTCATGGTTTTGTTCTCCCCAAAAGTATGCAACACAAAATGAAGCTAGGTCTTCAAAAATTCCACTAGCTTAATCCTTGCATATGAGTAACTACACCTGTTCATCACCTAAGAAAACATTCATTTAAGAAAAGTCAACACTAGGTTGGTGAGTTCATAAGTTTGATAATTGAAAACCTGGATTTGTTCACATGCACAATCACAATGTTATTACTGTTACTTGTATAGTTATATTTACAAGTAATATCTCGTGCTAGTAGTTATGCTTATATATAGGGCATATGTAGGGGAACCAAGCCCCAGCCAACATCCCACCACATAACTACTTGAACTCCACACTACTTGCAATACAACTATAGATATCCATTCCCAATTCACCTGTTCATCTCATCTATTAATAACCTGTCAAATCATGTGTGGAATAATATAATAATAAGAGTTTAATTATCAAACCGAAGCATTGATAACCCTTTTATGTATTAAGGATATTAGATTTATCAAATCTGATTCTTGTATTATTCCATTGCTTGTGGGGTTAACTGTTATTCACTTTTAAATATTAATAGTGTTAGTTAACCGTTTGTTATTTGTTCTCAACTTGAAGCGCATAGAACATAAATGGGAGTCCATTGTTATCCTCACATAATCAGATCACAATGCACTCCAATTTACCTCTACCACCTTGTCTTCCCATAGACCTCAACGAAAGCTATTACCAGTAGTGGAACATGAGAGGAGATCAATTTCTCAACCTACTAGTCAATAGGATTCCGCTGGATTAATTACAATATTCCTGCAGATTAATATCACCATGTGACGCTTTCCCAGAACCTGACTTGAAGTCGCCTTGTTACCGGTCGTACGTTACCGGCCAATGAATCAATACGATCAACATACTAGCCCTACAAGCTAGAGGTTTGTCAAACCTATGGTACCACTATGCTATCGTCGGTTTAGTCACGTCAAACTAACTGGTCAGCGATTATAAGGGCTTACATGATCAATTTCACATTCGCACATGATTGAAATGATATAATACAACAGTTCAATAGTAATTAATTGTAATGTGTTCATCAATATAATGTTTCTCAATGTTATATGTTCTCATTGTTATTAACAACTTGAATAAGAACTTGTCTTATTACATTATGTTAATTATTGTGTGAATGATGTTGTTATCATGAAGTTATGTTATCATGATTATCATTCCTTGTTATCCCATGTAATCACCATGTTGTCACTAAGTTGTGATAAGAACTGGTCTTATTACACTTAGTCTACTCAGATGATGGATGATTCTTGTTCCATGCTATCTTGTAATATGTGCGAGTTGTAATCTAAGTGTTATAAGCACTTGTCTTATTACACTTAGTTAACTCTAATGTTGAATGATGTTAAGAAGATGTGTTATCTTCATGTCATTCCTGTATTTTTGTTCTCCTGTGATTATCTCAATGTCTGTTTTAGTAAGGATAAGTAAGTGTTGTAAGATATAATATTGCTACTATATTATCCTATTGTGTTGATAAGTTATGAAATTGTATTATCATAATCGTCTAATTGTTTCTGTCATATCCTGATCATACAAAGCATGCATGCATACAATGATAAATGATAATAAGCAATTTAATATTATCTAAATCAAAGTAATAGCAATATGTTAACCAAACTTTTAAATAAATAAAAGTAAGCCCCGTGAGTTTAAAATCAGTTAAGATTAAAGAAAAGGGGCATATGAACTCACCTTGTTGTTGAAGTGGTTGACTTAGCTTAAACAAAGAATGTTCGCGCTCTTGATTGCACTTGTTGTGTTTTCACGATCCTGTATTGATTTCACGTTGTTGTAGCTTATGAGTATAAGTTATATGAATTCATGTGTGTGTGTTATCCTTAACTTGGTTACCATTCAGCCTTGATTCAATGGTAGTAGCTTATACTCTCACTTAACTTTATTAAATTAAGTTTTGTACTTATTGATGTCGACTTAATGTTCACTTGAACCAATTCATTATGTCGTTGTCATGAATTATATCATGTTGTAACGGTTGAGTTTCAACAAATTCTAATTCTAATATCTCATTTTACACTTACACATCACATTAGTTGTTCATTATGTTCTTTGCCACCTTTGTATTTACCGTTGTTGTATAATGGCTGAATAATAACCATGTGGACCTTAGGTGTTTAAATGGGCCGCGCATTAAGTATGTGGGCTTAAACCAAAGGTCATGGCCTACAAACAAGTGCATGGACCAATAAATCCATTGGGCTAGATCAATTAAATGTGGCTAAGGCAATGATCTTGGGCTAAACAATGAAATGGGCCACTTAAATTGGGCCTGTCTATTGAGCCAAAAAGGGTTTCATATGTTAATACAATGTGTTGGACCCCATGAGTCAGTGTGGGCTGAAGGTAATTCAAACGAGCCATTCATAGGCCGAACAAACTTGTTGTTTGGGCCTGATTCACGAAGGTCGTATCCCATGCAATTCTGGTCAGCGAACCTTCTTACCATCTTCCCCCCCCCACAGGTTCGTCCAGGATATTGGAGGGTTCGGGTGGCCATAGGTTCGGCGGTTGCTGAAAAGGCTCGGTTGGTCCCGCATAGGTTCGGTGCCTGTTAAGTTGGCTGCAGGTTCGTGAACCTTATTAGGTTCATTCTTTGGAGGCTCGTAGGATAAGGTTCACGCAATTGGTTCGGCTAGGAAGTGGTCATGCAGGTTCGCCCAACAAAGGTTTGGAACCCATGCGGAGGTTCGCTTAGCTGCTGACATAGGTTCGTGGCTGATCAGAAGGGTTCGGCTACTGCTAGGTTGGGTGGCTTATAGGTTCGGTGGTGATTCCCATGGTGACCAGGTTCGCTACAAGGTTCGGCCTAAATGTGTATCCACGAGGTTCGTTCGAAAAGAATCCATAGGTTCGGCTTGAGGGGTTCGGTTGTAGGAGTGAGGTTCGCCGGCAAGGAGAGGTGGGTTCGGGACTATAGAAAGGTTCGGCTAAAACATGCATGGGTTCGGCCCAACTCCCTTTTCAGCCGAGGTTCGGCCCAACCATCACCCATGCGAACCTGCACCTCCATCTCTCATCATCATCGATCATCTGGATACTAAGCCTTTTCACATGTCGTGGTGTATCAGATAGGGTTGTCGAGAGTGTGTGGTTACAATAATGAAGATGGTTCACCGGTTGCATAGGTGGATCGAACAAAACCCATAAAAACCCTAATTCCCGTGACTTTCTTTGGATCATACCTCAAATTTGGCCTGACAAACGCTCAGATCTGTTGTACTTCTAGGTAAAGGAGGTCAAGAGTTACGCGTGGCCACCAAGAACGCCCAAATCTGTCAAGAAGCGAGCAAGTTATCGCGATTTGAAGAGTGATTCTCCTAGAGAGAGAGGGTTCGGGAATGGGTGTTCTAGAGAGAGATTGGCTGATGAAAAGTGTGGGAAATGAACACATTTGGTGTTTATATACCCCCGGGGTATTCGGATCCTTTCGGTTGGTCGGTTCGCGTTTTCGTTGTGTTTCCGGAATTCAACGCGTATTTTAAGTGTTTTAAATTAGAAAGAGTTGTTTAATTATTTTGATGAGTTTGAAAATTGTAAAACACAATTTATTGTATTTTATTAATTTATTTTCGTTCGTGTCGTGTTTCTTTTTCGTTTCGTCAGATCGCGTCACCTTCGCGCGTATTCGTTCGAATCGTCACCCGAACGAACACGACGATGGTTTTGCTTTCCGACTCTTGTTTTCTACTTCCCAGTCATCGTTTCAGAACGTTGAACTCCCAGATATGTTTGTGTGAATCATCACTCACGCAAACACACTGTCAGTTCGTTATTCTGAAACAAGACTGCAATATTGTTTTAAATTGTATTTCCTCATTGTCGGACTCAACTAAACATTCTGTTTTCACGTTGTTTTCAAATTGATTTGTCGGCCATCTGATTCCTGTCATTTATGGAATATCAGATCGTAACCGATTTGTTCTTGTTATTCACTTGAACACTATTGTTTCTCTTGATTAGTTGTGTTAACTGTACTTAGGTTTTCACCTAACTACTAACAGCTATTGTTTATAATGAATGTTGTACTTACGGCATTTAAGTTTACACATAAATACGTACAACTGTTTCTTGTATTTTGAATTCTGTTAATATAAGTACTGTTCACAAACATGTATTTACACATGGTAACTATTGAAATTACACATACCGTACGGACTTGCCGGCCGGTCAGGTACTAGTTGTCACAAGTAACTAATGGCAATTAATCCTTCGATTCTATTGACTAGTACACTGAGGAATTGATTTTCTCTCATGTCACATTACTGGTAATAGTTTCGTTGAAGGCTATGAGAACACAAATGTGATAGAGTTAAATCAGATGCATTGTGATTAGATTACGTGAGGATAAGAATGGATTCCTTTTAGGCTCTATGCATTCCATGGGAAATCAATATCAATAGGTTAACCATCATTTCTATTATTAGTAGTGAATTACAGTTAACCCCACAAGCGAGAGAATAATAACAAGGATAGGATTTAATAAATCTATTTTCCTTAAAACACTGAGGGATTATCAATACTTCGTTTTGATAACTTACTTCCTCATATTCTATTATTCTACATATAACATACTGGGTGATGAACACAATTTTATGAGTGAATATCAAATGGGTTGAACATAGGTGATATGGAAATGGGAATCTATAGTTGTATTGCAAGTGGTGTGGAGTTCTATTAAGTATGTGGTAGGATGTCGGCTGGGGCTTGTTCCCCTACGTATGCCCTATATATAAGCATAATTAATAGGATGGAATACTACTTGTAAATATAACTATGGAGAGGCTATTATGCGATACAGATGAATCAAACATTAACAGGACTTGTGTATGACATTGTGACTGTGCAAGATAACAAATCAATGTTTTCAATTACTAAACTTATGAACTCACCAACCTAGTGTTGATTTTGTTTAAATGCTTGTTTTCTCAGGTGACGAACATGTTTAGTCACCAGCATTCAGGGATTAAGCTAGAGGACTTTTAGAAGACCTAGCTTCATTTTGTGTTGAGCATATTTTGAATGACAAAATAGTGAATCATCTTTTGTAGATCTTGTACAGTTACAAGATAGAAAAACTCAATGATTCTTTTGGATAGATTTACTTAGTTAAATTATGAACATAACATTGTAATTTAACTTTGTAATTCTATATCATTTTCATGTTAGCATTTCTCATTTATATATCATGTTCCAAGTAAACAATCTGATCATTTTGATTATCAAACGATATCGCGCCCCGAGAACCTTCTGCCCAACGGGAAAGTCGATCCAGCCCGCCGGCTCGGGGTGTGACAAGTTGGGATAGCCACTTACATCTAGTTGAATTCTCGTATAGCAATAGCTACCATTCAAGCATTGGTGTGCCTCCCTATGAAAAGTTATACAGAAGAAGGTGTAGGACCCACAGTATGCTGGCGTGGAATATGGGAAAAGGAGATGGGAAATAAGACTATTGTACAAACTTTGACAGAAGAATTGGAACAAATCAAAGCCCGTTTAAAGATTTTGAATATAAACAAATTCTGGAAGTTTGAAGTATTCGAAATCAAAGAAGTTCTCGATGTTGAGAAATGTTGTCGAAGCAAACCAAATTCTCCATTACCCAAAAGTTTTCGAAAGTGTAAAGTTCTCGACGTTCAATGTTCACGAAGATTGAAGTTCACAAAATCATGAAGTTTTTGAAGTTGTAAGTTCTCGAAGCCTAAAGTATACAAAGACCAAAGTGAATGAAAATTTGAATTTTTGAACCTGAAAGATTTTGGAAAGGAAGCTAGTAACAGTTCTCGAAACTAGAAGTTCACGAAATATGAAGTACTCGATGACCAAAGTTTACGAAAATTTCAAAATGTTTGAAAGTCTCTGAACTCGAACAAGATGAATCTAATATTTAATCCATTGATGATAAAGAAATACGAATACTTGATGCAAAAAATTGTGATCTTGATGTTAAAAAGAGCTCCAAAGCTCTCATATCACTTGTTGGTCCCTTAAACAGCTTCAAATCCACTTAAACAGCTATAGACGATCAACAAACACATTCTATAATGTGCGGAATCCAGAATAGAAGAATAAAACAGAGATTTACATTAATAAAGTCGAAAACTTTACAAGGTATGTTCAATATGTATAGTATAGAATACCTCGGGATCCGAACCTATATATGTACAAAAGACGTCTATTTATACTAGTATACAAGTTCTCGAAATCAAAAGTAATCGAATTTGTTGATTTTTTCAGTCTTTGGCTTGCATGGATCTTACAATTTATTTATTTATTTATTCATTTATTTTCGGTAATCTTTATGGGTATGTATATACATTTACTTGTGAATAAAATTATTCAAAGAAATCCCATAAACTTCGCTTTATTACCATTGAGCATGCTTGGAACTGAAATTTAAAACTAAACAACAATAGGGATTGGTCCCTAAATTTTTGATACGAATAACTTCAAATAACTTAAACAAAAGTTATAAAGCTTCAGCATTATAAATCATAAGAACTTGTAAACCTTGAAAAGGGCAATTTTGTCCTAAACATTAATTTTTCAAAGTTTTCTAAAATGAAATTTTTTCACCAAACTCTAAAATAGGTAAAATAGAAAGTTTTGGCGCTTGGTGTCCGAGAAAAATGTTGGACCTGGGTGCGCATTCCTGGGAGCACCCGACGCCTTGCTCGTCGCAAACAACATGCCATCGGCATTTATCCGCAACATTCGGTCATTTCCAGCCAAATCCATATCACGACCCAAGAGCCATTGACGTAAAGTATAGGAATAGAACACATTGATTAATGAAAAAACTAAAACATAACATTGCATGTCCATAAACTTGTCTTACAAGATAATTCACTTAACATTTGAAAACAATACACAAACTAAGGCATCAAATTAAATATCTTCCATTAAGAATAAATGTCCATGCCAAAACTTAGATAGAAAATTGAACTTATTTCTCTGATTAGTACCTAAAAAACATGTTTAAAACTGTCAATTACAAAAGTAATTAGTGAGTTTGAAGGTTTGAAGACACAATAAAAATAGTTTTAATGAAATGCACATACTGATATATTACAATTTGATATGCTATAACCAAACCTTTGACATAATTTTGCCCATGGAAGAAGACTTGTAGAAGACCTTTAGATATATGCATTCATTGGGTCACATCTTGCCCATGAATGGGTTGTCAACCAGTAGTACTACCCACAATCCTCGACTAAAAGTTAATGGTTGTAAGTTTATAAATGCGAGGACTTTTCGCAATAAAAAAATCTCATGTAATAATGTCAAGGTTGAAATAACAATAAACACATTTCAGTTTAACACAAACATGTTTTTCACCCCAAATATAAAACAAGTAAAAGTGGGGCTGCGAGAACTCACAGAATAGAAGCTGATGAAGTACCGCGCATAGCAAGTACTTATAATAACCAAGACGCTGAATAACCACCCAGAATAATCCTACTCGTGTCCTAAAATCCAAGGACATATTGACAGTCTATACACAAATATATTGTGTAAGTTGTTCACCCAACCTACCAGACTTACACATATATCAAAATAGTTTTTATCCAAACCACCCGTTGGTGACTCGAGTTTATTAGTTTATCATAAGTGATCAATTTACATTTAAACACGTAAAATTTCCATACATTATGTTACTTAACATAATTTTATAAAACATTAGATATAAATTTATATTAATTAAATTGTATAAGAATAATATAAATATATTTATTCTTATTTTAAACTGCAGACATTTTATTTCTATAAAATAAAAATTTAATTAGGTTTATTATTTATTTACTTTCCTCATTCATTTTTAGCTTTTGAATATGTCTTATAAATATGAAAATTCTAATTTATAACTATATAATTCAAAAATTTATAAAAAAAATTGTAACACCTTCATAATATTATAAGTTTTTTGTAAAAGTTTTAGAATTTAATTCTTTTAGTAACTATTATTTTAGCATTTCTATGCTATTTTAGATCATAAAAATTGAAATAATTACTAAAGTAGCTCTGAAAATTATGATATTTATTTTTTGTACTCTAATGGATATTAAGACCTCTGTAAAAATCATGAGTTTCAATTAATTGAGAAGATATATTTTTATATTTTGGTACTTATTTAATATAAATAAATCCAAAATATATACCTAGACTTTTCAGAAAATTATAAAATTAACATCGTGATCTTTTCTTTAGTAAATAATGGTTCCGTGAATTTTTAAGATTTTATAAGTATGTTTGTATATATTTCATATTTTGAACATTATTAAATTTTAAAAATATAAATAAATAGAAAACGAACTCCCAAAATTATCAAAATTTGTCAAAAATTTTATTTTATTATTTAAATTCTACTGTAAAATTTATAATATTTTTCGAATTTTCTAATATCCTTATCTTAATTTCTCTCGAAATTTCGGCATTATAACGACTTAATTTTTGTACTTTTCCATTTTATTTATTCCCTATCAGCATATATGCTTTATTTAATGAAAAAATATGGTCAAATAATACAATAAAAACCCCTGAATATATATGTAAAAATAACCATTCTTTTTGAAAATATTAATAATTTTTAACTATGTGTATAAGTATTCAATGCACCTCTTGTTTGTCAATCTTATTTTTAAGTTATGAAACTTTTTAATCATATAATAGTTCTTGATCTCGCATGAACATGTGTCCATACACATGTTATAGTCTTCAATATATATCAAAAAAGATATGTTATGTGTGTATATATATATGCATGTCAATAAAATCACATATTACATACATACATGCGACACACACATGCATATACATATACACACACACACACATGCGACACGCACATGCATACACTTATACACACACGTCTGACACATACATATATACTCACACATTATCATTTTTTTATACAAAACCCACTTGATTTAAAATAAATCTTCGGGTGAACAACTTTGAAATATAAATAATCATCTTTATTTGATCTCCCATGGACATGTGTAGATGTGCACGTCAATCCCTTGAATTATTGAGGTTTAAATAGATAAAAACATGTATAATCTGAGTCCTACGGTATGTAAATCATGTACTGGAAATTTTATTTAAATGCAATTTTTATTAAAAAATTAATATAATATTTAATCGTACTAAAATAATTAAATTTTAGTTAAAAACAATGACCTTAAAGGTCATTTAATTATTTAACCCCATTTTACCCGGATAAAACGCAGATAAAGTCGGTTTTCTGAAAACTTAAAAGTTAACATCAAAATTTACGGTTTTTCATCGTTAACTCAAGTTATTCATTTATGACGCACCCCAGCCTTCCCAGCCTTTACTAGGACGCGACGCGTGATCACTGGTCATCGGTACTCGGCATGATCACAGTCTCCAGTCACACAGTTGCGAGACCTACATGTCTGGTTGCATACGTACATCTAATAAACCTGGATAAAACAGTTTGTAAAATCAGAGTTGTGGAAGTTAATGTATGAGTTCATCAAAAGAGTTTGAATTCATAAGTTGCGGAAGCGTTCTTAAACATTTTTCAAACATTAAGCACAATATTTGCGGAATCGATTAGAGTTGTTTTTTCTATACATGACATAACAAGATGATATTAAATGATTAATGGTCTAAGACACTAAAGTAGCTTCATGGATTCCATCCTAGCATCCTACTCGTTGTGCGCGTGCCTTAGCTACTTGAGAAAATATGCAAGTAAAAGGTCAACACGATGGTTGGTGAGAGCACATGTTTTTCATCAGCTTGTAAACATCAAATGTTTAAAGTAAATGTTTGCAGGATTACATATCATAACAATGCAATATCGATTGATACCTAGTCAATACTGTTATATTATATGTGGGTTTGAAACCGAACCTGACTATGTGCCTCCCGCCATGTCCATCACACAAGACAATGACAAATGTGTTTGGTCAATATTGCACCCATTCCGACCTCCATTCGATTTGGCCTCCCAGGCGCGATGGGTGGGGCTTGTCAAGCCCAAATATTAATATCCAAGATTACCACGCTAGGCGCTCCGCGCTACTAACAGTCGGAGGTGTGTTTGTGAGGCTTTGAGCTGTGTGTGTCACACGTATACATATAGTGATAAAGCATGTCCATATATGTGACAACTAGTACCTGATCGGCTGGCAAGTCCGTACGGTGCGTGTACTTTCAACAGTAACTACATGTGATTTCATGTGTATACACAGTATTTGTACTAATAGAATTCAGATTTACAAGAAACAGTTCTATGTATTTTTGTGTAAACTTAAATACTGTAAGTACAACATTCAATTGAAACACTAGTTGTGTGTATTTAAGTGAAAACCTAAGTACAGTTAACACAACTAAACATGAGAAACAACGATGTTCAAGCGAACGACAAAACAAATCGGTTGCGATCTGATATCCATAGATGACAGGAATCAGATGGCCGACAATTCAATGTGAAAACAATGTGATATCAGGGTGTTTAGTTGAGTCCGAAAGTGAGGAAACACAATTCAAACATAATTTACAGTGTTGTTTCAGAATAACGAACTAACAATGTGTTTGCGTGGGTGACGATTCACACAAACATATCTGTGAGTTTAACGTTCTGAAATGATGACTGTCAAGTAGAAAACAAAAGTCAGAAAGTCAAACCATTGTCGTGTTCGTTCGAATGACGATTCGAACGAATACGTGCGATGGTGACGCGATCTGACGAAACGAAAACGAAACACGACACGATCGATTTTAATATTATGAAATAAAATATTTAACATTTTTACAATTTTGAAACTCATCAATTAATTTAAAATTATCTTCTTTTTTTTAAAACATTTAATTTACGCGTAAAATTCCGGATACGCGACGAAAACGCGAACCGAGCACCCGAATACCACACGAGGTATAAAAACTCTAAATGAGAGTTTTCCTCTCATTTTTCATCACCTACACCTCTCTCTCTCAAAAATTCGGATCCCACACCCACCACCATTAAAGATCTTCAAAGCTCCATAACTTCTTCGTTTCTTGACCAATTTGAGTGATATTTGAACCCACGCGAAGCTCTCGATCTCCTCTTCAAGAAAGTACAACTGATCTGGAAATTAGCCGCTAGAAACCGAGGTATGATGTTTGCAAGTCATGAAGAAGTAGGGTTTTCTTATGTTTTGTCAATCCAACACATAGGACCGGTTTAGGATGATCATAAGGTCGACCCTATACACTCGAAAGTTATTACTGGCCTAACATCGACATGGCATGACATGGGAGATTGGAGAAGCTCGAAGATGATGCTGCGGATACAGGGTTCGTGAGTTTTGGTGGCCGAACCCTGGGTGGCCGAACCTGCCAGCCCGCCAAACCGCACACATGAGCCGAACCTTTTACTTAGCGAACCTGTGGCAGCGAATCTCCCCATGCCGAACCTTGATGCCATGTTCACGAACCCAGCTGACTTGTTTTGACCGAACCCTAGGCGAACCCTAGAGCTGTCACACCCCGAGCCGGCGGGATAGGATCGGTTGTCCCGGCGGGCGGAAGGTTCCCGGGGCGCGATATCGTGAGTGATAATCGTGATGATCAGATTGTTTACATTGCACATGATATAAATGAGAAATGCTAAATATAATAGAATTACAAAGTTAAATTACATCAGTATTGTTTATAATTTAACGACGTAAATCTATCATCAACATCATAAATTTCTATCTTGTATTTACACAAGATATACAAAATAGTTTGTATAATGATGTCTTCAAAAGTATGCAGGTCCAGAATGCTAAGTCTTCCATCGGAAGTCCTAGTCCAAAAGGAATAATTCCTTAGTTGACCTGTTCGTCACCTGAGAAGTCATGCAAAAGATCAAGTCAACACATGGTTGGTGAGTTCATATAGTTTAGTGATTTGAAAATGATTTGAAAACCTCTTTCGGTAAAGACCCTAACCTCATTAACTCCACATATAATATCCACATCGGTATGCTTATATATAGGGCATATGTAAGGGGCAAGCCCTAGCCAACATCCCACCACATACTAATATGCATATGACACTGTTGTTAATGATAATTAAGCATTTTTACCCAACACCTCTGATTTAGATTATGCTATTGAAATCTGATTTGCCTTTGATTCTCTTGAGTTCCTCATAGATATATGATTTCCCAAAATCAGTGATAATAGTAAAATGTTAAATGTTAAATTAAATAATTAAATAAAACATTTAAATACAACTAAGACATGATGATTGAGCATTATTTCACTGAATCAATTAGACTTAGTTGTTGGTGGTTGTCCAAATTGTAACCTCTCACACGTGACCCATGTCAGGCATAACTCACAAGGAGTACACCTGAACTGAGCGGGACTTTAATGTTTTGCCCGTTACAGCCTGACCCAATGGTCTTCTGCATCTGAGTGGGACTTTAAGGATATCCTTTGATTCTTGATCTCTTGATTCTCATGGTTTTGACTTTGATATTGATTTCATTTGATCGTTCATGTTATTGCCCGTTACAGCCTGACCCAATGGCCTTCTGCATCTGAGTGGGACTTTATATGTGTGTTACACGTGGTCTTGATTCCCTATACAACTGACATCCACCTTAACTCGAATATTAATGATTTCATTAGATTATAATGATTTCATTATTTCAATGATTCACACACATTTATGATTTCATTATTCCTTGAGTCTCTTGGTCTTGATCCTTTGAATTTCCATGATTCACAATGATAATTGATTCTTGATTATGATTATTTGTTCTTAGATCCCACACTGAGTTATGATTCCTTTAAATGTGATCTTTTGATTTAGTTCCTTTGATTTCGTTTTGAATTTAGATTCTTGAATTTGAGCTTGACGGACTAAGGGTTGATTTAGAGTTTAAATTTAAAGTATTACTCATAAGAGTACTTTAATTTACTTGATAATTTGATCTGTTTAATAATTACCTAGACAGGAGTCTAGGAGTATCAACAAACATATAATATATAAAAGCATTTAAATAAACAGTTTAAATAAAAACAGTTTACGCATGCTTCTCAGCCCCGCGTTTTAAAACAAAAATGTTTAGAAAAGGGGCAATAAACTCACCTGTGTTGCTCTAAAATGAATTACCACAAAAGATGTGCGCTCTCTTTGATTGTTGCCTAGGTGTCTTCAGTTCTTGAGTTGTTTTAAAAGAACTCGAATACGATAAGTACATACGGTAGTTGTCGTAACTAGGGTTTGGTCTCGGTGTGCAACTGAGTGTCCTACATTACTAAAGTGTTTCTAGGATTTCCCTTAACAAGTCTAATTGTATTACCCGTAATAGACCCATGTCCCAATATTATTAACTCTTAAACCCTAGATGGTTAGGGTTTATTTTAATTACATCACAAATCTTTATTTAACACATCATTAATATAATTTATTTTAAGTTAATCCATTTTATAGTAAACATTTGTTTAGAAAATCATTTCAATTCCTTTTATTAAACTAACATAATTAAGTGAAAAAGATATCGTTTACACAAGAGGGGCTTAGATGAAGCCCATTGGGCCAATTTAAGGCCCATTACTCGACTTTTAGTTTCAACAATTTCTTGTTACCTCAATGATTTCTAATCCTTGATGGTTTTAAGTAAACCATTTAGGTTAGTCCTAAGTCTTTATAGATTTCCGATGGTTTAGGTGTTATTATTTAAGTCAACACTCGAATCTTAGATTATTGTCTTGATCCATATGACTTTACAAGGAAGTTCCCGATGTATTAGACTTAAGAAATGAATGTTAACAATCCATATTTAGTAGGTTGCATGATTACCAAACCCTAATGTTATTCCCATGCACTCACAAGGTCAATTTCCATGCACACGCACACACACACATTTCCTATGCATACACCCACTAAATCCCTCGGCCGTATGAGTCCTCAACCGAATGATGGTGTGGCCGACTGAGGCAAGCCCCGATCGAATGGCCATGGGCCGAAAGGGGACAGGCTGAGTCGAATCAAGGGTTTTCCGAAAGAGTCCCTTGACCGATCTAGGCTTGGCCGAATGAAGCTGAACGATCGAATGAGCAGTGGTCGAATGACTCAACCCCATTCGGATAAGGGCTGATTCGGCTCTAAGCCATTCGGCGAATGAAGCTTGCTTCGGCTGAGAGCCATTCGGCGAAAGAGGAAGTTGGGCTAAGGTCATTCGGCGAATGGAGGGTGTGGTGTGGCTGAGGCCATTCTGCCTGCAGTCATTCGTCGACCTGGGAAACGCCCATTCGACCATCGAACCTAATCACCATGGCAGTCCACAATCCACTCCCAATGACCAAGATCTAGTGGGTACTTGTTCCTTCAACCTTCTAAGGTGTTTTTGTGAGTATTATATGGGTTTAAGATATGTAAAAACCGGTTTAGATGGTGGTTTCGCGGTTAGGGTTTTCAAAACCCTTAAACGCACAAAAACATGATCTTTACCTCGATTTGGCTGGATACGACCTTAGATCGGTTGTACTTCTGTGTTCTACAAGTAATGGTGGTGATTTTGACACCAATATGGCAAGATTTCGTGAAGAAAATAGCGAGAAATCTTAGAGAGAAGGGGGGGATTCTAGAGAGAGAGAGCTTGAGAGTGAAAGGGACGAAAATGGGTGTTTGTGGGTGGTGGTTGGCTGTGATTATGGCATTAATTGCCATAATAAATGGCTTGGTTTTACCCGGGTATGTTCGGGTTCATTCGGTTTCGCGTGGTTTCGCGTAGAAACGTCGGTTTCTCGTCGTTTTCGTTACGAAACGACTCGGTTATAAAATAGAATTTATAAAATTTATTTTAGGTTGTGATTCCTAATAAATTATCTAGTTTTCTTTTACTTATAAAATTTTCAAAATATTAAATTAACGTTTAAATCGAATCGCGCGGTCATCGCGCGTATTTGTTCGAATCGTCACCCGATCAAACACGACGATAACTACACTTTTCAATATGGTTTTCTAATTATTGGATATCATTCAGAACGTTAAACTTCCAGATTTATTCGTACAGATCGTCACCTATACGAATAATCTGTCGATTTAGCATTCACATAACGCCATCCATGTTATTTTGTTCTGTAAGGCCTCGCATACGTTTATACATAATAAAATCCTAACAAGTAATCACATGATGGTTCTGTGTTGCCAGATAATCATCTGACTCAAGAACCATTGTTCTGAACTTGTTTCTTGAATTTGAATCTGAACTGTGCTATGATAACATGTAATGAATATGATATGCAATTGATAACTGAAATTTGTACCTGGTTTACTGTTCATGTACTGTAGAGATCACTGTTCCGGTGGCAGTTCCGGCACTGATGTTACAGTCTCCCCTTGTTAGAGAAATTCCGTCCCGAAATTTAAGAATTGTTATCGGGTACAGCTTCTTCTTCAAACAGTTGGGGATACTTTAACTTCATGTGGTCTTCACGTTCCCAAGTAAACTCGGGTCCGCGTCTTGAGTTCCAACGAACCTTTACAATAGGAATACGGCTTCGCCTCAGTTGTTTAACCTTGCGATCCATAATCTCCAGAGGTTCTTCAATGAAATGTAACTGTTCATCGACTTGAATCTCTTCGATTGGAATGACGAGACACTCATCAGCAAGGCATTTCTTTAGGTTTGAGACGTGAAAAACGTCATGCACGCCACTGAGTTCATCTGGTAATCTCAGTCGATAAGCTACAGGACCTATACGTTCGATGATCTCGAACGGTCCCACGTATCGTGGTGCTAATTTGCCTTTCTTTCCAAAGCGTACAACGCCTTTCCACGGGGATACCTTCAACATGACACGGTCTCCCACTTGGAATTCCAACGGCTTACGCCGTTTGTCAGCGTAGCTCTTTTGTCTACTTCTTGTTGCTTGTAGTCTTCTTTGAATCTGAGCTATCTTGTCAGTGGTTTCTTGAATTAGCTCTGGCCCAGTTATACGTTATCTCCAACTTCAGTCCAACAGATCGGTGATCGGCATTTCCGACCATAGAGAGCCTCGAACGGTGCACATCCGATGCTACTGTGATAACTGTTGTTGTAGGAGAATTCAATCAGTGGCAAATGGGAATCCCAATTCCCACCGAAATCCAATACACAGGTTCTCAGCATATCCTCCAGGGTCTGGATTGTACGTTCGCTTTGACCATCCGTTTGTGGACGATAAGCTGTACTCAGATTTAACTGTGTCCCTAGAGATTTCTGCAGTGATTGCCAGAACCTTGATGTGAATCTACTTTCTCTATCAGAAATAATAGACAATGGCACACCGTGGCATACCACTATCTCATTGAGGTACATTCTCGCCAGTTTATCCATCGTGAAAGTCTCACGCATTGGCAAGAAATGAGTAGATTTCGTCAAACGATCTATGATAACCCAGATAGTATCATGACCACTGGAAGTGCGGGGTAGCTTGGTAATGAAATCCATAGCTATTTGTTCCCACTTCCAGAGCGGAATTTCAGGCTGTACCAGTAAACCAGACGGTCTCTGGTGTTCCGCCTTTACCTTTGCACACGTCAGACACTGACCGACGTATTCGGCTATGTCCTTCTTCATTCCAGGCCACCAATAAAATCCACGCAGATCTTGGTACATTTTATCAGCGCCCGGGTGCACAGAGTACTTGGTCCTGTGCGCTTCATCAAAGATAAGCCTTCTCAATTCATCTACTGCAGGAATCCATATACGATCCTTATAGTAAATAATTCCATCAAGCTTCGTATCAAACTGTTTCTCTGCTCCACAGTCAAGTTCCTTCTTTAGATTTCCACTATCAATTGATTCTTGTTGTGCTTGAATAATCTTGTCTCGTAAGCTTGTCTGCACAGTCATTCCCATTGCTCTGACGCGGAAGGGTTTGACTCTTTCCTTCCGGCTCAAGGCATCAGCTACAACGTTCGCCTTTCCCGGATGGTACTTGATCACACAATCGTAATCATTCAGAAGTTCTACCCAACGGCGTTGTCGCATGTTGAGCTCCTTCTGATCAAAAATGTGCTGCAGACTTTTGTGATCAGTGAATATGGTACACTTGGTGCCATATAAGTAATGTCTCCAAATCTTCAATGCGAAGATTACTGCTCCCAGTTCAAGATCATGAGTAGTGTAATTCTTCTCATGAACCTTCAACTGTCTCGATGCATACGCGATCACTTTGTCCCGTTGCATTAATACGCAACCAAGTCCCTGATGGGATGCATCACAATACACAACAAAATCATCACATCCTTCTGGAAGTGATAAAATTGGAGCATTACATAACTTCTGTTTCAATGTCTGAAAAGCATCTTCTTGTTTCTGCTCCCAGACAAACGGCTCACTCTTCTGAGTTAACTTAGTGAGAGGCAAAGCTATCTTAGAGAAGTTTGATATGAACCTTCTATAATAACCTGCCAATCCCAGAAAAGACCGGATCTCCGTTGGTGTCCTCGGAGTGTCCCAGTTCTTTATTGCTTCAATCTTGGCGGGATCTACGTGTATTCCCTCACTGTTGACTACGTGACCAAGAAACTGAACTTCCCTTAACCAAAATTCACATTTAGAGAACTTGGCATAAAGTTTCTGTTCCATCAACAGTTCCAAGATCTTCCTGAGGTGTTGCTCGTGCTCTGTCTTGGTCTTGGAATAAATCAGTATGTCATCAATAAAGACAATGACAAACTGATCCGGATACGGCTTGCACACTCGGTTCATGAGGTCCATGAAAACCGCTGGTGCATTTGTCAATCCGAAAGGCATCACTAGAAATTCGTAATGTCCGTATCTGGTTCGGAAAGCCGTCTTCGGTATGTCTTCGTCTTGAACTCTAAGTTGATGATAACCAGACCGTAGATCGATCTTCGAGAAATACTGAGCTCCTTGCAACTGATCAAACAAGTCATCAATTCTCGGCAATGGATACCGATTCTTGATAGTCAACTTGTTCAGTTTCCAATAGTCGATGCACATTCGAAACGATCCGTTTTTCTTCTTCACGACAAGATCGGAGCTCCCCAAGGTGAGTAGCTCGGTCTGATGAATCCTTTATCCAGTAATTCCTGTAACTGGTTTGACAATTCCTGCATCTCCGAAGGTGCTAATCGGTAAGGAGATTTAGCAACAGGAGTTGCTCCAGGAACTAAATCAATTCGGAACTCTACCGGTCGCACTGACGGCAAACCTGGTAGGTCTTCAGGAAATACTTCTGGATATTCCTTCACTACGGGCACGTCTTGAATCTTTTTCTTGTCCTTCTCCTTTTCCACCACATGAACCAGGAAAACTACACATTGCTTCTGTAGACACTTACGCGCCTTTATGCATGAAATGATTTTGACACTTCGTTTTGCTTGATCCCCTTTAACTTCCAACACACGATCATCTGGTAATGGAACTCGAAGCAACTTCTCAGAACAGAAGACTTCCACTCTGTTAGAGGAAATCCAATCCATTCCAACAATGATGTCGAAACTACCCAACTCCATCGGTATCAAGTCGATGGCAAATGTATGACCGTCAAGTGTCAACGGGCAATTTCTGTATACTGTATTAACTGTGATATGTTTTCCGTTAGCTACTTCTATAATGTACGGGGAGTCTAACTGTTCCTCTATGGAATCTAGTTGGCATGCAAAATCGGCAGAGATAAAACTCTGATCCGCACCAGTGTCAAATAGAACAGATGCATAAAAGTCATGTAAGAGAAACGTACCAGTAACCACATTTGGGTCCTGGCGTGCAGCTGGTGCTCCAATAACAAAAGCTCTTCCACGAGGAGCTTGAACTGCCTGTTGTGCCTTCTTCGGGTAGTTCTTTGCAAAGTGGCCTTGTTCGCCACAGTTGAAGCATCCACCGTTGTTCTGGTTGGCTGGTGGAGGGAGAGCCAAAGCAGCATTGTTGACTGCTTGGTTGGGTGTCGCCCGGCAGTGTTGGACCCAATGGCCCTTTCTTCCACACCCCGTGCATTGTTTGTAGGGAATGTTAGCAAGGTGATGATACTGACACTTGGCACACAGAGGATACGTGCCAGTGTAGGGTTTACGGTTTGGGTTTTGTGGTGCTGCTGCTACTTGTTGGAGAGGTGTGGCCACCGTGTAATTCTTGATGGTCTTCTATTTCTTCTTCTGATGGTGCTGGTGATGAGGTGTCTTTGAAGACTCTTCCTTGCGTTTACCGGTGTCAGCCTCTTTCTTCAGAACTCCAGAGGCAACCATCAGATCAGTGAGTTTTCCAGACAATCTCACTGCTGATTCGACAGTGGTAGGGTTGGCTGAAACAACCATTCCCTGAATGCAGGCAGGAAGTCCACCCACATATCTGTCTATCTTCTTCTCTAAAGTCGGTACCATGTCGGGCACCAAAGCAACCAACTCGTGATAACGAGTAGTGTACCCCATGTGATCAGCCCCCTTCATCACATGGTTGGACAGTTCAACCTCTAGCTTCTGTAGTTCATTCTTGGGACAAAACTCTGTCCTCAGTAGAGTCTTGAAATCCTCCCATGGCATCGCCATAGCTTCATCTCTTCCTCTTGCATTAACTTGGCCGTTCCACCAAGTCAAGGCTCGCTTGATGAATGTTCCAGCAGAGTAGCGAACCTTGTGATGCTCTGGACAACTGCAGAGATCCAGAGTGGCTTCTATTTTCTCTATCCATTGGATTAATCCAACGACTCCTTCAGACCCACTAAAGTTGGGTGGCTTACAGCCCATGAAGGACTTGTAGGAGTGGTTTGAAGTACTACCAGTGTTTCCACTGACTTCTCCTGTTGAGTTGCCAGTATTGTTGATCTCATTACGGAAACGGCTGAACATTTCCGGTAGTGCTTCGTTCATCTGGCTGGTCATCTGACTGCTCAGAAAAGTCACCAATGCAATAGTAGCAGGATCCAGCATTGGTGTTGCGCTCGGGCCAGATGTTTGGGTTATCAATGGAGGAGGAGGAGGCGGTGGAGGAGGTGGCGGTGGTGAATCAGGTGGTGATGGTGTCGAAGAATGTGGAGCTTGGTCTTGTGTTCATGTCAACAGGGGAGGTTGTCTTCGTGGCGGCATTCTGATCATAACCAATAAAGTTATTGGTTAGTGCAATGATCGAATACAGAAGACAATATGCAAGTAAAGTCTTAAGTCCTGTGTTCTCTACATGCAGGGTCCCTAGGTTATAGTCTAGGCCAAACCGTTTAAATACGTGACCAATATATCTCTATAACCATGGCTCTGATACCAATCTGTCACACCCCGAGCCGGCGGGATAGGATCGGTTGTCCCGGCGGGCGGAAGGTTCCTGGGGCGCGATATCGTGAGTGATAATCGTGATGATCAGATTGTTTACATTGCACATGATATAAATGAGAAATGCTAAATATAATAGAATTAAAAAGTTAAATTACATCAGTATTGTTTATAATTTAACGATGTAAATCTATCATCAACATCATAAATTTCTATCTTGTATTTACAAAAGATATACAAAATAGTTTGTATAATGATGTCTTCAAAAGTATGCAGGTCCAGAATGCTAAGTCTTCTATCGGAAGTCCTAGTCCAAAAGGAATAACTCCTTAGTTGACCTGTTCGTCACCTGAGAAGTCATGCAAAAGATCAAGTCAACACATGGTTGGTGAGTTCATATAGTTTAGTGATTTGAAAATGATTTGAAAACCTCTTTCGGTAAAGACCCTAACCTCATTAACTCCACATATAATATCCACATTGGTATGCTTATATATAGGGCATATGTAAGGGGCAAGCCCTAGCCAACATCCCACCACATACTAATATGCATATGACACTGTTGTTAATGATAATTAAGCATTTTTACCCAACACCTCTGATTTAGATTATGCTATTGAAATCTGATTTGCCTTTGATTCTCTTGAGTTCCTCATAGATATATGATTTCCCAAAATCAGTGATAATAGTAAAATGTTAAATGTTAAATTAAGTAATTAAATAAAACATTTAAATACAACTAAGACATGATGATTGAGCATTATTTCACTGAATCAATTAGACTTAGTTGTTGGTGGTTGTCCAAATTGTAACCTCTCACACGTGACCCATGTCAGGCATAACTCACAAGGAGTACACCTGAACTGAGCGGGACTTTAATGTTTTGCCCGTTACAGCCTGACCCAATGGTCTTCTGCATCTGAGTGGGACTTTAAGGATATCCTTTGATTCTTGATCTCTTGATTATCATGGTTTTGAATTTGATATTGATTTCATTTGATCGTTCATGTTATTGCCCGTTACAGCCTGACCCAATGGCCTTCTGCATCTGAGTGGGACTTTATATGTGTGTTACACGTGGTCTTGATTCCCTATACAACTGACATCCACCTTAACTCGAATATTAATGATTTCATTAGATTATAATGATTTCATTATTTCAATGATTCACACACATTTATGATTTCATTATTCCTTAAGTCTCTTGGTCTTGATCCTTTGAATTTCCATGATTCACAATGATAATTGATTCTTGATTGTGATTATTTGTTCTCAGATCCCACACTGAGTTATGATTCCTTTAAATGTGATCTTTTGATTTAGTTCCTTTGATTTCGCTTTGAATTTAGATTCTTGAATTTGAGCTTGATGGACTAAGGGTTGATTTAGAGTTTAAATTTAAAGTATTACTCATAAGAGTACTTTAATTTACTTGATAATTTGATCTGTTTAATAATTACCTAGACAGGAGTGTAGAAGTATCAACAAACATGTAATATATAAAAGCATTTAAATAAACAGTTTAAATAAAAACAGTTTACGCATCCTTCTCAGCCCCGCGTTTTAAAACAAAAATGTTTTGAAAAGGGGCAATGAACTCACCTGTGTTGCTCTGAAATGAATTACAACAAAAGATGTGCGCTCTCTTTGATTGTTGCCTAGGTGTCTTTAGTTCCTGAGTTGTTTTAAAAGAACTCGAATACGATAAGTACATACAGTAGTTGTCGTAACTAGGTTTGGTCTCGGTGTGCAACTAAGTGTCCTACATTACTAAAGTGTTTCTAGGATTTCCCTTAACAAGTCTAATTGTATTACCCGTAATAGACCTATGTCCCAATATTATTAACTCTTAAACCCTAGATGGTTAGGGTTTATTTTAATTACATCACAAATCTTTATTTAACACATCATTAATATAATTTATTTTAAGTTAATCCATTTTATAGTAAACATTTGTTTAGAAAATCATTTCAATTCCTTTTATTAAACTAACATAATTAAGTGAAAAAGATATCGTTTACACAGGAGGGGCTTAGATGAAGCCCATTGGGCCAATTTAAGGCCCATTACTCGACTTTTAGTTTCCACAATTTCTTGTTACCTCAATGATTTCTAATCCTTGATGGTTTTAAGTAAACCATTTAGGTTAGTCCTAAGTCTTTATAGATTTTCGATGGTTTAGGTGTTATTATTTAAGTCAACACTCGAATCTTAGATTATTGTCTTGATCCATATGACTTTACAAGGAAGTTCCCGATGTATTAGACTTAAGAAATGAATGTTAACAATCCATATTTAGTAGGTTGCATGATTACCAAACCCTAATGTTATTCCCATGCACTCACAAGGTCAATTTCCATGCACACACACATACATTTCCTATGCATACACCCACTAAATCCCTCGGCCGTATGAGTCCTCAACCGAATGATGGTGTGGCCGACTGAGGCAAGCCTCGATCGAATGTCCATGGGTCGAAAGGGGACAGGCTGAGTCGAATCAAGGGTTTTCCGAAAGAGTCCCTTGGCCGATCTAGGCTTGGCCGAATGAAGCTGAACGATCGAATGAGCAGTGGTCGAATGACTCAACCCCATTCGGATAAGGGCTGATTCGGCTCTAAGCCATTCGGCGAATGTAGCTTGCTTCGGCTGAGAGCCATTCGGCGAAAGAGGGAGTTGGGCTAAGGTCATTTGGTGAATGGAGGGTGTGGTGTGGCTGAGGCCATTCGGCCTGCAGTCATTCGTCGACCTGGGAAACGCCCATTCGACCATCGAACCTAATCACCATGGCAGTCCACAATCCACTCCCAATGACCAAGATCTAGTGGGTACTTGTTCCTTCAACCTTCTAAGGTGTTTTTGTGAGTATTATATGGGTTTAAGATATGTCAAAACCGGTTTAGATGGTGGTTTCGCGGTTAGGGTTTTCAAAACCCTTATACGCACAAAAACATGATCTTTACCTCGATTTGGCTGGATACGACCTTAGATCGGTTGTACTTCTGTGTTATACAAGTAATGGTGGTGATTTTGACACCAATATGGCAAGATTTCGTGAAGAAACTAGAGAGAAATCTTAGAGAGAAGGGGGGGATTCTAGAGAGAGAGAGCTTGAGAGTGAAAGGGACGAAAATGGGTGTTGGTGGGTGGTGGTTGGCTGTGATTATGGCATTAATTGCCATAATAAATGGCTTGGTTTTACCCGGGTATGTTCGGGTTCGTTCGGTTTCGCGTGGTTTCGCGTAGAAACGTCGGTTTCTCGTCGTTTTCGTTACGAAACGACTCGGTTATAAAATAGAATTTATAAAATTTATTTTAGGTTGTGATTCCTAATAAATTATCTAGTTTTCTTTTACTTATAAAATTTTCAAAATATTAAATTAACGTTTAAATCGAATCGCGCGGTCATTGCGCGTATTTGTTCGAATCGTCACCCGATCAAACACGACGATAACTACACTTTTCAATATGGTTTTCTAATTATTGGATATCATTCAGAACGTTAAACTTCCAGATTTATTCGTACAGATCGTCACCTATACGAATAATCTGTCGATTTAGCATTCACATAACGCCATCCATGTTATTTTGTTCTGTAAGGCCTCGCATACGTTTATACATAATAAAATCCTAACAATTAATCACATGATGGTTCTGTGTTGCCAGATAATCATCTGACTCAAGAACCATTGTTCTGAACTTGTTTCTTGAATTTGAATCTGAACTGTGCTATGATAACATGTAATGAATATGATATGCAATTGATAACTGAAATTTGTACCTGGTTTACTGTTCATGTACTGTAGAGATCACTGTTCCGGTGGCGGTTCCAGCACTGATGTTACAAGAGCTACGAACCAAACCCTAGTGACGAACCTTTGCATGGTAGTTGAAACTCCACCGAACCTATGGATATGCCCGAACCCTGAAGCAGCAACGAACCCATGCGAACCATGTATCATGTGCCGAACCCTATCATCACGAACCTTTGATCATCTCACGAACCCTGCTCACACGAACCATCACTCTGAACGAACCTTTATTGTTAGTTGGCTGCGAACTTTCCCGATTCAGCGCTGAACCATGTGCCCACACGAACCTTTCTTGCATGACCACCATCTCACGAACCTTTGTTAGCTACGAACCTTCTTGGCCAACCTATTGCCGAACCAATACATGCCCACGAACCCACACATGTCCATCAGGCCGAACCCTTACCCCAACACAAAGGTTCGCTGCAAATCGGAAGGGTTGCATATGTTTGGCCACCATCCAACTCAAGGCAATTGTTGATCAGCCCATTAACGGCCCAGAATAATTGTAATCGGCCCAATCACAAACGAAAGCCCACAACTCTATTGTCCCACAATATAACCGGTCCATGTTATGGCATTCGACCCATGTGCAGCTACACGGCCCAAGGCCCACAATCGGCCCACCCCCATAACATTATGGCCCACGGTTAAACACGAGACTCACGAGGTTAACATTCGGCCCACTAGTTTTAAACATAAACCAAGTCAAGAATAAATGGTTATTAATGGGCTATGTAATAACTTGTTTTGGGTCTAACAAAATCAACATGTGAAATATTGGGATATAAATCTAAAATCACACTTAGATTGAATTGCAAAGTTATGGACTTAAAAACCATAAATCTAGATCAATATGATTGGATGTTTCAATTAGTGAATTCCAGTATTAGGTCAAACGAGTGAGTGGGTATGTAAAAATCATAACAAGTATATGGGGCCGAATGGAGACTGCGACCCGCTAGTGTTAGCCATATAAGTGCTAACACTTACACACACATAAAGGTTATAACTATTACTTATAAGAATTTCATACAACTTGAAATCAATACAGGAACGTGAAAACTACTACAAGAACAACAAAGAGCGCGTGTATTCATCTTTTAAGCTAAGTAAACCCTACAACTGCAAGGTGATTTCATATGCCCCTTTTCTTTAATCTTTACTGATTTTAAACTCTCGGGGCTGAGAAACTTGTTTACTTTTATTTATTTAAAAGTTCTGCTTAACATGTTATTTATACTTTGATTTAGATAATACTTAACTGTTTATTATCGCTTATCATTGTATGCATGCTTGTATGATCACGATATGACAGGGATAATCAGATGAACAAGATAATATATCTTATTAATTCATCAACACATTAGAATAATATAGTTATAAGATTTTATCTTATAACACTCAGTTATTATTACATAAACAGACATTGGAACAATTTCAAGCAAACAAACGAATGTTATAAAGATATTACATATCTTTGTAATAACATTCGACACAAGAGTTAAGTAAGTGTAATAGGATAAATCCTTATAACATTTAGCTTTACAACTCAACGCATATTACAAGAGAACATGGAACAAAGAATGATAATCATGATAATGTAACTTCATGATAACAACATCATTCATTCAAATGATTAACATAATGAAATAAGATAAGCTCTTATTTAACTTTGGTAATAACAAGGAGAACATATGACAATGAGAACAATATCAAAGATGAACACAATTACAATTAGTTACTATTGACCTGTTGTATTATATCACTTCGATCATGTGCCAATTGTACAAGTTGATCATGTAAGCCCCTTTAATTCGCTGACCAGTTAGCTTGACATGACTAAACCGACGATAGCATAGTGGTACCATAGGTTTGACAAACCTCTAGCTTGTAGGGCTAGTATGCTGATCGTATTGATTCATTGGCCGGTAACGTATGACCGGTGACAGGGCGACTTCAAGTCAGGTTATGGAAGGCGACACATGGTGATATTAATAGGCAGTGATAAGTAATTAATCCAGCGGAAATCCTATTGACTAGTAGGTTGAGAAAGTGATCTTCTCTCATGTTACACTACTAGTAATAGATTTCGTTGAGGACACTAGACATACAAAGTGGTAGAGGTAAATCGGATGCATTGAAATCTGATTACGTGAGGATTTTAATGGATTCCATTTAGGCTCTATGCACTATAGTTCAAGAACAAATTGCAAGCGGTTAAGTAACACTCTTAATATTTAAAAGTGTAACAACAGTTAACCCCACAAATATTGAATAATAAAAGGAACAGATTTGATAAATCTAATATCCTTAACATATACTGGATATCTAAACTCCGGTTCGATAACTACAATTACATCATTATATTATTCTATACAAGTTATCGCAGGTGATTCAAGAACGATATGGACATGTGGATTGGGAATGGAAATCAATAGTTGTATTGCAAGTTGTGTGGAGTTCTAGTAGTGATGTGGTGGGATGTTGGCTAGGGCTTAGTTCCCTTACATATGCCCTATATATAAGAATCACTACTAGGATGAAATATTACTTGTAAATATAACTATTGAGAAGCCATTTGGGTGAACAAGTGAACAAACGACATACAAGTAACAAAATACATATTATGATTGTGCACGTGAATGAATCAAGGTTTTCAATTAACTTACTTATGAACTCACCAACCTAGTGTTAACTTTGTTTAAATACATGTTTTCTCAGGTGATGAACAGGTGTAGATACATACATGCAAGGATTAAGCTAGTGGACTTTTAGAAGAACTAGCTTTATTTTGTGTTGCATGCTTTTGGTGACAAGAACAATGAATCATCTTCTGTATATCTTGTACATATACAAGATATAACTATATTGATTCTTTTGATAGATTTACTCGATTAAATTATGAACGATATATTGTAATTTAATCTTGTAATTCCATATCATGGATGTGTTAGCATTTCTCATTTATATTATCATGTGCTATGTAAACAATATGATCAATTGATTATCACTCAAGATATCGCGCCCCGGGAACCTTCCGCCCGACGGGAAAACACGATCCGTTCCCGCCGGCTCGGGGTGTGACAGATTGGTATCAAAGCCATGGTTATAGAGAAATATAGGTCATAATACTTAAACGGTTTGGCCTAGACTATAACCTAGGGACCCTCATATAGAAATCATGTGACACAGGATTCTATTTGCATATGTCTTATGCGTCTGATCACTGCATTAACCGATTTCTTTTCAGTTATGATCAGAATGACGCCGAGAAGACACCCACCCGCTATACTGCCACCGCCACCACAAGACTTGGCACAGCACTCATCTACACCTTCGCCTACTGACTCTCCTACACCACTGCCTCCACCTCCACCTCTGCCGCCACCGGTTCATCAGTTGGACCCTGCTACTGTGGCATTGGGCACTCTCCTGACTAGCCAACTGAGCGATGTGATTCCCGAGATGATGAACCATATCAACAACAACAGCAGCAACAACGTTGCCAACTCATCTGGAGAAGGGAGCGGCAACAACCGCCAGGATCTGTACTATGCCTATAAGAACTTTGTAGGTTGCAAGCCACCCAGTTTTAGTGGCAGTGAGGGTGCCGTTGGATTAATCCAATGGATTGAGAAGATGGAAACCACCCTTTTCATCAGTTGCTGTCCTGAACAGAACAAAGTCAAGTATGCTGCATGTTCATTTCACAAGAGAGCGTTCACTTGGTGGAACGCTCAGGTTTCGATCAGAGGCTGGGATGAGGCCCAGGCTATGCCGTGGGATGAATTCAAGGCCATGCTGCGGGCAGAGTTTTGCCCAAGAAATGAACTGAAGAAGGTTGAGACTGAACTGCTCAACCTAGAGATGATTGGTGCTGGGCATCTAGCCTACACCACACGATTTCATGAGTTAGCCACTTTGGCACCTGACGTGGTGCCAACACTTGAGAAGAGGATAGAGTGGTATGTTGGTGGATTACCGCCCAACATCTGGGGTCATGTGATTTCTGCCCATCCTACTACCATGGAGTTAGCTGTTACTCTGTCAGCATCGTTGACACACATGATGGTTGCCTCTGGGGCATTCAAGAAGGAGGCTGAAACAGCCAAGGCTGGAACTTCAAAGAAGTCGGACAAACGTCCGGCTAAGAAACAAAAGGTGTCTAGAAACTTTGTTGCTACTACTCAAACTCCCATGCTCAACCAACCACCACCACTACAAGTCAGAAAGCCCTACACTGGCACTGCACCTTTGTGCAACACTTGCCAGTATTATCACGCGCCGAACACTCAGTGTATGCAATGCACGAACAGTGGAAAGTTTGGCCACTGGGCAAATCGCTGTAGGAGCACGTGAGCTCCAAACAGAAACAACAATGCAGCTACCATTGCTGCTGCTGATCACAGGTCTTGCTACAACTGTGGCGAACCTGGACACTTTTCTCGGGATTGTCCCAAAAGAAATCAAGAAAGGGCTCAAGCACCAAGAGGACGAGCTTTTCAGATTGGAGCTGTTGCAGCTCGACAAGACCCAAACGTGATCACGGGTACATATCTCTTATCTGACTTCTATGCATCCATATTATTTGACACTGGTGCATATCAGAGTTTTATCTCATCCGACTTTGCATGACATCTTAATTATGATAAGGAAATGTTAGACTTCCCTTACATTATTGATATAGCAAACGACAAACAGATCATAGTAGACACAATATTTAGGAATTGCCCATTGACACTTTGCGATCACACATTTTCCATCGACTTGATACCGATGGAGTTGGGCAGTTTCGACATCATCATTGGAATGGATTGGCTATCTCTTAATCGAGTTGAGTTCATCTGTTCCGATAAACTACTACGCATACCAGTGGAGAACAATGAGATTTTGGAGATTCATGGAGACCAAGCGAAACGCAGTGTCAAGATAATATCGTGCATGAAGGCTCGCAAGTATCTACGAAAACAGTGCGTTGCATTTCTGGCTCACATGATCGAGAAAGACAAGAAGGCAATCAAGATTCAAGATGTACCAGTTGTGAGAGACTATGCGGACGTGTTTCTGGATGATCTACCGGGACTGCCACCGGAGAGATCAGTGCAGTTCCGAATCGATTTGATTCCGGGAGCGAATCCTGTAGCTAAGTCTCCTTATAGACTTGCACCATCTGAGATGCAGGAGTTGTCCAATCAACTACAAGAGTTACTCGATAAAGGATTCATCCGACCGAGCTTTTCTTCGTGGGGAGCTTCAGTTCTTTTTGTGAAAAAGAAGGATGGAACCTTCAGGATGTGCATTGATTACAGAGATACTCACCATTAAGAATCGGTACCCGTTACCGAGGATTGATGATTTGTTTGATCAGCTACAGGGAGCACAGTACTTTTCAAAGATAGACCTGAGATGAGGCTATCATCAGCTCCGGATTCAAGAAGAGGACATACCAAAGACGGCCTTTCGTACCCGATATGGTCACTACGAATTCATGGTGATGCCATTCAGACTGACGAACGCACCGGCTGTGTTCATGGATTTGATGAACCGGGTGTGCAAGCCGTACTTAGATCAGTTTGTTATCGTCTTTATTGATGATATACTGATTTATTCAAAGAACGAGAAGGAACATGAGCAACACCTCAAGAAAGTCTTGGAACTCCTAAGGAAGGAACGACTTTATGCCAAATTCTCCAAGTGTGAATTTCGGTTGAGAGAAGTTCAGTTCTTGGGTCACGTGATTAACAACAATGGTATTCATGTGGATCCTGCCAAGATTGAAGCAATCAAGAACTGGGATGTGCCTACAACCCTGACAGAGATCAGATCTTTCTTGGGATTGGCAGGTTATTACAGGAGGTTCATCTCGAATTTCTCTAATATAGCCTTGCCTCTCACCAAGCTCACACAGAAGACTGAACCTTTTGTGTGGACTCAGAAACAATAAGAGGCATTCCAGACACTGAAACAAATATTGTGCAATACTCCAATCTTAACACTCCCAGAAGGAAATGAAGACTTTGTAGTTTATTATGATGCTTCCCATCAGGGACTCGGATGTGTTTTGATGCAACGCGACAAAGTCATTGCTTATGCCTCAAGATAGCTGAAGATACATGAGAAGAATTTCACGACACACGATCTTGAACTGGGAGCTGTTGTCTTTGCTTTAAAGATTTGGAGACACTACCTTTATGGTACTAAATGCACTATCTTCACAGATCACAAGAGTTTACAGCACATATTTGATCAGATGGAGCTTAACATAAGACAGAGACGTTGGGTTGAGCTCCTGAACGATTAGATTGTGTGATCAAATACTATCCGGGCAAGGCAAATGTTGTTGCAGATGCTTTGAGCAGGAAGGAAAGAGTCAAACCCTTACGTGTTCGCGCAATGGGAATGACTTTGCAAACAAGTCTAAGAGATCACATTCTACAAGCACAACAAGAAGCAGTCGCAAGAAACAACCTGAAACGCGAGCTCGATTGTGGAGCGAGAAGCAATTCAAGACAAAACAAGATGGAGTTATCTACTATCTGGATCGTGTTTGGATTCCAGCAGTAGATGAACTTCGAACACTCATACTTGACGAGGCACACAAGTCACGTTACTCAGTTCATCCTGGGGCCGATAAGATGTATCAAGATCTTAGGTCGTTTTATTGGTGGCCGGGTATGAAGAAAGATGTTGCCACTTATGTTCGCAAATGCATCACATGTGCCAAAGTCAAAGCAGAACACCAGAAACCTTCGGGTTTGCTGGAACAACCAGAGATTCCACAATGGAAGTGGGAACAAATAGCTATGGATTTCATTACCAAGCTACCCCGCACTTCCAGCGGACACGATTCTATTTGGGTCATCATTGATAGATTGACCAAGTCCGCTCACTTCATACCGATTAGAGAAACGTACAAGATGGAGAAACTAGCGAGACTATACATTGATGAAATAGTAGTGAGGCACGGGGTGCCATTGTCTATTACTTCAGACCGGGACAGTCGATTTACTTCGCGATTCTGGCAATCATTGCAACAATCCTTAGGGACAAGTGTTAACTTGAGTACCGCTTATCATCCACAAACGGATGGACAAAGCGAGCACACCATTCAAACCCTAGAGGATATGTTGAGAACATGCATTCTAGACTTCGGTGGAAGTTGGGAGACACATCTACCACTCATTGAATTCTCCTACAACAATAGCCACCACAGCAACATCGGATGTGCTCCTTTTGAAGCACTGTATGGTAGAAAATGTCGGTCTCCAATTTGTTGGACCGAAGTGGGAGACAACAGAATAACTGGGCCTGAACTTATTCAGGAAACTACTTATAAGATAGCCCAGATACAACAACGATTACAAGCAACACGTAGCCGCCAAAAGAGTTACGCAGACAAACGGCGCAAGCCTTTGGAATTCGATGTGGGTGACCGAGTCATGTTGAAAGTGTCCCCATGGAAAGGCGTAGTTCGTTTTGGGGCTAAGGGCAAGCTAGCACCTAGGTATGTCGGACCGTTTGAGATTACTCAACGCATAGGTCCGGTGGCATACAGAATCAGACTCCCTGATGAAATCAGCGGAGTACACGATGTGTTTCATTTATCAAATCTCATAAGGTGCTTAGCAGACGAATCATTGATCATACCATTGGAAGAAATACAAGTTGATGAGCAACTACACTTCGTTGAATAACCTGTAGAGATTATGGAACGTGAAGTCAAGAAACTGAAACGAAGCCGTATCTATATTGTAAAGGTTCGATGGAACTCCAAGCGTGGACCAGAATTTACTTGGGAGCGCGAGGACAACATGAAAACAAAGTATCCCATCTGTTTGAGAAGTAAAGCCCGACCTTTTTGCTTAAATTTCGGGACGAAATTTCTTTAACAAGGGGAGACTGTGACAACTAGTACCTGACCGGCCGGCAAGTCCGTACGGTGCGTGTACTTTCAACAGTAACTACGTGTGATTTCATGTGTATACACATTATTTGTACTAACAGAATTCAGATTTACAAGAAACAGTTGTATGTATTTTTGTGTAAACTTAAATACTGTAAGTGCAACACTCAATTGAAACACTAGTTGTGTGTATTTAAGTGAAAACCTAAGTATAGTTAACACAACCAAACATGAGAAACAACGATGTTCAAGCGAAGGACAAAACAAATCGGTTGCGATCTGATATCCATAGATGACAGGAATCAGATGGCCGACAATTCAATGTGAAAACAATGTGATATCAGGGTGTTTAGTTAAGTCCGACAGTGAGGAAACACAATTCAAACATAATTTACAGTGTTGTTTCAGAATAACGAACTGACAGTGTGTTTGCGTGGGTGACGATTCACACAAACATATCTGTGAGTTTAACGTTCTGAAATGGACTGTAAAGTAGAAAACAAAAGTCAGAAAGTCAAACCATTGTCGTGTTCGTTCGAATGACGATTCGAACGAATACGCACGATGGTGACGCGATCTGACGAAACGAAAATGAAACACGACACGATCGATTTTAATATTATAAAATAAAATATTTAAAATTTTTACAAATTTGAAACTCATCAATTAATTTAAAATTATCTTCTTTTCTTTAAAACATTTAATTTACGCGTAAAATTCCGGATACGCGACGAAAACGCGAACCGAGCACCCGAATACCACACGAGGTAGAAAAACTCTAAATGAGAGTTTTCCTCTCATTTTTCATCACCTACACCTCTCTCTCTCTCAAAAATTCGGAACCCACACCTACCACCATTAAAGATCTTCAAAGCTCCATAACTTCTTTGTTTCTTGACCAATTTGAGTGATTCTTGAACCCACGCGAAGCTCTCGATCTCCTCTTCAAGAAAGTACAACTGATCTGGAAAGTTAGCCGCTAGAAACCAAGGTATGATGCTTGCAAGTGACGAAGAAGTAGGGTTTTCTTATGTTTTGTCAATCCAACACATAGGACCAGTTTAGGATGATCATAAGGTCGACCCTATACACTCGAAAGTTATTACTAGCCTAACATCTACATGGCATGACATGGGAGATTGGAGAAGCTCGAATATGATGCTGTGGATACAGGGTTCATGAGTTTTGGTGGCCGAACACTGGGTGGTCGAACCTGCCAGCCCGCCAAACCGCACACATGAGCCGAACCTTTTACTTAGCGAACCTGTGGCATCGAATCTCCCCATCCCGAACGTTGAGGCCATGTTCACGAACCCAGCTGACTTGTTTTGACCAAACCCTTGGCGAACCCTAGAGCTACGAACCAAACCCTAGTGACGAACCTTTGCATGGTAGTTGAAACTCCACCGAACCTATGCATCTGCCCGAACCCTGAAGCAGCAACGAACCCATGTGAACCATGTATCATGTGTCGAACCCTATCATCACGAACCTTTGATCATCTCGTGAACCCTGCTCACACGAACCATCACTGTGAACGAACCTTTATTGTTAGTTGGCTGCGAACTTTCCCGATTCAGCGCCGAACCATGTGCCCACACGAACCTTTCTTGCATGACCACCATCTCACGAACCTTTGTTAGCTACGAACCTTCTTGGCTAACCTATTGCTGAACCAGCACATGCCCACGAACCCACACATGTCAATCAGGCCGAACCCTTACCCCAACACAAAGGTTCGCAGCAAATCGGAAGGGTTGCATATGTTCGGCCACCATCCAACTCAAGGCAATTGTTGATCAGCCCATTAACGGCCCAGAATAATTGTAATCGGCCCAATCACAAATGAAAGCCCACAACTCTATTGGCCCACAATATAACCGGCCCATGTTATGGCATTGGACCCATGTGCAGCTACACGGCCCAAGGCCCACAATCGGCCCACCCCCATAACATTGTGGCCCACGGTTAAACACGAGACTCACGAGGTTAACATTCGGCCCACTAGTTTTAAACGTAAACCAAGTCAAGAATAAATGGTTATTAATGGGCTATGTAATAACTTGTTTTGGGTCTAACAAAATCAACATGTGAAATATTGGGATATAAATCAAAAATCACACTTAGGTTGAATGGCAAAGTTATGGACTTAAAAACCATAAATCTAGATCAATATGATTGGATGTTTCAATTAGTGAATTCAAGTATTAGGTCAAACGAGTGAGTGGGTATGTAAAACTCATAACAAGTATATGGGGCCGAATGGAGACCGCGACCCGCTAGTGTTAGCCATATAAGTGCTAACACTTACACACACACAAAGGTTATAACTATTACTTATAAGAATTTCATACAACATGAAATCAATACAGGAAAGTGAAAACTACTTCAAGAACAACAAAGAGGGCGTGTATTCATCTTTTAAGCTAAGTCAACCCTACAACTGCAAGGTGATTTCATATGCCCCTTTTCTTTAATCTTTACTGATTTTAAACTCTAAGGGCTGAGAAACATGTTTACTTTTATTTATTTAAAAGTTCTGCTTGACATGTTGTTTATACTTTGAATTAGATAATACTTAACTGTTTGTTATCGCTTATCATTGTATGCATGCTTGTAAGATCACGATATGACAGGGATAATCAGATGAACAAGATAATATATCTTATTAATTCATCAACACATTAGAATAATATAGTTATAAGATTTATCTTATAACACTCAGTTATTCTTACATAAACAGACATTGGAACAATTTCAAGCAAACAAATGAATGTTATAAAGATATTACATATCTTTGTAATAACATTCGACACAAGAGTTAAGTAAGTGTAATAGGATAAATCCTTATAACATTTAGCTTTACAACTCAACGCATATTACAAGAGAACATGGAACAAAGAATGATAATCATGATAATGTAACTTCATGATAACAACATCATTCATTCAAATGATTAACATAATGAAATAAGACAAGCTCATATTTAACTTTGTTAATAACATGGAGAACACATGACAATGAGAACAATATCAAAGATGAACGCAATAACAATTAGTTACTATTGACCTGTTGTATTATATCACTTCAATCATGTGCCAATTGTACAAGTTGATCATGTAAGCCCCTTTAATTCGCTGACCAGTTAGCTTGACGTGACTAAACCGACGATAGCATAGTGGTACCATAGGTTTGACAAACCTCTAGCTTGTAGGGCTAGCATGTTGATCGTATTGATTCATTGGCCGATAACGTATGACCGGTGACAGGGCGACTTCAAGTCAGGTTCTGGAAAGCGACACAGGGTGATATTAATAGGCAGTGATAAGTAATTAATCCAGTGGAAATCCTATTGACTAGTAGGTTGAGAAAGTGATGTTCTCTCATGTTACACTACTAGTAATAGATTTCGTTGAGGACACTAGACATAGAAAGTGGTAGAGGTAAATCGGATGCATTGAAATCTGATTACTTGAGGATTTCAATGGATTCCTTTTAGACTCTATGCACTATAGTTCAAGAACAAATTGCAAGCGGTTAACTAACACTCTTAATATTTAAAAGTGTAACAACAGTTAACCCCACAAATATAGAATAATACAAGGAACAGATTTGATAAATCTAATATCCTTATTGGATATCTAAACTCCGGTTCGATAACTACAATTACATCATTATATTATTCTATACAAGTTATCACAGGAGATTCAAGAACGATATGGACATGTGGATTGGGAATGGAAATCAATAGTTGTATTGCAAGTTGTGTGGAGTTCTAGTAGTGATGTGGTGGGATGTTGGCTAGGGCTTAGTTCCCTTACATATGCCCTATATATAAGCATCACTACTAGGATGAAATATTACTTGTAAATATAACTATTGAGAAGCCATTTGAGTGAACAAGTGAACAAACGACATACAAGTAACAAAATACATATTATGATTGTGCATGTGAATGAATCAAGGTTTTCAATTAACTTACTTATGAACTCACCAACCTAGTGTTAACTTTGTTTAAATACATGTTTTCTCAGGTGATGAACAGGTGTAGATACATACATGCAAGGATTAAGCTAGTTGACTTTTAGAAGACCTAGCTTTATTTTGTGTTGCATGCTTTCGGTGACAAGAACAATGAATCATCTTTTGTATATCTTGTACATATACAAGATATAGCTATATTGATTCTTTTGATAGATTTACTCGATTAAATTTTGAACGATATATTGTAATTTAATCTTGTAATTCTATATCATGGATGTGTTAGCAGTTCTCATTTATATTATCATGTGCTATGTAAACAATCTGATCAATTGATTATCACTCAAGATATCGCGCCCCGGGAACCTTCCGCTCGACGGGAAAACACGATCCGCTCCCGCCGGCCCGGGGTGTGACAATATATAATCAAATTAAGTTGTTCTTCAAAAACAGTTATAATGTTGTGTATTCTCCGCCAAAGGTAGAAAAGATAAAAAGGGGTCGTGAACTCACCTAATAAAGCAGTTCCGGTTATGTTTTCGCAACTACGAGTGCTAGAAACCTGCTAGTGAGCACTTATAATCATATAGGTCGTCAGTATGTGTTCTGTGGTGTGTTGTATCCCATACAACTACAAGTCTCAGTGTGCTCAATCGAGTGTTTGTGTGTTGACTTGTGTTGACTCTGAGGATTGTTGGTGGCACGTTTGTTGTGTTTAGTTCATTTATGTGTTTTAATGCAAGTACGACACCAACATGTGTCCTACGACCCTAATCGTAATGCTTTCACATAAGTCATTTTATGAAATCGTAAAAGTTACCATTTTTTGGAAGGTTTCCACTTTTGGAAACTTTCTATCATTAGAAAGTTTCTATTTTTGGAAAGTATGGTTATGAAATCGCATTTCATAAAACTAATGACTCTAGTATGTTTGTAAAAACATATTTAAACACTTAAAAGATGTCGTTTGTGCATCAATCACCATTTTTTCCATTTTGCTGAAATAAAGTTTCCTTAAATAGTAAGTATTCGTTTGGAAGCTCGTTTTCAAAAATAAAAGTTTCCAAATATGTAAAAAATCATTTTTACACTTATTTCACTAATCGCGAATCACCAAAACATGTTAAAACATCAAAACCCCTCTTTTGATTTACCAAAGTTTCCATAAAGAGTAAGTTTGTTACAAAACTGTATTTTCACAAAAATCAAATACCCAAATGTGTTTCTAAACACTCCAATATACATTTGACACCATCTAGACATGTCTAACATGTCTAGATCATCACAAATCTACAACATGCAACATAAAAGTTTCCTTTTATGGCAAGTTCTACAAAATCATCAGAATAACTTATCAAAACTCAATCCCAACATTCCTATACTCTAAAATTAATAAATATACATTAAAATCTCACAAGAACACCAACAAATTCGTGCGCAAGAGCCACATGGAGTTGCATGTGGGTGGATGTTCATGCATCTGGATTTTCACCCCTTGTATGTTCGATCTAACCATAGATAAGCATGTAAAACTACCTTAGAAGTACTTGGATGGCTTAGATTCAGTTGAACAGAGGTTGTGGAGCTCTAGATGGTGGCTGAGGTTGATCTTCTTGTTGGTTGATAGCCTCCAAGACTTCCTTGATGCTCCAAGTGCTCCAATATACAAGTACAATGACTTGGAATGGTTTATCAGAGGATTGAAGGAGTTTGGCAAAATATTTGGTCGAGTAGTGATGCCAGGATTTCCGGATAAAAGTGAAGAAATGAAGCGTGAAGTGAAAGAATTGCTTGTAACAAGTTTTTGAGTTCTAAGACTAATCGCGTACCGCCAAGGCCGATGATGCATGGCCTAGGAGTACAGCAATGAATAAAATATTTTCGTTCTCCCATGAGACACGCCGCATATCGCCATGGATTTCAGAGCTCAAAAATCCCGCTCATGCTTTGCGTTCTGGCAAGGAATTCGACGAGGTGCCTTGGCGTACCGCGAAGGCTTCGTTTTCAGTTTTTCGATTTCGTTGATTTGATTTCGTTTGTGTTCGATTCGTAACGTTTATCCTAAGCTTCCAGTTCAAGGTTAGCACATAATGACACATACAATGGTTTAATTATTGTTTGTTCACAAACGTTCGTGAGACTCGTGTGTTTGTCGATAATTCCTCGAATTATCTTTAATCGTTTGTGTTTGTCTTTTATAAAATGTTTGCATGCTTGATTAAACATAATCAACATGTATTGCACAATCCAATAATTCCCCGAATTATTGTTTTGTGTTAGTGTTTGTGTTTGTGTTTGTGTTTGCCACACTTGGTTTCGAAAACCAATTAACATGCAATTGCCGGGTGTCACATCATCCCCTTGTTGATAGAAATTTCGTCCTGAAATTTGGTTGTTGTTGGTAGTGTTTGAGAACAAAAATTTTCTGGTTGTCACATCATCCACTTTTTGAAAGGAAATTTCGTTCCGAAATTTGGTTGTTGTTGGTAGTCTTTGAGAACAAAAATTTTCTGCTTGTCACATCATATCCTTGTTGAAAGGAAATTTCGTCCCGAAATTTATTCGTTGTTGTCGGGGTTCGACGTTGTCTGTTTGAAGAGAAGCGGATATTTGCGCATCATCTGATCTTCACATTCCCACATGAATTTAGGTCTGCGTTTCGAGTTCAATCGGACTCTGAAAATGGGAATCCGACTTTGCTTGAGTTGTTTGACCTCACGGTCCATGATTTCTACTGGTTTTTTACGAACCGTAGTTGTTCATTCACCTGGATCTCATCGAGTGGAATCAAAAGTGTCTCATCGGATAAACAGTTCTTCAAGTTCGAGACATAAAATACGTTGTGAAATCCATTGAGCTCGGCTGGTAGGTTTAGTTGGTATGCCACTGGACCAATGCTTTCCAGTATCTCAAATGGTCCAATATACTGTGGGTTCAATTTACCTCGTTTCCCAAAATGAATAACACCTTTCCATGACAAAACTTTTAGAATGACTTTGTCTCCTACCTGAAATTCCAGAGGCTTTCGGCGTTTGTCGGCATAGCTCTTTTGACGATCGCGAGCCGCTGCCATGCGATTTCTTATTTGCACAATCTTCTCAGTTGTCTCATGCGCAAGGTCCAGGCCAGTGAACTTACTGTCGCCCACCTCCGCCCAGAAAATGGGTGATCGGCATTTCCTGACATAGAAAGCCTCAAAAGGCGCTGCCTTTATGCTCATGTGATAGCTGTTGTTGTAGGAGAACTCCACCAGCGGTAGGTGAGTTTCGTAGCTGTTGCCAAAGTCTACCACACTTGCTAGTAGCATGTCTTCAAGAGTTTGTATAGTGCGTTTGCTTTGGCCATCGGTTTGTGGGTGGTATGCCGTACTCATATCCAACGGCATACTAAGCGATTTTTGCAACGATTTCCATAATTTTGAAGTAAATATAGCGTCTCGATTAGAAATGATGGAGATTGGCACCCCATGTCGTGAGACTACTTCCTTGACGTAGATTCTGGCTAGCTTTTCCATCTTTTCATTTTCTTTGATCGTAAGAAAATGTGCTGACTTGGTCAGTCGATCCACATTTACCCATATCGTGTCACATCTACTAGGTGTACGAGGGTGAATGGAATACCAAGACTTATGAGCCTTGGCCATCACAAGGTCTCGTAAGTTTCCGTGGTGTGGAACCCAGACGCATTCCATGAAATAGTGTAAGCCATCGGCTTTTACTTCCAATTGCTTCTCCATTCCCCTTAGTGATTCGGTCACTAGGTTTTCTTCCTTCATTGCCTCAACTTGAGCGCTTCATATCCGTTCAGGGAGGTTGGGATGGATTGTCAGTTGTAAGGCTCGTACCCTCTTGGGTTTTGAGGAATTCTTACGGCTTAGGGCATTGGCCGCTACATTGGCTTTCCCTGGATGATATTTTATGGCACACTCGTAGTCATTCAGTAGTTCAAGCCAGCTAAGCTGTCGGATGTTCTGTTCCTTTTGCTCGAATATATGTTGAAGACTCTTATGGTCGGTGTATATGGCACACTTCGCACCATACAGGTAGTGTCTACAGATCTTGAGTGCGAATACCACAGTTCCAAGTTCCCGGTCGCGGGTGGGATAATTCTTCTCGTGGGCTTTCAGTTTTCGAGAAGCATATGCAATCACCTTCTCTCGCTACATCCACACGCAGCCGAGTCCTTGTATCGAGGCATTGCAGTATACTACAAAATCGTCCATTCCATCAGGAAGTCATAAGATAGGTGCACTACAAAGCTTCTGTTAAAGAAGTTGGAATGCAACTTCTTGTTTGTCAGTCCAGAGATATTTCTTGTCTTTATGGGTGAGGGCTTTGAGTGGTTAGGCTATCTTGGAAAATCATTCAATGAATCGTCGGTAATAACATGCCAAGCCCAGGAATTGTCGCACCTCAGTTGTGGTATTCGGTGCTTCCCAGTTCTTGATGGCCTCTATCTTGGATTTGTCCACATGTATTCCTTGTTCATTGACAACATGTCCCAAAAATTGGACTTCACGAATCCAGAAGTCGCATTTGGAAAGCTTAGCATACAGTTTCTCCTGCCGTAAGAGTTCAAGAGCCAATTGAAGATGCTCTTTGTGTTCTTCTTGGGTTTTGGATTAGATGAGTATATTATCTATGAAAAATATGATGAACTTGTTGAGGTATGGTTTGCACACTCTATTCATGAGATCCATGAGTATGGCAGGTGCATTTGTAAGACCAAACGACATGACCAGAAACTCGTAATGGCCATATCGTGTACGAAAAGCTGTCTTTGGGATATCTTCCTCTTGGATTATCAACTGGTGGTACCCAGATCGCATATCGATCTTCGAGTAGTAACTTGATCCTTGCAGTTGATCGAGCAGATCGTCAATGCAAGGTAAGGGGTAGTGATTCTTAATCGTCACTTTGTTCAACTCATGGTAGTCGATGCACATACGAAACGTCCCATCCTTTTTCTTCACGAATAGTAAAGGAGCTCCCCACGACGAGAAGCATGGTCTAATAACCCTTGTCCAACAACTCTTGCAGTTGATTGGATAGTTCCTGCATCTCTGAAGGTGCAAGTCGACAGGATGCTCGTGCGATAGGTGTTGCTGCTGGCGCGAGGTATATGCGGAACTCCCCTTGTCAAGGTGGTGGTACTCCTGGTTGATCCTCAAGAAATATGTCAGGATAGTCGCATACGACTAGGATGTCTTCTATTTTCTTCTCCTCTTCAGTCTTTTTGGTGATAAGCGCCAATATGGCAGTGTATCCCTTTCGTATGCATTTGTGGGCTTTCATGCACAAGATGATGTTCAGAGGAGTGTCACTCCTTTTGCCATTGATTTTTAAGGTTTCTCCACTAGGGAGGGGTATGCGTACAATCTTATCGTGGCAAACTATCTCCGCTTGGTTTTTCAGACAACCAATCCATGCCCACTATGACATCAAAACTGCCTAGTGTGACTCGCATAAGATCAATTTTAAACTTATGGTTTGCTGGCTCTAAAGTGCATTCTTTTAGAATGTGCTTAGTTATAATCTATTTACCATCAGCTAGCTCTACGATGTATTCAACATCTAAGGATGTTGGGGTTAAGGCAAGTATCTCACAAAAACCCTTTGATATAAATCTTTTCTTAGCTCCTGTATCAAACAATACAGAATCGTAATGATCGTTTAGGATATACGTACCTGTTGCAAGGTTGGGATCCTTTCTGGCTTCCTTTGAGCAAATCACGAAGGCTCGTCCCTTCAGACTATTGTTGTTTACGTTGTTGTTGTTCTTTAGATGTGAGCAGTCCTTCTTGAAAAGCCCTGGCTTTCCACATTTGAAGGAGCCCTTTGGTGCTTCAAGTTGCTGTTGTTGTGGCTGTGGGGTTTTTGCAAGTATCTCACCTCTGCAGTCTTTAGTTATATGTCCACCTTTTCCACATCATTGACATCGGATAAAGACACATTGTCCCAAGGCATGATGTAGATTGCATTTGTTGCACTTGGGGTGTTTTCCTGCATAGGATCCTGGGTTTTGATTGGTTGGGATGGGTGGAGTGTAAGATTGAGGTGACCTAAACTTACGTTGCTATGGTGTTGGCTGAAGGGTGGAAGGTTTGCTAAGGGTGTTATCCCATTTGTGTTTGTTATTAGCAGGTTTGGCTACAGCACCACGGGGGTGGTAAAAGTCCTTGTACCATAGTTGAATCAGTGAGCTTGTGGGCTAATCGTGCCGCCTGTTGCATAGTGATGGGGTCAGCAGAGAGTACCATCTCATGGATTTGAGGGGGCAATATTCGCAGTTCATCATTCTAGGCCTCGACCTCAGAACCAACCATCTTACGGTTCCAGAATTCCGTTTCCAGCTTCTGCACTTGACCGTGAGGACAATATTCGCAATTCATCATTCTTTTGAAATCCTCCCAAGGTAGGGTATTGGCTGCATCGAGCCCTAAATTTTGGACATTGGCATTTCACCAAGTGAGGGCTCCTCCTTCAAGAGTTCCAGCAGCAAATTTTTCTCTGTCCTCACTCCTGCAGTTGCTCATGGCAAAGGCAGATTCCACCTTCTCTATCCAGCGGAACAGTCCAACGGCACACTCAATACCTTTGAATGAGTGGGGTTTGCACTCCAGAAACATTTGAACGTGTAGAGAGGTGGGTTAAGGTTTGTTGCTGAGATATGCAAAGAAAGGAAATTGGATTCAAAATCTGATAAACGTGTTTTAATAGGAACGAGTGATCATTGCGCAAGGTGAATGTGAAATGAAGTTCGTCACCATGGTTCAATGGATTTTGATTACGGCTAGCTTCCCGTGCAGCAAGCGCCTCCTCAACTCACTCGTTGATGAGTGCATTCAGTTCTGTTGGACTAAAAGAACCAATGAGCCTGATCAGAAAAATCTCTAAGTCTCACAGCATTACAACAACTGAAGAAGAACACAAAGGCTGATATTCAAAGGTGCTGAAGTCACAAGATCTGAAGAGATGCACAACAGCTGAAGTGTAAGTCGTCAGATGTTGTAGTGTGTAGTTAGTCTTCAGTAGTTTTCTTTCAGTATTTGTAAAGTCTGATGAGTAGTTTACTCATCAGATGTTTTAGTATTTTGTACTTCAGTAGTTTCAGTAGTTTTGTTCTTCAGTAGTTGTAGAGTTTGTCTTCAGATGTTGAAGACATCCTCAGTAGTTTAGTTAATTTCAGTTGTTTTGTTTTGTCTGTTAGATGTCAACATCATGTGACATCATCAGACGTCACTGCCTTCTATATATAGGTAGTTGACATGATTGTAATGTAACGAAGTTAATGAATTGAATGAGATATTCCTTTTACAGAAAACTTTCTCTCTCTATAACAAACTTGCGTTACTGTTTGATTGAAATTGTTCTTACTTTACTTATGCTAATTCTGTGTTGAATTCCGCTGCTATACTCTACTGATTTATCAATTGAGAACATCTGATCCTACAATTGGTATCAGAGCAGGTTAATCATTGATCGATTTTACAATTGATCTCTGAAACTGCTCAAATTTGTTCTCAAATTGAGTGAATTAGCTGATTAAGTAAGAATTTGTTATAGATCGAAGTTTTCTGTTAACTTCTGTTGATTTGCATTTCAATATCAATCTGTTTTGCATCAATTGATTGAGATTTGAATTAGTTTGTGTTAGATTGATTGAATCTGTGATCATGTCAACTCCGAACAATGATCCGCACAATACAGGCTCCGCAACCAAGCCTCCGATGCTTGTGCGGAGTGAGTACAACATATGGCAACGTAGAATGCTACATCACCTGTCGATTAACAGTGCAGGATGTTGGAAATCTGTTGTGCATGGACCATATAAACCCACGATCACTGATCCTGAAACTAAGATCATGATTCCGAAACCTGCTGATATGTATTCGGATGAGGACATTAAATTGTTTGAAATTGATGCTAAAGCTCATGGTATTCTGGCCATGGCTCTGCCTAATGAGATCTATTCTGGCTTGATGCATCATGATACTGCTCATGATCTCTGGGTTGCACTGAAAGAACAATTTGGTGGAACCGATGAGGTTTTAGCAAATACTAGAGAAATTCTGGCTCAGCAGTATGAGACATTTTCTCATCGAAAGGGTGAATCCTTGACTCAACAATTTGAGCGATTCTCATGTTTAATTTCTGAGTTAAAAATGGTTAAGCAAGAATACACTAACAGTCAGATGAATAACAGATTTCTCAGATCATTGCCTGAGAGATGGGACACTTATACAATTGTCCTACGCTCTAATGCTAATCTAGAAAGTCTATCTCTCACCCAATTACATGGGAAACTCTTAACTTTTGAGAGAGAGGTAGAACAAAAGAGAAAACTGTCTTCATCTGGAAAACTTGCTGATGATTTTGTTCCTGGTAATACTGCTTTACTTGGTCAGGAGTCAGAGTTTAATGGGTCTGAATGTTCTTATGATGAACATATTGACTTTTCTACTAACAATTCTGATCATGCTTTTGTGGGAATTGAGGGTAATGCAGGAAGTTATAGTGACAACTTGTGTTTTGTGATGGATGATTTGAAAGGTATCCCGGATGATGATCTAGAGGAGATGGACATTTTAAGTCAAATGGCATTGATCAACATCAGATCACAAAAGTTTTATAAAAGAACAGGAAGGAAGTTCCCTGGATTATCTGGCAAGACTAAGGTTGGATTTGACAAAGGGAAATTGAGGTGCCATAAGTGTCATAGGCTTGGTCACTTTGCTAGGGAGTGCAAAACATCTGGTTCTAATCCTGCTGCACCTTTTGTGACCTTTCCAAGCAGCAATTCCTCAGGCAAAGGACCACAATCTTCTGGTACTAGTCAACAGCAATTCTATCCAGCTCACTTTGTTCCACAAAATCCAATGCCCTATCCATATCCTTGCTTTTACATGTCTCAACCTCCTCACAATCCAGCATTAATCCCACCTCAATCCCCTGCTCTTCCTGAACCCAGCAAACCTCAATCCACTCAACAGTCTCAACAACAACAGCATCAGAGTTTCTTCACTCCTGGAGTTGTTGATTGGAGTAGCTTGCCTGATGACTTATCAGACTTCAACATGCAGCCTTTTTCTGAAACTGGTCCACATGGTGGAGACAATCCTTTTGGAAATCTGGCACTAATGGCTATTGATTCAACTGAAAATACCTGTCAATCTTCTTCAACATCTCAGGTATCTTCTGAATCAAAAGCTAAATTATGTTCAGAGTCATGCATTTCAGCATTTGCTTCCATTAGGGAAATCAATGTGGAACTGATTAATGAGAAATTTGAATTGGAAAAGGTTGTGGCTAAAAACAAAACTGAGTTTGAAAAAGCCTTAAATGAGAAAGAATCTGAAATTTATAAACTTAAATGCTTGTTGTCTGATGAAAAAGCTAGAGTGGAAGTCATGCTGGTAAAGCATAATGATCTAAAACAAACACTTGCAGCAACCCAAGTCAATTGTGAAAAATGGGTTGAGTCCTGTAAAGGGTTTGAAATGCTGTTGAGCAAACAGTCAGCTTCAAATGTTAAGTTTGGGATTGGTTACAATCACACTGGCCCCCCTGCTGATTATAAACCAAAAAGTCTTGACTGTGAATCTGATGGGGAGAGTGTGTACCAATCTACCAACTCTTCAGAAGTGTCTGATTCTGCAGACATATCTGAAGAAGACTCAAATGTTTGCAAAGCTGCTGCTGAAAAGGTTGAGATTGAAACCTATTCTTATTCAATTGGGTGTACAAATGTCATTGAGGATGACACTTGTCAGGATAATGTCTTAGTTGAGATTAATCCTGATGAACTTGTTTCAAATGTTTTAAACTTACACCTAATTGAGTCAGATGGGGATGGTGTTGGAGAAAATGATGCAAGACTTTTAATAAGTCAAAGTCATTCATCAGCAGTTGGTGACAAAGCTGATACTGCAACAACTGATGTTGGTAAATGTGTTGAGACACAAGTACTGAAGAATAACTCTTCAGATGTTATCAATCCATCAGCTGTTGTCAATTTGACTAAAAATACTGATGCCTCAGATGTTCTGATGAACAAACAATCTGTTTCTAAGTCATCAGTACATGTAGACAATCACAAGGACAGAAAGAAGAGAGTGCCTTGTGATATTTGTAGGCTGTTTAATCATTCAACTGATGAATGCTGGTACAGAAAAGGTTCTAAATTCAACAAAATCAAGAATAAAAACAAGAATATACTCAAAATGAAAAATGAATTTAGTTCAAAATTTGTACCTGAATCATCAGTTGTTTCAAAATCTGGAAAATCCTTACAAGGAAATACCTCCAGTAAATCCAATAAAGGAAAAGGGATTGTTCCAGATTCAGAGAAACAACACTTGACAGCATCTCATTTGATTAAAGACACTAAAATGATCAAACACAAAAATAAAAAATTAAGTTCTGATGTGTCTGATGAAATCAAAATTTTAACTCAAAATCATAATCAACTGATGCTAATGATGCAACAACTGATAGGAAAAGTCAATCTGGCAGAGGCATCTGTTGATTCATTTCATAAAAAGAAATCAAAGTCAAAAGTCAAATCAAAAATTTCTGATAAGAATGTTTCAAGTGTTGCTTCAACTGATAATGCTAGTTTTGTTTCTTCAAATGTTAACAGACCCAAAACCAAAATGGTTTGGGTCCAAAAGTCTAACTGAGTGTGTTGTTGTATGCAGGGTCCTTCAGCATACCAAAGTAGCATCTGGTATGTTGATAGTGGAGGATCCATGCATATGACTGGGAGCAGATCTCTTCTTCATAACTATTTCACTGGAAGGAGAGGATTTGTGTCCTTTGGTAATGATGCTAAGGGGTATATCATAGGTAAAGGTGTAGTCACTAATGGTGAGATTAGGTTTGATGATGTTAATCATGTTGAGAATCTTAAATACAATCTGCTGAGTGTTAGTCAAATGTGTGATAAGGGTCATGTGTCTCTCTTCACTAAGCAAGATTGTAGGATTCTATCTTCTGATGTGATGCCTTTGATTAGCAAAGTGTTAGATGAGTACACACTTCTTAAGGCTAACAGAGTGGGAAAGGTTTATGCCTTTGATCTTTCTAAGAAAATCTCTGTCAAAGGTCATCCTTGTTTATTTTCTAAGGCCTCTTTCAAGGAATCCAATTTGTGGCATAGAAGATTAGGTCATGTAAACATCAAGAACATGAATCAATTGGTGAAACATGGTCTGGTTAGAGGTCTTCCTTTAAAGGATTTTAGTTGTGATGAAAACTGTTCTGCATGCTTGAAAGGAAAGCAACACAAAGTCTCTTTTCCTTCAATTGGAGATTCCAAATCCACTGGTTGTTTACAACTGTTACACATGGATCTATTTGGTCCAGTGCAGATAATGTCTATGGCAAAGAAGAAGTATTGTCTAGTTATTGTTGATGACTATTCAAAGTTTGTCTGGACTTTCTTCTTACACTCAAAAAGTGAGGTTGCCAAGGCTATTATCAATTTTGTGTTGTATGCTGAAAAGCAGTATTCTCTTTCTATCAAGTGTGTTAGGAGTGACAATGGCACTGAATTCAGAAATCATCTTCTTGATGAATTTTATCAGTCAAAGGGAATTCAGAGACAGTATAGCATTCCCAGATCTCCTGAACAGAATGGAGTGGTAGAAAGGAAGAATAGGACCCTGATTGAAGCAGCCAGAACAATGCTTGCTGATTCTGGTTTACCTCTCACATTCTGGGCAGAAGCTGTTAACACAGCTTGCTATGTGCAAAACAGAGTTTTGGTGAATCAAAGATGGTTGAAGACTCCATATGAAATCCTTCATTCTTTAACTCCTTTGATTTCCTTCTTCAGAGCTTTTGGGTGTCCTTGTTTCATTCTCAACACCAAAGATCAGCTTACCAAGTTTGATTCCAAAGTTGATGCAGGATACTTTGTTGGATATTCTTCAACATGCAAGGCATATAGAGTGTTCAATTGTAGAACAAAGACTGTAGAAGAAACTCTTCATGTCAAATTCAATGAATGTCCTAAAGATTCCATTCCTCAGAATCCTGCTGAGATGTTTGATCTGAATATCTTGCAACATGATTTTCATGTTGAGAATAGTGGTGTAGAAGATGAAGTTCTTCCAGCTGATCCACCACCAGCTTCTAATGCAACATCACAAGGAATTTCAGATGATGAAGATGCAAGTACTCATTTGTTCAGATTCAGTGACAATATGTCCACATCTACCAAATCTGATGCTCCTCCTGCTTCAGCAATCCCACTCAATACAAATGCTGATGAAATTCTGGAATCCTCTCAATCATTTGAAATCCCAGCTGCTTTGTTTCCTGAATCATCTTCAACTGCAACATCTGATCCTCCAGCAAACACTTGCACTGATCTTATTCCATATCAAGAACTGAAGAATCATCCATTATCTCAAGTCCTGGTGATATTTCTGCAGGTGTTTCAACCAGAAGTCAATTATCTAACTTTTGTCTTTATGCTCTCTTTGTCAGTCAACAAGAGCCAAAGAACTACCACATAGCACTTAGAGACATTGGCTGGGTGGAGGCAATGCAGTTGGAATTGTTGCAATTCAAGAAGCAACAGGTTTGGGAGCTGGTTTCTTTACCTCCAGGTAAGTGTGCAATAGGCACAAAATGGGTGTTTAGGAATAAAACAGATGAAAAAGGTCAAATCATTAAAAACAAAGCTAGACTGGTTGTACAGGGGTTCTGTCAGGAAGAAGGTATTGATTATGATGAAACTTTTGCCCCTGTAGCCAGATTAGAAGCAATTAGGCTGTTTTTAGCATATGCTGCCTTACATAAACTTAAAGTTTTTCAAATGGATGTCAAAAGTGCTTTCTTATATGGTAAAATAAAAGAGGAAGTGTATGTGTGTCAACCTCCAGGCTTTGAGGACAATAAACATCCTGATTGGGTGTACAAGCTTGATAAAGCTCTTTATGGGCTGAAACAAGCACCAAGAGCCTGGTATGACACATTATCCACTTTTCTTCTAAAAAATAATTTCACTAGAGGCTCCATTGATCAAACTTTATTCATAAAGAATGTAGGTCAGCATAAGCTACTTGTTCAAATTTATGTTGATGACATTATATTTGCTTCATCTGACCCAAAGTTGTGTGATGATTTCACTAAGCTTATGACTACAAATTTTGAAATGAGTGCTATGGGGGAGTTACAGTTTTTCTTGGGTCTTCAAATCAAACAAAAACCTGATGGAATTTTCATTCACCAATCAAAATACACAAAAGAGCTTTTAAAGAAATTTGATTTGCAAAACTGTAAGCCATGTTCCAACCCCATGAGCACCACCACACAACTTGATGCAGATCTGAAAGGTACTTCAGTGGATGAAACTCTTTATAGATGTATGATTGGATCTTTAATGTATCTAACTGCATCCAGGCCAGACATTATGTTTGCCACATGTGTTTGTGCTAGATTTCAGGCTGCACCCAAAGAGTCTCATTTGATTGCTGTGAAAAGAATTTTCAGATACTTGCAAGGTACTCAATTCCTGGGAATATGGTACTCCACTGGACAATCCTGCAAGCTGGTTGCTTTCTCAGATAGTGACTATGCAGGATGCAAACTCTCAAGAAAATCTACTTCTGGTGGGTGTCAGTTTCTAGGAAATTGCTTGGTTTCTTGGCAAAGTAAGAAGCAAACTTCTGTAGCCACCTCCACTGCTGAAGCTGAGTACATTGCTGCTGCAAGTTGCACTTCCCAAATTCTCTGGCTTCAGTCTCAACTCCTGGACTATGGCATCAAAGAACTGAAGACACCATTGTTAATGGATAGTGCTTCAGCTCTTTGTATTGTCAAGAATCCAGTTCAGCACTCTAGGACTAAACACATTGAGATCAGACATCACTTTATAAGAGATTGTTTTGAAAAAGGTCTGATTGATCCCAAATTTGTTCCTAGTGCTGATGAGCTTGCTGACATTTTTACTAAGCCTTTAGACACATCAACTTTTCAAAATTTAGTTCTAAGGCTTGGTATGTTGCAACTTGAATAGGTTAGTGTTTAAATGAATAAAATGTTAAATATCCTTTTAAAATTCCAAAAATATTTTTTCCTTTATCTTGACACATTTTGATATTTTCAGTACATACTGATACATATCAAAATTACTGATTCAAGAACAGTTATGACCTTTTCTAATACTCTAAGTTACAAGTACTGATGAGTATTGATGTTCTAAGTACTGAAGGTCAAATATTGTTCACAAGTTCTGATGAACAAAATTTCTACAAAGTTCTGATGAACAAATTGTGTACAAGTTCTGATAAACACATTGTTCACAAGTTCTGATGAACAAAATTTCTACAAAGTTCTGATGAACAACTTGTGTACAAGTTCTGATGAACACATTGTTCACAAGTTCTGATGAACAAAATTTCCACAACGTCTGATGAACAACTGTTGAAAACACCTGATGAACAAAATTATCGACAACACCTGATGAGTAATTTTACTCTTCAGTTGTTTAAACCTCAGTTGTTTTCTCTATTTAACTCCACCTTCTTCAGTTGTTTCATTATCACTTTCTCAGAACTTTTCATCTTTTTCAAAACCTATTTTCCCTCTTTCATCTCTGCTTCCATGGCTGCTATTACTTTGAAACCGCGTCACAATTCGATTGCCTACTTGACCAAATATTCATTCTGGTCCAAGTTTGATGAAGCAGTGGATTTAATGAACTCCTCTCAATTCAAAACTGCTTTTCTCATCAATCCAACTCTGTATGTTGAATCCATTCATCAGTTTTGGATGAATGTTGAACTGATAAATGTTGGAACTGGAGTCATCTCTCTTCGATCAACAGTCAATGGTCACAACGTGCATATCAGTCCCGCTGAGCTCAGGGATGTTCTTCAACTTGACGATGCCAACCTAGTTACTCAGTTCCCTAAAAGCGCCACTGACCTCTGTTTTACAAGTCATGAATACCAGGGCGACTTGAGTGACTCAACACTTTTCAAGAAGCACTTTAATGATCCAGAGCGTCTGATATTCCATATGATCAACATATGCCTGGCTCCGAAGTCTTCTTCATGGGATCAAATGTCATCTCGTTGGCAACAGGTATTGTACTCTATTCTCGAATCTCAAAAGCTAAATTTTTCTCAAATACTTTTTTCTGAATTAACTGAACATGCTGGTAAGCCTGTTTCATCTAGATGGTTACTCTATCCTCGTTTTATTATGGCCATCATAGAGAAACAGCTGCCACAAACAGGCCTTGTTGGTCAGGGGATCCCTGCTCCAGCAGTTTTGCTGGAAGTATATTCCCGACACAACTCCAACCTCACTTTAAAAGAGGCTGCCCTGAAGCTCAAACCCAAGCAACGGGAACCCTCAGCCTCATCCTCAAAATCCAAATCCAAAGTCCCCACTAAACCAAAATCCACTAAGCCCAAAAAGGCTGCTCAGGGAAATGAGTCCCCTGAGTCTGCCCATGCCTCACCAAGGCATGAACTGACCACTGGTAGTAGTCAACCAGTGGTTCATCCAACTCCACCGGCTCAAACCGCCCAGGTTTCCTCTCAACAGGAACCTGGTGCAACCTTTGTAGGGGACACCACATCACTAGAACCTATTTCAGTTGAAATGGTTTCTATTGAAAAGCACCAATCTCCCCGGGTGCATTCTCCTTCAAACCCACTTTCTATAGAAACCACCACAAATAGCCCAACATTTGTTATTGATCAAATCCTGAATCAGCTGAACACTCCTATCCCCTCCCAGACACCTATCACTACTGGGATAAGCTCCAACATTGAGGGGGAGGACCCAAGTGTCTCTGATAACCCACAGGATCATGACTACAACATCAGATCTCCTAGTGTGGAAAGAGAGATTCTGATATCTGACAAGGCTGCTACTTCATCACCTCCATCATTTGGAGTGATTGCTAGTGGTACCATTGCTAAGACCTTGTCAGAGGCAACAACTGATGAAGGGGTTACCCCTGAGGTTGGAAGTCCCCAGTACCAAGACATAGGGGCACCTGAAACTGTTGAGCCACACTCAACTCAGGTAGATCCTGAGATTCTCAGGAGGTCAGATGATTTAGCTACGGCTACTGATGACCAAATAACACTTGCTGAGGTTCTAAAGAAGAACCAAATCCTTGAGGCTGAGGTCTGTAGACTCAATGAGCTACTCACCAAAATGTCCAAGGACAAAAGTCCATCTTCCCCACTTACCCCACAGATGGCACCTTCTCATTCTGAAGGTCACCCAAACACTTCAACCACAAATATCCAATTTGACAAGCCACCAGCCACTGCTTCAGGCACTAATCCTTTGGGTTTTAGCCCCCCAGAGGCATTAGCTGCTGCCTTTCTACAAATCCTCCCTCTCATCACTCCAGTCCTAAAAACAATTATTATTCAAGCCCTTGATGAGAGGTTACCTTCCAAATCCCATATTCAGCAGATGGTTGATGAGGCTGTGACTGCCAGACTTGCCACTCTACATACTCCTTCTTCCCCTGCAGCCAAAAAGGGGGAGTTAGGTACTGAATCAGTCACTTCAGCTTCCAAAAGGCCAAGGTCTGAAGAGGTTGTTTCTGAAAGGTCTCCTGTTATTCAAGTAATTTATAAGAGACAGAGGAAGAATAAACCTGTTGAGGTTATCAACAGAGCTGATGTGGAAGTTGAGCAGGAAATGGTTGATAAAGAGATTGAAGCAAGTGCTGAACAAGTGGAAGCCACAACATCTGTTGTACAAGAACAAGTCAAAACTTCTGAAGTTCAAGAACAAGTTACAACCTCTGAAGTTCAAGCACAAGCTACAACCTCTGAAGTTCAAGTACAAGCTACAACTTCTGATGCACAAGACACTGAACTAGAGGGGGTTCAAATTCCAGAGGTTCAGACTCAGGTTGAGACTCAGGTTGTTGAGGTAAGGGCTCCTCCAAAGAAGAGAAGGCAACTCAGAATTCAAGAAGAAGAAAGTTCTGATGAAGAAGACAGGTTGCCTATCTCTACAGTTATCAAACCAAAAGTTCAAAAGCCTGCAACACCAACAACTGGGTTGGATCAAGCCATTCAAAAGAAGAAAGTAACTCTACCTGCCAAATATGTGCCTGAGAAGTCATTGGTTTTTGGTCAACAACCAAAAATCACACCTGAGGATAGGATGTTAGCAGTTAAAGTGAAACTTGAAGAAGAAGAGAATCAAAGGGTGCATGATGAGCAAATCCTAAAGTTGGTTGACAAAGATTATCCTCAGACATCAACCATTACTGCAATGAAGAAAGAAGCTCAAAGGTTGTATGCTCTGAGGTTCACATACCAGTATAGGAAGGAACAGATTAGAATGTGGCCTGATCCAAGAATAATTCACAGGATCCACAAGAGAGAGGCTCCAGCAGCTTATGCCAGAAGGATCAAAAGGGTATTAAGTGCTGAAATTATGCTGGGATCAGTACTTGATCCTTGGGAGATAATAAATGACTTCAAGAGTGTGTACAACTCGGGTTCAAAGGCTCCAAATTTCTTAGAAAACAAAATGATCAAGAAAGGATTGGTATACAAGAAACTTGAACATGTTCTGCAAGCTGAGCTTTATCTGTTTCTGGAAGGAAAGCATCCAGATGAGTTTGTCTATAGAGAGATAACTAAAGTAGAGCTGAATGATGGGACAACGGCCAGGTACTTGTCTGAGTATTATGGACCTGAGTCTTTCTTCGAAGGTGAACCTGAAAGACTGACTCCAGAAGAGAAGATGTTACTACTTGAAGCTTTTGTCAGGGAGTCTTTCAGGTTAGTATACAATCAATAGCTTCAATGAGAGGGGTTAATGCTCATAGTCCATTTCCCCAATGGAGTTCCCTCTCATATTTTGATTGTTAGAATCTTTTTTTTGAAGCTGTTGGTTATCAGGCTTATACTTTAATTGGTCATTTTGATACTGATCTCAAAAGAAAAAGACATATCTTTCTGCCTGGGAATAAATAAGTGAGACCTTAAATAAGTTAGAGGTTTTTGGCTGCATTGGTTCAGGGGGAGTTTGTTGGACTAAAAGAACCAATGAGCCTGATCAGAAAAATCTCTAAGTCTCACAGCATTACAACAACTGAAGAAGAACACAAAGGCTGATATTCAAAGGTGCTGAAGTCACAAGATCTGAAGAGATGTACAACAGCTGAAGTGTAAGTCGTCAGATGTTGTAGTGTGTAGTTAGTCTTCAGTAGTTTTCTTTCAGTATTTGTAAAGTCTGATGAGTAGTTTACTCATCAGATGTTTTAGTATTTTGTACTTCAGTAGTTTCAGTAGTTTTGTTCTTCAGTAGTTGTAGAGTTTGTCTTCAGATGTTGAAGACATCCTCAGTAGTTTAGTTAATTTCAGTTGTTTTGTTTTGTCTGTTAGATGTCAACATCATGTGACATCATCAGACGTCACTGCCTTCTATATATAGGTAGTTGACATGATTGTAATGTAACGAAGTTAATGAATTGAATGAGATATTCCTTTTACAGAAAACTTTCTCTCTCTATAACAAACTTGCGTTACTGTTTGATTGAAATTGTTCTTACTTTACTTATGCTAATTCTGTGTTGAATTCCGCTGCTATACTCTACTGATTTATCAATTGAGAACATCTGATCCTACAAGTTCAGCGAAGGTGAAGTTGATGTTTCCACGTCCTCCCGCACTTTGTCGTCCTCCGTGTCTTCCAACCATGTTCTTCATAGCGAGAATAAGCGTTAGAGTGTTTCCAAGGATTAAGATAGTGCGTGTGAATGGTATGAAAAGAAAGTATTGATTGGAATAGACAAGATTTTAAATAACAGTTAATAGTCTTGACATATAATAAGTTGTACTGGTTACAGTTCATTTAATACAAAAACATTAAGATTCCCAAAATATGCAGTACATGGACACAACCTGCCCCTACTAGGTTTATGCTAGGTCAATAAAATGCATTGTCGATGGAGGAGTCAGAATCAACATCCTCTGCCGGTTCCTCTTCCTCACGGTCAGGCTCCTCTAGGTCCGAAATGACAACCCTCTTCTCTAGCTCTTTGATTCTAGCTTCAACTATGGCAGCTCGGTCTTCGGCTGCCTGAAATAGTGCAATCAACTGGGTCATATCCTGATCCATCTTGTTGACTACGCTACAAAGCTCTGCGTGTCGATTGTTTGTATATCTCAGTCCCTCTGCAAGGCACTCGAGTCAATCGTGTGCCCAGGCTAGGTCTCGAGTCATTCTGGCTATAACATCTGACTCAAGACATTGTCTCTTAGGATTTGGTAGATCTAGTATGGGTGATGCGTGGTCGGATGACTCCTCTACGGGTACTCCTCAAGATCCTCTCCAGGGTCCTCATCTGGATACTCCTCAGGATACTCGTCGGAATTCTCCATGGGATCATCTGATGGTAGGGGATGCGGGTTAGGTGACTCAGCAGTCACTGGTAGAGGTGATGCAGGTAGTGATGGAGCTATCGGCTCCTTCTCGTCGTGTGCAAACATATGCGGTGATGATGTTGTCGTCATAACCATAATCCGCGTAATAAATATATATACGATTATGTATGCAAGTATTAATATACTATGAACTATGTGTTGTGTGGAGACTAGTGGTTATAGGCTAAGTTCACTAAATGCAAACCTAATTTGAAGTAACCGAAGGCTCTCAAAACCAATCTGTAACACCCCGACCTTCCCTGCCTCTTATAGGGCTCGACGCGTGAGCACCGGTCATTGGTACACGGCAGGATCGCAGTCTCCGGTCACACAGCTGCGAAACTTAAATGTCTGGTTGCATACGTACATCCAATAAACTTGGATAAAACAGTTTGTAAAATCAGAGTTGTGGAAGTTAATGTATGAGTTTATTAAAACAGTTTGAATTCACAAATTTCGGAAGCGTTCTTAAACAGTTTTCAAACATTAAGCATAATTGGTGCGGAAGCGATTAGAGTTGTTCAGCAATTCATGACATAACAGGATGATATTAGAAGTTCAATGGCCTAAGACACTAAACTAGATGCATGGACTCCCTCCTAGCATCCTAGTCCTTGCGCGCATTCCTTAGCTACCTGAGAAAACTTGCGAGTAAAAGGGTCAACACGATGGTTGGTGAGAGCACATGTTTTTCATCAGCAGTAAACATCAATTGTTTAAGGTAAATGTTTGCAAGAACACATATCATTACATTGTATTATCGATTAATAACTAGTCAAATTTGTTATATTATATGTGGGTTTGAAATCGAAGGTGACTGTGTACCTCCCGCCATGTCTATCACACAAGACAATGGAAAATGTGTTTGGTCAATATTGCACCCATTCCGGCTACCGGTCGGGTTGGCCACCCAGGCACGATGGGTGGGGCTAGTCAGGCCGAAATAGTACTATCCAAGATTAACACACTAGGCGCTCCGAGCTACTAACGGTCCGAGGTGTATTTGTGAGGACTTTTAGTTGTGATATGTGCCACACGTATACATATAGTGAAAAACCATGTCCATATGTAATCAAATTAAGTTGTTGTTCAGAAGGAGTTATAATACAGTGTTTTCTCCCCCAAAGGTAGAAAAGATAATAAAGGGCCGTGAACTCACTTGATAAAGCAGTTCTGGTTATGTGTTCGCTACTGTGAGTGCTAGCAACATGCTAGTGAGCACCTGTAAACATATAGGTCTTGAGTATGTGTTCTATGGTGTGTTGTATCCCATACAACTCCAAGTGTCGGTGTGCTTAAACGAGTGTTTGTGTGTTGACTCTAATAATTGTTGGTGACATGTTTGTTGTGTTTAGTTCATTTATGTGTTTTAATGCAAGTAAGACACCAACATGCATCCTACGACCCTAATCGTAATGCTTTCACATAAGTCATTTTATGAAATCGTAAAAGTTACCATTTTTTGGAAGGTTTCCATTTTAGGAAACAGTCTATATTTAGAAAGTTTCTATTTTTGGAAAGTATGGTTATGAAATCCCATTTCATAAAACTAATAACTCTAGCATGTTTGTAAAAACATATTTAAACACTTAAAACATGTCGTTTGTGCATAAATGACCATTTTTGCAATTTTGCCCAAATAAAGTTTCCTTAAATAGTAAGTATTTGTTTGAAAGCTCATTTTCAAAAATAAAAGTTTCCAAATATGTTAAATATCATTTTTAAACATATTTCAATAATCACAAATCACAAAACATGTTAAAACATCAAAACCCCTCTTTTGATTTACAAAAGTTTCCATAGATAAACATGTGGGTGGATGTTCATGCATGTTGTTTACACCCCTTGCATGTTCGATCTAACCATAGATAAGCATGTAAAACTACCTTAGAAGTACTTGGATGGCTTAGATTCAGTTGAACAGAGGCTGTGGAACTCTAGATGGTGGCTGAGGTTGATCGTCTTGTTTGTTGATAGCCAGCCTCCAAGACTTCCTTGATGCTCCTAGTGCTCCAATATACAAGTACAATGACTTGGAATGGTTTATCAGGCGTTGGAAGGAGTGTTTCAAAAGATTTGGTTGAGTAGTGATGCCAGGAGCTCAGGATAAAAGTGAAGAAATGAAGAGTGAAGTGTAAGAATTGCTTTTAAAAAGTTTTTGAGTTCTGGGACTCATCGCGTACCTCCAAGGCCAATGATGCATGGCCTCGGCGTACTGTGATGAATAAAATATTTGAGTTCTCCCCCGAGACACGCCGCGTATCGCCATGGATTTCGGAGGTCAAAAATCCCGCTCATGCTTCGCGTACCGCCAAGGAATTCGCCGAGGTGTGTTGGCACTGCGAAGGCTTCATTTTTCAGTTTTTCAATTTCGTTAATTCGATTTCGTTTGTATTCGATTCGTAACGTTTACCCTAAACGTCTAGTTCATGCTTAGCACATAATGACACATACAATGGTTTAGATATTTTTTGTTCACCAATGTTCGTGAGACTCGTGTGTGTTTCGATAATTCCTCGAATTATCTTTAATCATTTGTGTTCGTCTTTTACAAAATGTTTGCATGATTGATTTAACATAATCAACATGTATTGCACAATCCAATAATTCCTCGAATTGTTGTTTTGTGTTTGTGTTTGCCACACTTGGTTTCCAAAACCAATGTGAAATATACGATTCGATAGTTTCTCGAACTATCGTTTCGCAGTTGTTTGTGTTTAACTCATCTAATTAAACATAATTAAATGAAATGAAACAAGTATGAATGTGAAATACGAAATTGTAAAGGTTTCAATTTACCTGGAATTGCCGGGTGTCACGCCATCTCCATGTTAAAAGAAATTTCGTCCTGAAATTTGGTTGTTGTTGGTTGTATTTGAGAACAACAATTTTCGGTTGTCAAAGTTTATGATTTACTATTTTTATGCTAATCCAAGCTGTGACAATCAGTACCAGATCGTCCGCCAATCCGTACTGTATGTGTACTTTCACCTTTTACTATGTGTAAATACAATGTGTATAACAGTTGTGTGAGAATAGGATTATGAAAGCAAATAACAGTTGTATTTTTTTGAATGAAAATTTAAATACAGTAATACAACAATTCATGTGAAACAACAATGTGAGAACAAGTAACGAAAACATATAAGTTGCAATCTGGTTTCCACAAATAACAGAAATCAGATGGCCGATAATTCCATGAGTACACAAGGTAAAACAAGTATAAATATGTGCAAATAGATGCGTTTAGTTGAGTCCGTCAGTGAGGAAATCCAATTCAAAATAGCATTTCAGTATCGTTTACGAATAATAAACTGACAGTGTCTTTGTGTGGGTGACGATTCACACAAATATGTATGTGGGTTAACGTTCAGAATGATATCTGAAAAGTAGAAAACAAAATCAGAAAGTTAAGTCATCGTCGTGTTTGTTCGGGTGACGATTCGAACGAATAAGCGCGAAGATGATACGATCTGACGAAACGCAAAAACAAACCTTTTTGAAACAATAAAATAAGAAAAATAAATTTAAAAGATTTATTAGGAATTATTACCTTAAAAAGATTTTGAGAAAAACATTTAATTAAATTTCGTAAATACACGCGTTACGTTTCGTAAACGTAACGAAAACGAAAACCGAGCAAACCGAACGAACCCGAAACGAAACCGGGTAGAAAAACCTTAATTTTTCCATCTTCCCCATTAAAACACCCACCCACCCCTCTCTCTTTCTTAATTTTCGTCCAAACTCTCACTCCCTAGAAAACACCCACAAAAAATCCACATAACTCCCTCATTTCTTAACCAAATCCTTCAAATAAGCTATCAAATTGAAGCTCTAGACATTCCCCACATGAAGGTACAAAGGATCAGTCTTATCTCCATCTCAAGCTCTTGAAATTTTAGTGAGAATGTTCGTTCTTTTAAGGTTTTCTCCAAACCCGACAAAAACCGAAGTTTAACCGGTTTTAAACATCTCTTTTTCGACCTATACACCTTCTAAAAGAGTTTAGTCACATAAACCCACTCAAAACGACTACATATATGACTAAAACTCAAAACCGTCATCTTCCATGGCTGAAAACCCGTTTCAGGCGAATGGCCATGAGAATGAGCCATTCGGGAGAATGAGCCAGGAGAATTAGTCGGGAGAATGATCCAGGAGAATTAGTTGGGAGAATGAGCCGGGAGAATGAACCATTTGGGTGAATGACTCATTCGGGTGAAAAACTCATTTGGGTGAAAATCATAAGAATGAGCCACTCATTCGGGTGAAGACCCATTAACATGGCTCATTCTGACGAAAATTACAAGAATAGGTCATTTTCACTACACAAACTCAGTTAACAACTCAGATTTCAAAAAGAACAATCAAATAAGGGATCATAGCTCAAATAACATTTAATCAAACACAGGACTATGAATACAACACTAGTACGATAACAGTGAGCGCGTGCATTTCTTGAGTCTTAGTCAACCACTACAGTAACAAGGTGAGTTCATATGCCCCTATTCTAATCTTTTGATTTTAAATGCGGGGCTGAGAAACATGGTAGCTCGTTTAAATTATTAAAAGTTGTATGCTTGTGTATGCATTAACAATAATAAAAATCAAGAATTTCTCATCATAACATAACTTCATGAGTTCATCCAAACACACTTAAATAACTCAAGTGAAATAAGATTTGATCTTATAACACTTCGTATTTACAATGAGATAACAATGTGATAACATGAGACAATTACAAGTGATAACAAGAATGATAATCATGATAATATAATTTCATGATGATAATATCATTCACCACATATACTCATGAGACAATTACAAGTGATAACAAGAATGATAATCAAGATAATATAATTTCATGATGATAATATCATTCACCACATATACTAACACCGTGTAGTAAGACTAGTTCTTATAACACTTTGTTAAAGACTATGAGAACACATAACATAGAGAACAGATGACACTGAGACAATGATAATGGGAGAACACATAACAATAATTAATTACTATTAAGACTGTTTGTATTATATCATAGCAATCATGTGTTCATGCGTAAATTGGACTATAAATGGAATAGAGGTAAATTGGATGCATTGTGGTCTGATTACGTGAGGACGACAATGGATCCATTTAGGCTCTATACATTTAAGATTGTGAACAATATCAATGAATTAACTATCACTCCTAAATTGGAAGTGAATGACAGTTAATTCTACAATTGAGGGAAAACTAATAAGGATAAGATTAAATTAATCTATTTTCCTTAAAACATTAAGGGGTTACCATAACTTAGGTCATGGTAATATATTCCCTTCAAAAAATTTTTTTGATATACGTATAACACGGTTGGATGAAAACAGATCATGTGGGATTAACTGGTTGGATATCAAATAAGACAAATACAATGTGAAATTATAATGGGTATCCATAATTGCATTACAAATGGTATTGAATTCAGTCAAGTATGTGGTGGGCTGGTGGCTTCACTCATGATACGTATGCCTATATATAAGCATGCTTTATATGGATGACACACTATTTGTAAGGGAAACTATGGAAAGGAAATTTGTGAGACAAGATATTACAACAACATTGAGACTTGTGTGTGACAAAATGACATGTGAATAACGACTACAAGCATTTTCAATTACTAAAGTTATGAACTCACCAACCTAGTGTTGACTTGTTTAAATGCATGTTTTCTCAGGTGACAAACAGGTTTAGTCACCATGCATTCAGGACTTAAGCTAGAGGACTTTTAGAAGACCTAGATTCATTTTGTGTTGTGCATATTTTTGAATGACAAAACTTTGAATAATCTTTTGTAAATCTTGTGCAGATACAAGATAGCTATTTTATGATTCTTTTTTGTAGATTTGCTTAGTTAAATTATGAACATGAATTGTGCAATTTAACTTTGTAAGCCTGTATCAATGTCATGTTAGTATTTCTTATTATATATCATGTGCCATGTAAATAACCTGATCATTTCAATTATCACACGATATCGCGCTGCGAGAACTTTCCGCCCGACAGGAAAGTCGATCCAGGCCGCCGGCTCGGGGTGTGACAGATTGGTATAAGAGCCATGGTTTTAGAGAAATATTGGTCATTTTACATAAACAGTTTGACCTAGACTATAACCTAGGGACCCATCATGTAGAGAACTAAAGACTTAGGACTTTATTTGCATACGTCTTCCGCATTTCATCATTACACTATCCGATCTTCTTTTGGTTATGATCAGGATGCCGCCAAGAAGACCACCACCTTTGTTGCCACCACCACCGCATTCACCTCCACACTCAGCAACACCATCACCACCTCCATCTCCTCCACCTCCACCTCCTCCTCCGCATACTCCTCCCCATCAACCACCACCCAACCACGAGTTAGATCCGGCTACTATCGCACTGGCCACTCTGCTGACCAGTCAACTGAGGGAACTGATTCTCGATATGATGAACCGGATTAACTCCGACAATGACAACAGTAATAGCAACTTAACTAGTGAGGGTAGCAGAAACACTAGACATCAGCAAGACTACTCCTACAAGAGCTTTGTAGGGTGCAAGCCACCGGGTTTCAGTGGCAATGAGGGAGCTGTCGACTTGATCCAATGGATCGAGAAGATGGAGACGACCCTTGACATCAGTGGCTGTCCTGAAAAACACAAGCTGTCGTATGCTGCGGGTTCGTTTAACAAGCGAGCTCTTACATGGTGGAATGCCCAAGTGTAGACCAGGGGCAGAGATGAGGCATTGTCTATGCTTTGGAAAGAATTTAAGCTACTACTGAGGGCAGAGTTCTGCCCGAGAAATGAGCTGAAGAAGGTTGAGGCTGAATTACTCAATCATGTCATGGTGCGAGCTGGGCATCTGCCTACACCACCTGATTCCAAGAATTAGCAACATTGGCACTGGATATAGTACCAACAGTGGAAAAACGGATCGAGTGGTACGGCTGGGGACTACCGGCTTGCATCTAAGGGCATGCAATTTCTGCGCATCCAACTACTTTGGAGATGGTTGTTACTCTGTCTGCCCATCCAACTAATTTGGAGATGGCTGTTACTCTGTCAGCAACATTAACGGATGTAATGGTTGCCTCCGGGGCACTGAAGAAGGAGGCTGAAGTAGCCAAAGAAAAACCATCAAAGAAGCCAGACAGACACCCGGCTAAGAAACAAAAGGTGGTCAAGAACCATGTTGCGACCACTCATGCTCAACAAGCTACACAACCACCACCTCTACAGATCAAGAGGCCGTATACTGGCATAGCTCCTCAATATACAAAGTGTCAGTATCATCATCCACTAACCTCCCAGTGCAGGCAATGCAATAACTGTGGAAGGTTTAGTCACTGGGCAAATCAATGTAAGAGCACAGGGGCCCAGAACAGGATCAACAATACAGTGGTGATGCCTACTGATGCTGTTGATAACAGTTCCTGCTACACTTGTGGCAAACCTGGACATTTCTCAAGGGATTGCCCCAAGAGAATTCATCCAAGGGCTCAGGCAGCTAGAGGATGGGTCTTTGAAATTGGAGCAGCTGCTGCACAACAAGACTCGAATGTGGTCACTGGTACATTTCTCTTATCTGACTTTTATGCATCCATATTATTTGACACTAGTGCGGATCAGAGTTTTATCTTATCCGACTTTGCATGCCAACTTAATCATGTTGAGGAATCTTTGGACTTTCCTTATATCATCGAAGTAGCAAATGGGAATAAAAACATAGTTAGCACAGTACTTAGGAACTGCCCACTAACACATGATGATCACACATTTTCCATCGATTTGATACCGATGGAATTGGGCAGTTTCGATATCATTGTCGGAATGGACTGGTTGTCCCTTAACATGGTTGAAATCATCGCAGTGTCAAATTAATATCGTGCATGAAGGCACGCAAGTGTTTAAGGAAACAGTGTGTCGCATTCCTCGCTCATCTAATGGAGAAAGACAAGAAGACAATCAAGATTCAAGATGTACCAGTTGTGAAAGAATTAGCAGACATGTTTCTGGATGATTAACCGGGATTGCCACCTAAGCGATCAGTGTAATTCCGAATCGACTTGATTCCGGGAGTGGTTCCTCTGGCTAAGTCTCCTTACAGACTCGCTCCATCAGAAATGCAGGAACTGTTCAATCAATTACAGGAATTAGTAGACAAAGGGTTCATCAGACCGAGTTTCTCACCATGGGGAGCTCCGGTTTAGTTTGTCAAGAAAAAGGATGGATCCTTCAGAATGTGTATTGACTACATAGAGCTTAACAAACTCATCATCAAGAATCGGTACCCGTTACCAATGATTGATGATCTGTTTGACCAATTGCCAGGAGCTCAATATTTCTCAAATATAGACATCCGTTCAGGTTATCACCAGCTCTGAATTCAAGAGGAAGACATACCCAATACGACTTTTCGTACCTGATATGGTCCTTCGGATTGACGAACGCACCAGCTTTGTTCATGGATCTTATGAACCGGGTGTACAAGCCGTATTTAGATCAATTCGTTAGTGTTTTCATCGATGATATACTGATCTATTCAATGAGTGAGAAAGAACATGAACAACACCTCAGAACAATCTTGGAACTTCTAAAGAATGAACAACTCTATACCAAATTCTCCAAGTGTGAATTTTGGCTAAGAGAAGTTCAGTTTTTGGGACATGTGATTAACAGTAATGGTATTCATGTGGATCCTGCAACTTCACTGTATTTCAGGTAAGTCTGTACATATTTAATTGTATTGATAAAACCTGATATGATAATTTGATAATTTTTGATTTATTTGATGATATTATCACTGGTATGCATTGATGAGAACGTATGATTATTACGCATAAACCATGGGAAGTTAGTTTGAAATGTAACGATACGGAACCATAGTGTTTATTACAGTTGATTTATTTAATATGATGTGATTTTGATGGAAATGGTTAAAGATTGTTGGTTTGGTCACTAAATATAGTCAAAGACACATGGTCATAGTTTATCGAAATGGTGGTGGGACGGTGGCTAGATAGGTTGCGACCTACTCCTACATATGCCCTATACATAAACTTAATAATGTATTCTCGTGGGTGACGATTCACACGAATATAACTATTAGGAATAATATAGTGCAACGATATTCCATCAATTGTAAATCGAATCGTGTCACACCCCCTGCGCCGCGTGCGGAATTCACGGCGCGGTGACGATCGATGGTTGAATCATGCACAAGTATTGAATAAGAACAATCACAATGCATTACTAGATTTCATAAATATTAGACCATTGAATAGTTACAGACAATCTATCTATGTTACCAAAAGAACGACAACTACAGACCCAAAAATAATGATTACAAAATAAGACTCAAACAAGACAATTAAACAGTTAGGATTAAGTGTTTTTCTAAATCCATCCTAGCTTGTTTCTTCATCTTGTTCTATCTTACAACGGTCTCCTTAGTTGTACTTGAAAGTATACTAAACCTGATTACCTGAAACACGTGAAAACTAACTGTCAACTACAAAAGTAGTTGGTGAGAACAATAGGTTTAACATTTGTAAATAATGAATCTGCATTGTAAGGCATATGTATAAAACAATGAATGAAAATACATGGATGGTTGCAACCCAAACTAACATCAAGTTTGTAAACGTGTGCAAACAGTCAAAAGATTGTTTACTAGAAAAAGCCAACATATAATCAAGTCCCAAACTATGTTTGGAGTCAGAAAATGTATCAGCAACTTTGATATAACCATAATGTAACCAATTCTGCAGTTAGCTTTTAAAACAAATTTAAAAGCCAACTCCATCTTTGGTCTGTCCAAATGTGTCCGCTTTCCCTTGTTGTGATCACCCAGTACTGACGCTAAATGAATATGTAACTTGATGTATGTATAAGTTTGTTCATAACGATGAACACCATGTTTGTGAATACTATGACTTGAAACCATTGATTGAAATGCCTTATTTGATTATCATGATTTGAAAACCTTGCTTGAATACCATGAATTGAAAACCTTGCTTGAATACCATGAATTGAAAACCTTGCTTGAATACCATGAATTGAAATCCTTTGGTTGAATACCGAGAATAGAGTCCTTGTGTAATAACAAGGTTTAAAAATATCATTTTATTGAAAACACAAGATTTTAGTAAAAGAGTTTATAAAACTTATTCCTTAAAAGTATTTATCAGTTATTAAAACCATTTATGTAAAATTGGTGTAAAACAGTTAGTGAACCTTTTATAAAACATTTTAGTAGAACTTGTTTAACGGTTGATAAAACCATTATAAACAGTTGATAATCCCTTTGAGAATAGTTGAGAAATCTCTTGGATTTCTAAAGTGAGCTTGTAACAGTTGAACAATAGCATAAATCCTGTATATGAAATATGATTTGCATAAGGAGAGTTTGATCACGTGTTCCACCCCAAAACAGTTGAAAACGGTAAAAGAGGGGCTAAAGTTCTCACCTGACAGTAGTAGACTCTGAACTATAACAAGTAGCAAATAGCAAGCAACACTTCTAACGGGTTCCTATATCATGGTAATCATACATAGAGTATAAGATTTATGATTATATAGACTTTGATTTGTTGTTTGTATTGTATAGACTTTGATTTGATGATTGTCTTATGTTAAGCGGTTGACTTTTGAAAATATTGTGTCATGTTCTTTTATGCACAACTAGTGCACATAAAAGTAGATATGTTTATGAAAGTGACAACCCTTGTTTAACATGTGTAATCACCCATTGATGGAATCCCTTGAAAGTTAACATAAGTCATAGTTATGACTTAGGTTTATTGTTTCAAGTTTGTCATGGATTCTTTGTTGTATGCATTTTACCCAACAATTTTATGCATACCATGATCGCTACATTCAATGTTGGTTTCAAGTGATAGTTTCATTCAAACTTAATTAGGCCAAACAATGTGTTCATGGGCCATGTAATGGGCCAAGGGTAAGATTGGACCGAAATTACATGGGCCAAGGAATTAAATTAGGCCGAAATAACCAACTTGGGCCAAGCAAGACATGTGGGCTGATGTGAGTATTGGACCAAAGAAAGGACTCGGCCGAAGGTTGTTGGGCCGCCACTCCTTGTTGTTCAGCGAACCTATCACCAAGGACCCGTAGGTTCAGCTGATTTCAAGAGGATAGGCTCGTGGGGTTTAATCCTAGGTTCGGCCACAGATGTTTCTCACAAGGTTCGGCTGAAATAATCCAAGGTTCGGGGGGTTTGATGAGGGTTCGGCCAGAAGTTCGTGTATAGGTTCGTGAATGCCATGCAAGGTTCGTTGTTGAAGGGTTCGGCCAATATTCATGTGCATGGTTCGGGAGAAAGGTCCGAGAGTCCTTGAAGGTTCGGGACACATCTGCTGGTTCGTTCCTCATGAGGGTTTGGCAATATCATGGAGGTTCGCTACCTAGGGTTCGCGAGCTGATGAGGTTCGGCCGCCTCCCCAAGGTTCGGCAAGCTGTCGAGCTGGTTCGGCCAGGTCTACGCTCCACGAACCCTGGTTCAACCCATCCTCTTCCTCGAACCAATCAGTCCCAGATCCTTATCTAGGTTGTCTCATGCTGTGATAGGTTACTAGGGTTGCGAAACTCGAATGGTGGTGCAAGAACCGGCTATGTGTGTGTATCAAAACCCAAGAATAAAACCGTTTTTTTTTTAGAATTTTCGTGGCTTCATACCTCGAGTTTGGCCGGACAAATCTCCAGACCAGTTTTACTTTCAGGTAGAGGAGATCACGAGCTACGCGTGGACACCAAGAACATCCAATTCCATCAAGAAACGAGCGAGAGAGAGAGGGTTTCACGAAAACTGTAGAGAGAGAGAGGGTTGTGGCTGAAATAAATGAAGGAAAAGCCTTCTTCAAGGCTTTTATACTACGAGTGGTATTCGGGTTCGTTTCAGTTGCTCGGTTCGCGTTTTCGTCGCGTTTCCGGAAATTTTACGCGCTTTAAATAAAATAGTTGATTATTCTCATCATTTTGATGACTTTCAAAATTGTAAAAATGTAAAATAATTTATTTTATTTATTTTTACATTTCGTTCGTTGTCAGACCGTTAAACAAATACAATTACATGTATACCCGCAATAGCGTATGTTTTTCGATCGTATTATTTAGTTATTGTCGTTTACTCGTAATTATAAGTTCAACATTCGTATCTTTATGGATCGTCACCCATAACTATACTCAGTCTCGCTTACGCATTACGATCTTGTTTAATTAATTCGTTTGTCATAATATTCGTCTAAACACTACGCACTAACACTATCCCATTACACCGAACGCGGTATATGTATAGGGCATACCCCAGAGTCCAGCTACCTGCCTTATCTGATGCCATCCCACCACTGTTTCGATATAATACGATACTGTTCTTGCCTAGCGTAATCGACTGTAAATAAATAATACATACTTGTTCCTAATTAAAGAATTCCTATAACACACAAACACATTCATGAACACTTGAATCACACTGTAAATACTGAATCAAATACACATTGTACTAACACTGTTTATGACTGCTAAGACTATATGCACAGATGTTACAAATCCAAATACGATACAAACGTTGGATTCGAAAAGGTGACGATCTTTACGAATTCGTACGTGAGTAACACGTTTCGATGAGATAACCGAAATAATATCGAACGATATTACATTTAGAAAAAGAATTCAAAAACGTTTATTAGAAATTACAACTTTCAATGAATTCGAATTGTCACACCCCCAATTTTCAACTAAGGGAATCATACCGTTTGGGAACGTAACAGACCAGGATCTCAGATCATTAGACATAACGAAGACCTCTATATGAATTTCAAAACATACTTTGGTCTAAAACATCAAAGTTTTTAAAAGTTGCGGAAGCGTTTTAAAACAATATCCAAAGTAACAGTTGTAACATGTAAATTACAAAACAAAATCCCCAAATGTATAACTTAAACAATATGAATGTAAAACATGCATGTGACTCTATCTCCTAGTCCATGCCAGCTTTGTTGCGCACCTTAGCGTCCTGAGAAAACATGTAAATCAAGTCAACACAATGGTTGGTGCATAACACAGGTTTTAAGTATTCACAATGTTCAAAACAACAGTTTGAATATCAAGTTTGCAGATAACATAATCACACATGCATAGTCATATAAACTATTTACATAAGTGGTCGACATCGAAGCTGACGATTGCCATGCTATAGCATGTTTTTGCCTTGCCACTATTGTCTAGCACGAACAATAGTAATGTGTGTTTGGTCAGTCAAACACCTGCGTAGATCCCATCTACCAGGTGAGGTTTGTCAAACCTAATAGATCTATTTCCAACTACCACGCTTTGCGATACGGCAAACTAAACGGTTCGAAGTGTGTAAGGACTTTTAAATGCTATGTTGTCACATAATGTAAACAGCTAACTCATGCAAGTGATATGTATCTAAAAAGAGTTTGTTGCACATGTTTTCTCCCCCCAAAACAGTTTAAAATAAGAAGGGGCTGTGTACGCACCTTTGAGTATTGCAGAATGATCAAACGTACTTAAACTCGCGTAGAGAATCCTCTACGAAGAATCTGTGATTAAACAATAACCTAAAGTTATTCGGAATGTCGTTTTGTGCTTGAAATCACATACGTGTCAACACACGTATGTTAGAGTGTTAAGAATATGCATACGTAAATACGTGTGACATTGAAATCGTTTAAATAAAATCATATACGATTTTATTTAAATAAACGTAATTATACGCGATTTCGTTTTCGGATTAAAATATATATCTTATTATCCTAAAACATTCGGAATTGAATTCTGGTTCCAATGCAACTGAAACGAATCGAATCGGACTTGAAACGAAGGAGTTATGATCTAAAACTCAAAATTAGTTTTAAAACCCAAAAAAAAAAATGTTGAAGCCGGGCTCGAACCCGTGACCTTCAACTAAACCCACACACGCTCTACCAGTTAACCAGCTCTGACTTTTGTAATATACCTTCAAAATCAAATCTCTTAACTAACAACTTACTGGTTCCCCTATTGTTCCCCAACCGAACCATTTAACATCCAATTGAACTCCAATTCGAATTCCATTTAGCTCAAGATTGTAGGGCTTTGCTTCTATGGGTATAAACGAGTTCAACCATGTTTCTAATTCAATAATTAATCAACCCTAAGCATGATAATTTGACTACACTTTGTTCCGATCGTGAACATCAAAAGGAATCATTTGATTTGCTCAATTTCGATAAATTCAAAAATGTTAAGCTTTAAATCCATGGGGTTTTCATTTAAACAACAATTTCGAACCCTTCTATACTAATTAATTGAATTCCTATGCTCGATTGACCCAAAAAGCCCAATTCGTTTTATCTTAAGAATCCTAAAATTCGAACCCATGAAATTCGACATTACAATTTACATATGGTTCTTGCTCATCAGGGTTATCTGAAACTAGTAGCATCACTTGATTTGATTTTCAAACCCATTTAGATCGAAACCCCCAAAACACTTTTATCTAAGAACCCTAGAATTCAAAATTAGTAGTTTCGTGTATGTCCCATGAAATTAACCTATGGATTTCCTTGCATTAGTGATTACGAAACTTTCTGTATAGAAGAATTTGATCTTTACACTCGTTTGATCAGTAACCCCCAAAACGTCTCAAACGATGAACCCTAGTAATCGGGTTCTATTAATTCGTTGTTAGAACCTTAAATTAACATAGGGTTATGTTTAATCGGATCTTTTAGAGTGACTAGGATTAAAAACTTACTTGTTTTGATAATCGATTGACAGAGATCAACTTCAAGCCCTAGTTTCGGCCTTCTTGAAATCGAATTCCTCAATTGAAGCTTCACCGATCGAATTGTTGCTTGTAACCTCTTCTAAGGATGCCGACTTGTGTGCTTTAGAGATTAATCGACTGAGTTATGACCGGATTATGAGAATTTGATACCTATCTCAAACGGTTACAAACTTTTGATTTAACCTTGAAGTTAATTCGATCACTAATTGCACAATAACGGCTGGTTAATGATTATAATCATCAATGTGGTATTCATGAATGTTTAATTCAGTTTGCAACCATGTATTGATGTGTAATTCAAGAACTTCTTTGATCTACCCTACGAATTTTGACTTCTAAAGTCAAAATTGTGAATTTTAAGTGGTTTCAAACTTGATCCTTGCAAATTAAACATATTAAGACTGATCTTGCTTAATTCTAACCTTCAGATTTGGTTTTGATCGATTACATAACATTTCGGTTAACAAAGTTGAACCGAACATCCCAAATTATCACAAATAGGGCTTCTTAGAACATTGTTGGGCTTGATTAACCCAATTGGGCCTCTTAAATACAACTGGGCCTATCCTAAACTCATTGGGCCTACCTTGGCCTCATTGGGCCTACCCTGGGCCTACTTTGTTTTCATTGGGCCTCACTTGGCCTTATTGGGCCTTCCTTGGCCTTACTGGGCCTTCTTTGGCCTTACTGGGCCTTACATGTCTTGTTGGGCCTGTGATCTAACCATTTTCAGTTAACAAGGTTAATCCGAAAAGTCGGATTGTCACATCATCCCCTTGTTGAAGGAATTTTCGTCCCGAAAATTAGCAAATGCTGGGAGTAGTTAGGAAACTACTTACGAGTTTAAATCGTACGTGTTAGTGTGATTTGATCATTCCGTGTGCTTGTGTGTACTCACACACAAAGTCTAATGCTTGCAACATCACAACTAAATGTGATCGTTCAATGTGACTGTTTGCGTGTACACTAGTTAGTTCACCTAACTGTGACTGTTTGTGTTTGATCATACTGTGTTGTGTAACCTCACACATAGTGAGTGTCTGTAATGTTTGTACTATGCAACCCCGCACATAGTAAAATGTGTGTAACTAATCATGCACGTACTACCATAACATGTAACATATGAAATGTAGCACATAAAATGTATAAAATGTAATGTAGCACAAATGTTTGTAAACAAAACCAATTGAATAAAGTGTTTGTGCTTACAGTCTAAAATTTGCAGTGTTGATGTGTGAAGCATCACGTCATCCCCTTGTTGAAGGAAATTTCGTCCCGAAATTTAACGTGCGTTCTCAGTGTTTGTAGTTGCTGTTTTGAACAGATGAGGATACTTCTTCATCATTTGGTCTTCCCGTTCCCATGTGAATTCAGGACCACGTCGTGAATTCCACCGAACTTTGACTATCGGAATCTTGCTTTGTTTGAGCTGTTTGACCTCTCGGTCCATGATTTTAGTTGGTTCTTCAATGAAGCGTAACTGTTCGTCTACTTGTATTTCTTTCAGTGGTACAATCAATGTCTCATCAGAAAGACATTTCTTTAAGTTCGATACATGAAAGACATCATGAACTCCACTGAGTTCATCCGGTAGTTTGAGTTGATACGCAACCGGACCAATCCTTTTCAGGATCTCAAAAGGTCCTACGTAACGTGGACTAAGCTTTCCGCGCTTGCCGAATCGTATCACACCTTTCCAAGGTGATACCTTTAGAAGAACTCGGTCTCCTACTTGGAATTCCAATGGTTTACGACGTTTGTCTGCATAACTCTTTTGTCGATCCCGGGCCGCTGCCATACGGTTCCGGATTTGTACAATCTTCTCAGTCGTCTCGTGCACCAGTTCAGGACCTGTTATCTGACTGTCTCCAATTTCAGCCCAGCAAACCGGTGAACGACATTTGCGACCATACAAAGCTTCAAACGGTGCTGCTTGAATACTTGTATGATAACTATTATTGTAAGAGAATTCTACTAACGGTAAATGATTCTCCCAGCTATCACCAAAGTCAATTACACAAGCTCGTAACATATCCTCGAGCGTTTGAATCGTACGTTCACTTTGACCGTCTGTCTGTGGATGATAGGCGGTACTCATATCCAAGCGAGTCCCCAATGACTTATGAAGAGATTTCCAAAAGTTGGAAGTAAATCGGGCATCCCGATCTGATATGATAGAGATTGGCACGCCATGCCTTGCTACTACTTCCTTTCGTTAATCGATCGACAATTACCCATATCGTATCACAACCACTCGGTGTACGGGGTAACCTAGTAATGAAGTCCATTGAAATCTGTTCCCATTTCCACATCGGTATCTCTGGTTGTTGCAGTAAACCAGATGGCTTCTGGTATTCAACTTTGACTTTCGAACAAGTCAAACATTTACTAACGTACTTAGCAATATCAGCTTTCATGTGAGGCCACCAATACAGTGCCTTCAAGTCATGATACATCTTGTCTGATCCCGGATGGACTGAATACCTGGACTTGTGTGCTTCATCCATCACTAGTTCCCTCAAACCTCCATACAAAGGTATCCATAGTCGATCAATGAAATAACGAATTCCATCAGACTTGACATCCAACTGTGTTTCCATCCCTCGTAAAGATTCCTATACCAAGTTTTCCGTTTTCAAGGCCTCGAGCTGAGCACTGCGTACCTTGTCAGGTAAGTCAGTATGTATCGTCATCATAAGTGCACGAACCCGTCTTTTTGAAGTATCTTTTATGCTTAAAGCGTCAGCTACCACATTAGCTTTTCCCGGGTGATACTTAATCGCGCATTCGTAGTCGTTCAACAACTCAACCCATCTTCGTTGTCTCATATTCAGCTCCTTCTGATCAAAGATATGCTGCAAACTCTTATGATCAGTGTAAATAGTACACTTAGTTCCATACAAGTAATGCCTCCAAATCTTCAAAGCAAAAACCACTGCTCCTAACTCCTAGTCATGAGTAGTGTAATTCTTTTCGTGTGGTCGTAGTTGCCTTGAAGCATAGGCAATCACTTTATCACGTTGCATCAACACACATCCCAAACCCTGTGCAGATGCATCACAATACACCACAAAATCTTCCGTCCCTTCCGGTAAGGACAGAATCGGTGCGCTGCAGAGTTTCTGTTTCAATAACTGGAATGTAGCTTCCTGTTTATCCGTCCAGTTATATTTCGTTCCCTTATGCGTAAGAGCTGTAAGTGGTTGAGAGATCTTTGAGAATCCCTCAATGAATCGTCGATAATAACCCGCCAAACCAAGGAATTGTCGTACCTAGGTAGGGGTCTTTGGTGCTTCCCAATTCTTAATTGCCTCAATCTTCTCTGGATCAACATGTATACCCTTTTCATTAACTATATGCCCCAAGAATTGAACTTCTCGCATCCAGAAATCACATTTCGAGAACTTAGCGTACAATTGTTCCTGTTTCAGTAATTCTAGTAGTAATTGAAGATGTTCAGCGTGCTCCTCCTCAGTCTGAGAATAGATGAGAATGTCATCAATGAAAACAATGACAAACTTATCGAGATAAGGTTTACAAACACGATTCATGAGATCCATGAATACAGCTGGAGCGTTTGTCAACCCAAATGGCATGACCAAGAACTCATAATGGCCATAGCGTGTCCTGAATGCTGTCTTTGGAATATCCTCCTCCTGGACTCTTAGTTGATGATAACCCGATCTAAGATCAATCTTCGAGTAGTAACTCGAACCTTGCAACTGATCGAACAGATCGTCAATCCTGGGTAACGGATACCGGTTCTTGATAGTAACCTTGTTCAATTCCCGGTAATCAACACACATACGGAAAGTCCCGTCCTTCTTCTTAACAAACAAAACTGGAGCTCCCCACGGTGAAAAACTAGGTCGTATGAAACCCTTATCCAACAACTCTTGCAGTTGTGCAGATAACTCTTGCATCTCTGACGGTGCAAGTCGATAAGGCGCCCTAGCTATTGGTGCTGCATCTGGTGTAAGGTCTATTCGGAATTCCACCTGTCTGATAGGCGGTAATCCCGGCAAGTCTTCTGGAAATACCTCCGGAAATTCACAAACTATTGGTATATCTTCAATCTTCTTCTCGGCTACCGGCTTTTCAGTTATAAGTGCTATAACTGCCGTATGACCTTTCCGCAGACATTTATGTGCTTTCATACAATATATGAGACGCAGTGGCGTACTGCTCTTCTCACCTTGTACATACAACGTCTCTCCATGCGAGAGAGGTATGCGAACAATCTTTTCATGGCATACGATTTCAGCCTGGTTTTTGGACAACCAATCCATGCCAATGACTACATCAAAACTACCTAAAGTGATAGGCATAAGATCAATTTCCAATGTCTGACCCATCAAATCAAGCATACATCCCTTAAAGATTTGTTCAACTACTATTAACTTACCATCAGCTAATTCCACAGTGTATGGATTATCTAAGGCAGTGGGACTAACATTTAGCAACTTAGCAAGTGAACTAGATACAAAACTCCGATCGGCACCAGTGTCAAATAACATAGAGGCATAGTGATTATTTAAGAGGAACGTACCCGTAATAATGTTGGGATCCTCCCGTGCTTGACGTCCTCCAATCACAAACGCCCTGCCTCTAGCACCATTGTTGTTGTTGTTATTGTTATTGTTGTTGTTGGTGCCATTACCATTACCATTGCCGTTGCCATTGCCATTTGCATTATTATTCTCCCCACCTTTCTTGAGTTGTGGGCAATCCTTCTTAAAGTGTCCCATCTTGCCACACTCAAAACAACCCTTCTGTGCATTGTTCTGATTATTATTCTGGTTGTTGTGATTGTTTTGCAGCTCTCCCCGACAATCCTTAGCTGCATGCCCCATCTTACCACACCTTTGACACTTAGCTCTATCACACTGATTACCTGCATGATGAAACCCACACCTGTTGCACTTTGGGTGCTTACCGATATAACCCCCTGACGATGATGATTGTTGACCACTATTTGAGTTGTGATAAGACTTGTTTGAGTCTTGTTTCAAGTTCTGCTGATACGATTGTTGGTTGTGACCCTTGGAGTTGTTACCTTCCCATTTTCTTTTATGGTTTCCCACCTTGGTAGCCGATGTTCGTTTAGGCAGAGTCCCCTATAATACTGCCTGATCAGTTAATTGATGTGCTAAACGAACAGCTTGTTGGATGGTGGTGGGATTTGCAGAAGTAACTAATCCCTGAATCTGAGGCACTAGTCCCCCAATATATCTTGCAATCCACTTGCTGGCTGGAGTAGCCATGTGTGGTAGAAGTCTGGCCAATTCATGTGACCGGGTCGTGTACTCTTCGATATTTGATCCCTCCATCTTGAGGTGCCAGTATTCTTCCTCTAGTTTTTGCATCTCACTACGAGGACAGTACTCCTCCTGCATTAAAGTTTTGAAGCCATTCCAAGTCAAGGCATTAGCCTCACCCAATCCCAAAGTCTGAACATTTGAGTTCCACCAAGTTAATGCTGGACCCTCCAATGTTCCCGTAGCATACTTCACCTTGCTTTCATCAGGGCAGTTGCACATCTCGAACACAGATTCCGCCTTTTCAATCCATCGAAGGAGTCCTATGGCCCCCTCCGACCCTTTGAAGTTGTGTGGTTTACAGTCCAAGAACATCTTGAACGTGCATACCTGTGGGTTAACCAGTCCCCCTGCCGGACCCTGTGGCCCTGTGGTGTGTGTCTGAGCATATTGTGCGATTGCCTCTGCGACTCTGTTATTGATTAGCTCGTTGAGCTCAGCAACTGTCATGTGAACGTTCTCGTTGGCCATTATCTTCCTAGTTAAAAGAAATGTTAGAGCGTTATCAAAATCCAATGTGACATGTGTAAGCAAACAACAAACACAACATGTAATATATAAATCAACACAACTGCTGGAAATAAATAATAGTTTTTCAATAGATAAAAATTTGATTTGAGTACAATACTTTTGAAATCAAATATAAGTTTTCAAACTACTAGTGTAGGAACACAACCCGTTCCTAATAAGTTTAAACAAAACAAGTAAAATCAATCATCCTCAACAGTGGATTCAGGATCGGAATCAACAACTGGTGCTGGTTCTTCCTCTTCCTCCTCTTCCTCATTCTCAGAGGCCACTAAATCTTCCAAAGCTTCAATTCTGCCCTCCAGAATCTCGGCTCGGTTCTCTGAAGCTTCAAGACGACCAATCAAATTAATCATCTCATCCCGCATATCATTAACCAGATGGGCAAGATTATCTTGCCTCTCATTAGCATCCCATAGTTCCCGAGAGTTATACGCGATCCTGTCTTCTGCCCAGTACAAGTCCTCGCGCAGTTTGGCGATCTCCTCAGCATCCGTCCTTTGCCTCTTAGGCTCAGGAACATCCAATACCGGTGGTGGGTGTGTAGAAGGTCCCTCAGCAGGGATCTCCTGAGTGCCCTCCACTGGCTCCTCCTCCGGATCCTCATCCGGGTCCTCATCTGGATCCTCCTCTGGATCCTCCTCTAGGTCCTCGTCTGGATCCTCCTCTGGATCCTCCTCCGGGTCCTCGTCTGGATCCTCCTCTGGATCCTCCTCCGGATCTGAATCATCCCTCTCATATGGTGGAGGAGATGGGATAGGTGGTGCTGGTGATGATGGTGGTGCTGGAACCATCGGCTCCTCATCCTCAGAATCATCAATATAGATATACGGTGCTGATAATGATGCCATGCCTGTTACATAATACCATATGTAAGTGCAGTGCCATGGAATGTGTAAGCAAGTCAATTACATAATGCCATATGTAATTTCTAAGTAATACGTGTAAGCATATGTGTCTAATGTCTAACAGTCATAGTCTAAGTCTACAAATGCAAACCTAGTTTGCTATAACCAATGGCTCTGATACCAATCTGTCACACCCCCAATTTTCAACTAACGGAATCATACCGTTTGGGAACGTGACAGACCAGGATCTCAGATCATTAGACATAACGAAGACCTCTATATGAATTTCAAAACATACTTTGGTCTAAAACATCAAAGTTTTTAAAAGTTGCGGAAGCGTTTTAAAACAATATCCAAAGTAACAGTTGTAACATGTAAATTACAAAACAAAATCCCCAAATGTATAACTTAAACAATATGAATGTAAAACATGCATGTGACTCTATCTCCTAGTCCATGCCAGCTTTGTTGCGCACCTTAGCGTCCTGAGAAAACATGTAAATCAAGTCAACACAATGGTTGGTGCATAACACAGGTTTTAAGTATTCACAATGTTCAAAACAACAGTTTGAATATCAAGTTTGCAGATAACATAATCACACATGCATAGTCATATAAACTATTTACATAAGTGGTCGACACCGAAGCTGACGATTGCCATGCTATAGCATGTTTTTGCCTTGCCACTATTGTCTAGCACGAACAATAGTAATGTGTGTTTGGTCAGTCAAACACCTGCGTAGATCCCATCTACCAGGTGAGGTTTGTCAAACCTAATAGATCTATTTCCAACTACCACGCTTTGCGATACGGCAAACTAAACGGTTCGAAGTGTGTAAGGACTTTTAAATGCTATGTTGTCACATAATGTAAACAGCTAACTCATGCAAGTGATATGTATCTAAAAAGAGTTTGTTGCACATGTTTTCTCCCCCCAAAACAGTTTAAAATAAGAAGGGGCTGTGTACGCACCTTTGAGTATTGCAGAATGATCAAACGTACTTAAACTCGCGTAGAGAATCCTCTACGAAGAATCTGTGATTAAACAATAACCTAAAGTTATTCGGAATGTCGTTTTGTGCTTGAAATCACATACGTGTCAACACACGTATGTTAGAGTGTTAAGAATATGCATACGTAAATACGTGTGACTTTGAAATCGTTTAAATAAAATCATATACGATTTTATTTAAATAAACGTAATTATACGCGATTTCGTTTTCGGATTAAAATATATATCTTATTATCCTAAAACATTCGGAATTGAATTCTGGTTCCAATGCAACTGAAACGAATCGAATCGGACTTGAAACGAAGGAGTTATGATCTAAAACTCAAAATTAGTTTTAAAACCCAAAAAAAATGTTGAAGCCGGGCTCGAACCCGTGACCTTCAACTAAACCCACACACGCTCTACCAGTTAACCAGCTCTGACTTTTGTAATATACCTTCAAAATCAAATCTCTTAACTAACAACTTACTGGTTCCCCTATTCTTCCCCAACCGAACCATTTAACATCCAATTGAACTCCAATTCGAATTCCATTTAGCTCAAGATTGTAGGGCTTTGCTTCTATGGGTATAAACTAGTTCAACCATGTTTCTAATTCAATAATTAATCAACCCGAAGCATGATAATTTGACTACACTTTGTTCCGATCGTGAACATCAAAAGGAATCATTTGATTTGCTCAATTTCGATAAATTCAAAAATGTTAAGCTTTAAATCCATGTGGTTTTCGTTTAAACAACAATTTCGAACCCTTCTATACTAATTAATTGAATTCCTATGCTCGATTGACCCAAAAAGCCCAATTCGTTTTATCTTAAGAATCCTAAAATTCGAACCCATGAAATTCGACACTACAATTTACATATGGTTCTTCCTCATCGGGGTTATCTGAAACTAGTAGCATCACTTGATTTGATTTTCAAACCCATTTAGATCGAAACCCCCAAAACACTTTTATCTAAGAACCCTAGAATTCAAAATTAGTAGTTTCGTGTATGTCCCATGAAATTAACCTATGGATTTCCTTGCATTAGTGATTACGAAACTTTCTGTATAGAAGAATTTGATCTTTACACTCGTTTGATCAGTAACCCCCAAAACGTCTCAAACGATGAACCCTAGTAATCGGGTTCTATTAATTCGTTGTTAGAACCTTAAATTAACATAGGGTTATGTTTAATCGGATCTTTTAGAGTGACTAGGATTAAAAACTTACTTGTTTTGATAATCGATTGACAGAGATCAACTTCAAGCCCTAGTTTCGGCCTTCTTGAAATCGAATTCCTCAATTGAAGCTTCACCGATCGAATTGTTGCTTGTAACCTCTTCTAAGGATGCCGACTTGTGTGCTTTAGAGATTAATCGACTGAGTTATGACCGGATTATGAGAATTTGATACCTATCTCAAACGGTTACAAACTTTTGATTTAACCTTGAAGTTAATTCGATCACTAATTGCACAATAACGGCTGGTTAATGATTATAATCATCAATGTGGTATTCATGAATGTTTAATTCAGTTTGCAACCATGTATTGATGTGTAATTCAAGAACTTCTTTGATCTACCCTACGAATTTTGACTTCTAAAGTCAAAATTGTGAATTTTAAGTGGTTTCAAACTTGATCCTTGCAAATTAAACCTATTAAGACTGATCTTGCTTAATTCTAACCTTCAGATTTGGTTTTGATCGATTACATAACATTTCGGTTAACAAAGTTGAACCGAACATCCCAAATTATCACAAATAGGGAACATTGTTGGGCTTGATTAACCCAATTGGGCCTCTTAAATACAACTGGGCCTATCCTAAACTCACTGGGCCTACCTTGGCCTCATTGGGCCTACCCTGGGCCTACTTTGTTTTCATTGGGCCTCACTTGGCCTTATTGGGCCTTCCTTGGCCTTACTGGGCCTTCTTTGGCCTTACTGGGCCTTACATGTCTTGTTGGGCCTGTGATCTAACCATTTTCAGTTAACAAGGTTAATCCGAAAAGTCGGATTGTCACATGAATAAAATCATTTTATTAAACAAATAACTAGACTAAATTAACTAAAATCAAATTATAAAACAAATTTAATAAAAATCAATTGTTAAACGAAATTACTTTATTTAAGCATTTCGTGTTTTAAAATGTATTTTAGGTGAAAACCGAACACCTTAAAAGGTATTAACGCGAAATAAACAAAACCGGGCACACGGGAATGACTCGGGGTATAAAAAGATGGAATACCTTCATCATCTTCATTTCCCACATCACATTCTCTCTCTAAAAAGAAAATCCCGCCTCTCTCTCTCACCATAACTTCTCTCTAAGATATCTTCCTCATTTCTTAACCATTTCGCTTGATTCTTGTCCCAAATCGTTCGTATAATCAAGTAGAACAAGAAACCACGAAGAAATCAAGCTTTTGATCGAGATTTGGAGGTATACGAGCACTTTAATTTTCGGTTTTTCCTTTCTAAAAACAATCGGTTGCAGTTATGGTCTTGTAAATCGATTGTTAACAAGTTTGAAAACCTTAATCGAACCTATATAAGCTAGCATCAACGAGAAGTTAGACCTGCAATAGGTTAAAGCTCGATGGTGATGATGATGAACAACTAGATTCAGTGCTGTGTGGATAATGGGTTCGTCGGTGTAGCGGCCACCGAACCTGGGAGGTTCGCCGGTGTACAGGCCACCGAACCTAGGAGGTTCACCCGGGTTAGAGGCTGCCGAATTAATGGGTTAACGAACCTAGGGCTGCCGAACCTAAGGTGGTCGAACCCTAAGGTGGTCGAACCTAAGATAGCCGAACCTAGGGCTATTGCCGAATCCATGGTTGCTGAATCTGTGATACCGAACATAAGGATGACCAAACAAAGGGTTCACCGAACCTATGAGGATAGCCGAACCCATGTGCGGCCGAACCCAGGAGCTGCGAACCCATGTGCTGCTAACCCAGGGGTTGCCGAACACTGGTGTTGCCAAACCTTGGTGTTGCCAAGCCTAGGGGTTGTCAAAACCCATGGATTTCCGATACTATCACGCACGCATGTTGGTTGATATTCTTCAACAATAACTAATCGATATAAACTTTTCTACAAATACATATGTGGGTCCTCGCATGCACGTACGTGTGCATGTATATGTGTATTTTAAACTGTCATCTTTGAAATAAAAACCAAATATACATATTACATGAGCTCATGCATGCATGTGTGTACGTATATACATATGTATAGGTGCATGTTAGCATACCATGGTTTTCTAATTTAAAATAATCGATTTATATAAAACTAGCAAGTTTTAAAACTTTATATTTATTGATGATAACTTGCACAAACTTGAGTGTTTCACTATAACTTAGATACCTAATCTAAGTTAGTGGCATACTTGTGGATTAAAGTCTAATGCGTATGAATACTTAATAATAATCAAACATATATACTTATTGACATGGAACACGCGATAAATACAGGTTGTTGAGTGGCTATTGGTTCTACCTACGTGAGCGCGCATTCTACAAATTACTGAATTCTAAGACATTCAGGTGAGTTCTCATAACCCCCTTTTTAAATCATTTTGCTTTTAAACTCGGGGTGAAACATGTATACCAGATTAATATTATTTTGATAACACATGGGTGACACCTAGAATATCAATATGATATTTATATTATTTAATTATTAGTGATTATGGATTGACACTGATCATCACAACTTCGTGAGTCGTTGTTCGTTGAGTTGACTTCGTTCCTCCGCAATGACTGAGTTACTGTTGTTGAGTTGACTTCGGTCCTCCTCGGTGATTCCACTGTTGGTTGAGTTGACTAAGGTCCTCTGCAGTGCACTGTATTGTCACCTATGATTATTAGGAATGTCGATGCTCGAGCTGACTTCGGTCCTCCGCCACGATTCCATTTACCGATGGTTGAGTTGACTAAGGTCCTCCGTGGTATACTATATTGAGATAAATATGAAGAATGATGATTATTGATGATGGATGTGGAATTTCTCTTGATTTATCTAATTGATGTGTTTGGTTGTGTTTGATTGACTATACTTGAATGATTATCTGCGATTACTTGGATTATTTGATGGTTGTGTTTGTTGTGTATTGACAGAGCTGAATTATCTTACAGGTTCACATGTGTATTTTCTTAAAAACTATTAGCTTTTTTAAACACTCGTAAACATTTTTGAAAAATATAAACTTATGATTACTCACCAACTACTTCGTAGTTGACACTTGATTTTCTACATGTTTCGGGAAACGGAGGGAAGTAGGTAGAGTAGGGCAACTCTACATCTTTTGGGACATCTTCACTTAAGGTCTCGGACTTAGCTAAAATTAACTGGATTACTGAAGACTAGTGTTTAGTTAATTTAGCTAAATGTTTTGTGTAACTTGTTGTAACTAAATGATGACAAACATGACTTTTGTGTAATTACTTTAATTGATTAAATTGATATGTGATGACTTATTTAAATGCCCACGAGCTTATGAACAATCTACACACCCCTCGTGGCATCCCGACGTTTCCGCCATCGGTCGGGGTGTTATAGATTGGTATCAGATCCTGGGTTATTGGGAATTAGGTTACTAGAAATGGTTGACCTAGTCTATAACCGTAGGATACCCTAGTATGAACTATTTCATACATTAGTTATTATATTTAGGATTTCATGCTTATGTGTTTATTAAATGTAAATTGAACTCCTGATATATATATATATGATTTGCATCTATTACTTGTTGATTATTTATGTTATTGATTGTGCCTGGACGACTCGATAAGAACATACTCGTGATGTATAGTAAAGGTGGTAGGCTGGCGGCTGAAGCAGTTGCGACTGACTTCTACGTATGCCCCATACATATACCATTTATAGTACATTGGGTGGATGTCAGTATTGAGGAATAAGGGAGCTACTCATTTGGGAAAAATATGTGTTTAGGAAAATATTTGTTTAGGAATTGCCTGTTTGATTTTTGATCACCAGAGAAGGACACACTCATAGCATACTACAAAGGTGGTGGGATGGCGGCTGGATAGGTTGTGACCTACTCCTACGTATGCCCTATACATATTTGTAGTATATTGGGGGTCTGTTAGTGTTGGGAATTTACGATATTATTAGGAAATGCTGAAAAGTTGTGGTTGATGGAATGTTGGTTGAAATTAGTTTGGATTGACTTATTGGATGATCTCATTTAATGCACACATATATACACTCACTTACGAATACACTTATTGGATAGACTCAATAAATAATATGAACACTTAGTAACAAACTGAACATTTAGTGTTGATATGGACACATAGTGACAATATGAACGCTTAGCAATGATATACACGCTTAGTGGTGGTATGAACAGTTGATGATGATGCGAACATATAGTAAACTTAGACATTAGGGGAGCTTAATTTTCTGGTGAACTTAGACATTAGGTGAACTTAGAAAAGAGGTGCACCTAGAGTCAGGTGAACTTTGACATTAGGCAAACCTAGATGCCAGAAGTACTTGAATACATTTCACTCATAATTATCCTCCATAGGATAAGGTTGTGAAGTGGAACATTTGGAAAACATATGTATAAATTAAAATCTAACAAGGGCATAATCGTTGTGCATTGCAACGGTGGTGGGACGACGGATGATGCGACTGCGGTCACGTCTATGTATTCCCTATATATAAACATGTTGTACTACATCGGGAGGTTGTCAGTGTTATTATAGGGTGGGAAATGTTTGAAACTTAAGAATACTTAGTTAAAGTTAGATATGACCAATTAGGATACTTAAGTATAATAATAGGAAATTATTGCTTTACTATGGGTTAAATGAAAGATAGGAGAAAAATATAGTTCCTATATGTAATCCTAACTGTTGTAATGAACTCATTTGACCATAGTTTGTATGACTTACGCTGGAAACGGTAGTAACATGTTTCTAACATCCTCAGAAACATGCCGCAGCGCCGTCACAACGAAGATACTACAAACCCACATGATGGAGATGCTAACAGCAATAATGCCAACAATGGCCTGCAAGAGTTAGCAAATCTCATATCTGGGTTGGTGACTCAACGGAATCAAGCCAACCAAACTCTCAACCAAAACAGGGGTGGTGCAAACCCACCAATGTGCACATTTAAGCACTTTAACTCTTGTAAGCCAACTAAATTTACGGTTCTGAGGGAGCCGCTAGTCTGCTGCAATGGTTTAAGAGTATTGTGAACACCTTCATCAATGGTGACTTCCTTGAGAACTTGAAGGTGCGCTATGCCACCAGTGTTTTCCAAAAGAGAGCACTAGCTTGGTGGAATGGCGAGAAACGAACTAGGGTAGTTGATGCAGCCCTAGCACTGACTTCGACTGAAGTCAAAGGTGTGATGACCACAGACTTCTGTTCTCGTAGTGAGATGAGGAAACTTGAAGCTGAGTTTTGGGAACTCAAACAAGACAGCGGTGAGAATGTGATCTATAATTCTCGCTTTCATGAGCTGAGTTTATTAGTACCTCATCTGGTGACACCATTGGAGAGAGCAATTGAGAAATACGTAGGTGGTCTACCTATGCAGATACAAGACACTGTCTTTGGTAGCAACCTTACCACACTGGAAGCTGCAATCCGTTTGTCTGCTACAGTAACGGATAATCATGTGAAGGCTAGAATTCTCACAAGAAAAGGAACTAAGAAGACTGACACAAAGATGACTACAAAGGAGAGTTCAACTGACGTCAAGACAGAACCACCTAGCTCATCAAAAAATAGCAATCGGAAGCAAAAAACCAGAGGTTTCATTGTTACTACTCCTGCTGCAAAGACTACTCAACAATCATCAAGCAACTCAAACACCACAAATTATGTTTGTGTCACTCCTCAATGTAATGTCTGCAGATATCACCATGCACCTAACTTGCCATGTCATGTCCGCAAAACTGCGGCAAGTATGTTCATTTTGCTAATGTGTGTCGGAGTGCACCGCAATCACAAAGGATGCAACCAGAACCACTTGCACTGCCAGCTCCACACGCACAACCTCTTCAAGCTGTACCTGTTCGCCAAGTACTTGCGTAGGAAATAGCCTGTTATGAGTGCGACGATGTGGGTCATTTCAGAAATCAATGCCCAAGACTGACGGGGAACAATCAGAGAATGGCGTGAGGCAGAGCTTTTTAGTTGAAGCCTCCAGCAGCTCAAGCCAACCGAGATGTCGTCAATGGTACGTTTCTGATTAATAATTCCTATGCATCCGTGCTATTTGATTTCGATGCTGATAGGAGTTTTGTTTCACATGATTTTGAATGTGTGCTTGGTAGAACACGTACTAAGTTAGACAAACCGTTTAACATAGAGGTGGCTGATGGTAATACCATTGATATTGACACTATTATTATTGGATGTACTGTGAACTTAAATGATCACGTTTTCGCAATTGATCTTATACCTACGCATCTTGGTAGCTTTGATATTATCATAGGCATGGATTGGTTAGCCACCCACAAAGCGGAAATTATTTGTCATGAAAAATATATTCGTATTCCCTTACCTTCGGGTGAAACTCTAAGAGTTTTTGGGGAAACCTCTAGTAAAGGCCTTAGGTGAATGTCGTGCACTAAAGCACACAAGTACCTTAGGAAGAAATGCATAGCATTTTTAGCACACGTCGTGGAGTAAAAGGAGAAAGGAAAGAGCATTGAAGACGTTCCAGTGATAAGAGATTTTCCTGAAGTATTTCCAGACGACTTGCCGGGTATTCCACCAGAACGTCAAGTAGAATTTCGAATTGATTTAGTACCAGGTGCGAACCTAGTTGCCAAAGCTCTCTACAGACTTGCACCTTCGGAGTGACAAGAATTGGCGAGCCAACTACAAGAACTGTCCGAGAAAGGATTCATTCGCCCCATTCATTTGCCATGGGGTGCACCGGTTCTGTTTGTCTAGAAAAAGGACGGGTCATTCCGACTGTGCTTAGATTACCGCGAAATTGAACAAGCTGACCGTTAAGAATCGATATCCTCTGCCGTGCATTGATGATCTTTTTGATCAACTTCAAGGCTCGGCATGGTTTTCGAAGATCGATCTTAGGTCTGGGTATCATCAGCTTCGAGTACTTGAAGATGATATTCCCAAGACAGCTTTTAGAACAAGATATGGCCATTATGAGTTTCTGGTAATGCCTTTCGGCCTTACCAATGCACCTGCGGTTTTCATGAACCGTGTATGCAGGCCGTACTTGGATAAATTTGTGATTGTGTTTATTGATGATATTTTGATATACCCCAAGAGCAAAGAATAACACGACCAACACCTTAAGTTGGTTTTGGAGATCTTAAGGGAAGGACAACTGTATGCCAAATTCTCCAAGTGCGAATTTTGGCTTAAGGAAGTTCAATTCTTGGGACACATAGTCAATGAAAAGGGTGTTCACGTGGATCCTGCAAAGATTGAAGTTGTGAAGAATTGGAATACATCGAAGACACCAACGGAGATTCGTTCATTTCTTGATTTGCTGGTTACTATCGGCGGTTTATTTCAAACTTCTCCAGGATTGCTGTCCCTCTAACTTCTTTAACTCAAAAGGATATGCCCTATGAATGGGGACGAAAGCAAGAAGAGGTTTTTCAGACCTTGAAGCAGAAACTTTGTGATGCTCCTGTCTTGACACTGCCCGATGGAAATGATGACTTTGTAGATTACGGTGATGCATCCAACCTGGGTCTCGGATGTGTTCTCATGCAACGAGGAAAGGTTGTGGCATATGCATCAAGACAGCTGAAAATCCACGAGAAGAACTACACTACACATGACTTAGAACTTGGTGCAGTCGTGTTTACTTTGAAGATATGGAGACATTATCTTTATGGCACGAAGTGTGTAGTATTCACAGACCACAAGAGTTTGCAGCATATACTTAATCAGAAAGAACTTAATATGAGACAATGGAGATGGGTTGAACTGTTGAATGATTATGACTGTGAAACTCGCTACCATCCTGGTAAAGCGAATGTAGTAGCAGATACGCTTAGTCACAAGAGTCATGTTCAAATCCATATTGTCCGAGAGCACACTAATCTTCATAATGATGTTCTAACAACCCAACAACACTCATTGTATCAAGGTAGTCTACAAGATGAGATGTCGTGTGGAGCTGAATTACAACTGGAAACTAAGGATGATGGATTGATGTATTATTTAAATCGGTTGTGAATACCGAACAGAGATGAGATTAGGATGACGATTATGAATGAAGCGCATAAGTCTCGTTACTCAATCCATCCGGGTGCTGACAAGATGTATCAAGACTTTAGAGTCTTGTACCGGTGGCCTGGAATGAAGAAGGATATCACTGAGTATGTGGCCAAATGTCTTAACTATGCAAAAGTTAAAGCTGAGCATCAGCGACCTTCGGGATTGTTCGTACAACCAGAAATACCCATGTGGAAGTAGGAGAACATTTCTATAGATTTTATTACCAAACTCCCACGAACCGCAAGCGATCATGATAGTATTTTGGTGATAATAGATCGATTAACTAAATCGGCTCATTTCCTACCGATATGCGAAGCGTACCCTGTGCGAAAACTTGCTCGTATCTATGTAGATGAGATTGTTAGCCGACATGGAATTCCCTTAAGCATAATATCAGATCGCGATGCTCGTTTCACGGCACGATTTTGGGAATCACTTCATGAAGCATTTGGAACATGATTGGATCTTAGCACCGCTTATCATACTCAAACGGATGGACAGAGGGAGGGGACGATTCAGACACTTGAAGATATGTTGGGAGCTTGTGTCATCGATTTCGGTGGCAACTAGGATTGCCATTTACCATTAATCGAATTCTCGTATAACAACAGTTATCACACGAGCATTGGTATGACGCCGTTCGAAGCTCTTTATGATAGAAAATGTCGGTCACCTATTTGTTGGACTGAGGTCGGCGGCGAGTCGCAGATCACTGGTCCCGAGATTATTCAAGAGACGACTGACAAGATTCACCATATTCGCGATAATCTGTTAGCTGCTTGCGGTGGACAAAAGAGTTAGGCGGATAAACGACGTAAACCTTTAGAGTTTGAAGTCGATGATATGGTACTACTTAAAGTATCGCCATGGAAGGGAGTTGTACTATTCGGAAAGAAGGGTAAGCTTGCTCCACGTTAGGTTGGCCCTTTTAAGATTCTTGAACGGATCGGGAAGGTTACCTACAAGCTGGACTTCCTCCTGAACTTAGCAATGTACACCCAACTTTTCACGTGTCCAATTTGAGAAAATGCTTAGCTGATCAAGATCTTCAGGTACTACTCGATGATATTCGCATCGATGATACCATGCACTTCTTTGAAAAACCAGTCGAGATAATGGATCGGGAAGTTAAGAAACTCAAACGCAGTAGAATTCCAATCGTCAAAGTACGATGGGCGTCGAAGCGTTGTCCATAATTCACCTGGGATCAGGAAGATTAGATGAAGCTTAAGTATCCACACTTATTCACTACGGTCGCTCCAAGTTGAATTTCGTTACGAAATTCCCTCAACTAGGGAAGACTGTAACATCACTGTATTTCAGGTAAGTCTGTACATATTTAATTGTATTGATAAAACCTGATATGATAATTTGATAATTTTTGATTTATTTGATGATATTATCACTGGTATGCATTGATGAGAACGTATGATTATTACGCATAAACCATGGGAAGTTAGTTTGAAATATAACTATACGAAACCATAGTGTTTATTGCAGTTGATTTATTTAATATGATCTAATTTTGATGGAAATGGTTAAAGATTGTTGGTTTGGCCACTAAATATAGTCAAAGACACATGGTCATGGTTTATCGAAATGGTGGTGGGACGGTGGCTGGATAGGTTGCAACCTACTTTTACATATGATTTAGTGGGGTTTGGATTGGGAGTTGGATAATTTATGAACATAATTAATGAAATAATGAAGGCATTATTTAAAATAATTACGCGATGGCTCGGAAGCGAATATAAATTTTAACGCGAATATTATTTCAGAAATGTTAACTTAATAATGTATTCGCGTGGGTGACGATTCACACACATATAATTATTAGGAATAATATACTGAAACGATATTCCATCAATTGTAAATCGAATCGAAATATTATTTGAACGATGGATTCGAAAAGGTGACGATCTTTGCGAATTCGTACGTGAGTAATGCGTTTCGACGAGATAACTGAAATAATATCGAACGATATTACATTTAGAAAAAGAATTCAAAAACGTTTATTAGAAATTACAACTTTCAACGAATTCGAATAAAATCATTTTATTAAACAAATAACTAAACTAAATTACTAAAATCAAATTATAAAACAAATTTAATAAAAGTCAATTGTTAAACGAAATTACTTTATTTAAGCGTTTCGTGTTTTAAAATGTATTTTACGGGAAAACCGAACACCTTAAAAGGTATTAACGCGAAATAAACGAAACCGGGCACATGGGAACGACTCGGGATATAAAAGGATGAAATACCTTAATCATCTTCATTTCCCATATCACATTCTCTCTCTAAAAAGAAAATTTCGCCTCTCTCTCTCATCCTAACTTCTCTCTACAATATCTTCCTCATTTCTTAAACATTTCGCTTGATTCTTGTCCCAAATCGTTCGTATAATCACGTAGAACAAGAACCCACGAAGAATTCCAGCTTTTCATCGAGATTTGGAGGTATACGAGCATTTTACTTTCTGGTTTTTCCTTTCTAAAAACAGCTGGTTGCAGCTATGGTCTTGTAAATAGATTGTTAACAAGTTTGAAAACCTTAATCTAACCTGTATTAGCTAGCATCAACGAGACGTTAGACCTGCAACAGATTAAAGGTCGATGGTGTTGATGATGAACAGGTAGATTCGATGCTGTGTGGATCATGGGTTCGCCGGTGTAGCTGGCACCGATCCTAGGAGGTTCGTCCGGGTTTGAGGCTGCCGAATCTATGGGTTAACGAACTAGGGCTTCCGAACCTAAGGTGGCCGAACCCTAAGGTGGTCGAACCTAGGGCTATTGTCGAATCCATGGCTGCTGAATCTGTGATACCGAACCTAAGGATGACCAAACTAAGGGCTCGCCAAACCCAGGAGCTGCGAACCCACGAGTTGCGAACCCATGTGCTGCGAACCTAGGGGTTGCCGAACCCTAGTATTGCCAAACAATGGTGTTGCCGAGCCTAGGGGTTGTCGAAACCTATGGATTTCTGATACTATCACGTATGCACGTTGGTTGATATTCTTTAACAATAACTAATCAAGATAAACTTGTATACAAATACATACGTGGGTCCTCACATGCACATACGTGTGCATGTATATAAGTATTTTAAACTATCATCTTTAAAATAAAAACCTAATATACATATTACATGAGCCCATGCATGCATGCACGTATATATATATATATATATATATATATATGTATAGGTGCATGTTAGCATACCATGGTTTTCTAATTAAAAATCATCGATTTATTTAAAACTAGCAATTTTTAAAACTTTATATTTATTGATGATAACTTGCACAAACTTGAGCGTTTCACTATAACCTAGATAACTAATCTAAGTTAGCGGCACACTTGTAGATTAAAGACGAATGCATATGAATACTTAATAATAATCAAACATATATACTTATGGACATGAAACACGCGATAAATACAGGTTGTTGAGTTGCTATTGGTTCTACCTACGTGAGCGCACATTCTACAAATTACTGAATTCTAAAACATTCAGTTGAGTTCTCATAACCCCCTTTTTAAATCATTTTGCTTTTAAACTAGGGGGTGAAACATGTATACTAAATTAAAATTATTTTGATAACACATGGGTGACACCTGGAATATCAATATGATATTTATATTATTAAATTATTAGTGATTATGGATTGACACAGATCATCACAACTTCGTGAGTCGTTGTTCGTTGAGTTGACTTCGGTACTCCGCAATGACTGAGTTACATGTTTCAGGAAACGAATGGAAGTAGGTAGAGCAGGGCAGCTCTACATCTTTTGGGACATCATCACTTAGGGTCTCGGACTTAGCTAAAATTAACTGGATTAGTGAAGACTAGTGTTTAGTTAATTTAGCAAAGTCTTTTGTGTAACTTGTTGTAACTAAATCATGACGAACATAACTTTTGTGTAATTACTTTAATTGATTAAATTGACATGTGATGATTTATTTAGATGCCCATGACCTTATGAACAATCTACACACCACTCGTGGCATCTCGACGTTTCTGCCATCGGTCGGGGTGTTACAGATTGGTATCAGAGCCTGGGTTATTGGGGATTAGGTTACTAGAAATGGTTGACCTAGTCTATAACCGTAGGATACCCTAGTATGAACTATTTCATACACTAGTTATTATATTTAGGATTTCATGCTTATGTGTTTATTAAATCTAAATTGAACTCCTGATATATATATGATTTGCATCTATTACTTGTGGATTATTTATGTGATTGATTGTGCCCGACAACTCGATAAGGACATACTCGTGATTTATTGTAAAGGTGGAGGGCTGGCGACTGAAGCAGTTGTGATTGACTTCTACCTATGCCCTATACATATACCATTTATAGTACATTGGGTGGATGTTAGTATTGAGGAATAAGGGAACTACCCGTTTGGGAAAAATATGTGTTTAGGAAAATATTTGTTTAGGAATTGCCTGTTTAATTTTTGATCACCAGACAAGGACACACTCGCAGTATACTACAAAGGTGGTGGGATGGCGGCTGGATAGGTTGCGACTTACCCTTACGTATGCCCTATACATATACCATTTGTAGTATATTGGGGGTCTGTCCGTGTCCGGAACTTAGGATATTATTAGGAAATGCTGGAAAGTTGTGGTTGATGGAATGTTGGTTGAAATTAGTTTGGATTGACTTATTGGATGATCTCATTTAATGGACACATATATACACTCACTTACGAATACACTTATTGGATAGACTCAATGAACAATATGAACACTTAGTGACGAACTAAACATTTAGTACTGATATGGACACTTAGTGACAATATGAACGCTTAGCGATGATATACACACTTAGTGGTGGTATGAACACTTGATGATGATGCGAGCATATAGTAAACTTAGGCATTAGGGGAGCTTAATTGTCAGGTGAACTTAGACATTAGGCAAACCTAGATGCCAGAAGTACTTGAATACATTTCACTCATAATTATCCTCCATAGGATAAGGTTGTGAAGTGGAACATTTGGAAAACATATGTATACCCTAAAATCTAACAAGGGCATAATCGTGGTGCATTGCAATGGTGGTGGGACGGGTGATGATGCGACTGCGGTCACCTCTACGTATGCCCTATATATAAACTTGTTGCACTGCATCGGGAGGTTGTCAGTGTTAGTATAGGGTGGGAAATGTTTGAAACTTAGGAATACTTAGTTAAAGATAGATATGACCAATTAGGATGCTTTAGTATAATAATATGAAATTATTTCTTTACTATGGGTTAAATGACAGATAGGAGAAAAATATAGTTCCTATATGTAATCCTAACTGTTGTAATGAACTCATTTGACAATAGTTTGTATGATTTACGTTGTAAACGGTAGTAACATGTTTCTAACATCCTCAGAAACATGCCGCAGCGCCATCACAACGAATATACTACAAACCCACACCATGGAGATGCTAACAACAGTAATGCCAACAATGGCCTGCAAGAGTTAGCAAATCTCATATCTGGGTTGGTGACTCAACTAAATCAAGCCAACCAAACTCTCAACTAAAACATGGGTGGTGCAAACCCACCAGTGTGCACATTTAAGCACTTTAACTCCTGTAACCCAGCAAAAATTTACGGGTTCTGAGGGAGCCACTGGCCTGTTGCAGGGGTTTGAGAGTATTGAGAGCACCATCATCAATAGTGACTGCCCTGAGAACTTGAAGGAGTGCTGGGCCACTAGTGTTTTCCAAAAGAGAGCACTAACTTGGTAGAATGGCGAGAAACGAAATAGGGGAGTTGATGCAGCTCTAGCACTGACTTGGACTGAAGTCAAAAGTCTAATGACCACAGAGTTTTGTCCTCGCAGTGAGATGAGGAAACTGGAAGATGAGTTTTGTGAACTCAAACAAGACAGCGGTGAGAATGTGATCTATAATTCTCGCTTTCATGAGCTGAGTTTATTAGTACCTCATCTAGTGACACCATTGGAGAGAGCAATTGAGAAATACATAGGCGGTCTACCTATAAGACACTGTCTTTGGTAGCAACCCCACCGCACTGGAAGTTGCAATCCGCCTGTCTGCTACAGTAACGGATAATCATGTGAAGGCTGGAACTCTCACAAGAAAAGGAACTAAGAAGACTGACAGAAAGACGACTATAAAGGAGACTTCAACTGACATGAAGACTGAACTAGCTAGCTCGTCCAAAAGCAGCATTTGGAAGCGAAAAACCAGAAGTTTCGCTATTACTACTCCTGCTGCAAAGACTAACCAACAATCATCAAGCAACTCAAACACTTATGTTGGGGTCACTCCTCAATGTAATGTTGGCAGATATCACCATGCAGCTAACTTGCCATGTCATGTTTGCAACAACTGCGGCAAGTATGTTCATTTTGCTAATGTGTGTCGGAGTCCACCGCAATCACAAAGGATGCAACCAGCACCGCTTGCACTGCCAGCTCCACATGCATAACCTCTTCAAGCTGTACCTGTTCGCCAAGTACATGCGTAGGCAAGAGCCTTTTATGAGTGCGACGATGTGGGTCATTTCAGAAATCAATGCCCAAGACTGACGGGGAACAATCAGAGAATGGCGTGAGGCAGAGCTTTTTAGTTGAACGCTCCAGCAGCTCAAGCCAACCGAGATGTCTTCATTGGTACGTTTCTGATTAATAATTCTTATGCATCCGTTCTGTTTGATTCCGGTGCTGATAGGAGTTTTGTTTCACATGATTTTGAATGTGTGCTTGGTAGAACACGTACTAAGTTAGACAAACCGTTTAACATAGAGGTGGCTGATGGTAATACCATTGATATTGACACTATATTATTGGATGTACCGTGAACTTAAATGATCACGTTTTCCCAATTGATGTTAAACCTATGCATCTTGGTAGCTTTGATGTTATCATAGGCATGGATTGCTTAGCCACCCACAAAGCGGAAATTATTTTTCATGAAAAATATCTTCGTATTCCCTTACCTTCGGGTGAAACTCTAAGAGTTTTTGGGGAAACCTCTAGTAAAGGCCTTAGGTGAATGTCGTGCACTAAAGCACATAAGTACCTTAGGAAGAAATGCATAGCATTTTTAGCACACGTCGTGGAGAAAAAGGAGAAAGCAAAGAGCGTTGAAGACGTTACTGTGATAAGAGATTTTCCTGAAGTATTTCCAGACGACTTGCCGGGTATTCCACCATAACGTCAAGTAGAATTTCGAATTGATTAAGTACCATGTGCGAACCCAGTTGCCAAAGCTCCCTACAGACTTGCAGCTTTCGAGTTACAAGAATTGGCAAGCCAACTACCAGAACTGTATGAGAAAGGATTCATTCGCTCGAGTCATTCGCCGTGGGGTGCACCGGTTCTGTTTGTTAAGAAAAAGGACAGGTCATTCCGACTGTGCATAGATTACGGCGAATTGAACAAGCTGACCATTAAGAATCGATATCCTCTTCCGCGCATCGATGATCTTTTTGATCAACTTCAAGGCTCGGCATGGTTTTCGAAGATCGATCTTAGGTCTGGGTATCATCAGCTTCGAGTACGTGAAGATGATATTCCCAAGACAGCTTTTAGAACAAGATATGGCCATTATGAGTTTCTGGTAATGCCTTTCGGCCTTACCAATGCAACTGCGGTTTTCATGAACCTCATGAACCGTGTATGCAGGCCGTACTTGGATAAATTTGTGATTGTGTTTATTGATGATATTTTGATATACTCCAAGAGTAAAGAAGAACACGAGCAACACCTTAAGTTGGTTTTGGAGATCTTAAGGGAAGAACAACTGTATGCCAAATTCTCCAAGTACGAATTTCGGCTTAAGGAAGTTCAATTCTTGGGACACATTGTCAACAAAAAGGGTGTTCGCGTGGATCCTGCAAAGATTGAAGCTGTGAAGAATTGGAATACACCGAAGACACCAACGGAGATTCGTTCATTTCTTGGACTTGTCGGTTACTATCGGTGGTTTATTTCAAACTTCTCTAGGATTGTTGTCCCTCTCACTTCTTTAACTCAAAAGGATAGGCCCTATGAGTGGGGACCAAAGCAAGAACAGGCGTTTCAGACCCTGAAGCAGAAACTTTGTGATGCTTCTGTCTTGACACTGCCCGAAGGAAATGATGACTTTGTGGTTTACTGTGATGCATCCAACTTGTGTCTCAGATGTGTTCTCATGCAACGAGGAAAGGTTGTGGCATATGTATCGAGACAGCTGAAAATCCACGAGAAGAACTACACTACACATGACTTAGAACTTGGTGCAGTTGTGTTTGCTTTGATGATATGGAGACATTATCTTTATGGCACGAAGTGTGTAGTATTCACATACCACAAGAGTTTGCAGCATATACTTAATCAAAAAGAACTTAATATGAGAGAACGGAGATGGAATGAACTGTTGAATGATTATGACTGTGAAATTCGTTACCATCCTGGTAAAGCGAATGTAGTAGCAGATGCGCTTAGTCGCAAGAGTCATGTTCAAATCCATAGTGTCCGAGTACACACTAATCTTCGTAATGATGTTCTAACAGCCCAACAACACTGATTGGCTCAAGGTAGTCTACAAGATGAGATATCGTGTGGAGCCGAATTACAACTGGAAACTAAGGATGATGGTTTGATGTATTATTTAAATCGGTTGTGGATACCTAACAGAAATGAGATTAGGATGACGATTATGAATGAAGCACATAAGTCTCGTTACTCAATCCATACGGGTGCTGACAAGATGTATCAAGACCTTAGAGTCTTGTACCGGTGGCCTGGAATGAAGAAGGATATCACTGAGTATGTGGCCAAATGTCTTAACTATGCAAAAGTTAAAGCTGAGCATCAGCGACCTTCGGGATTGTTCGTACAACCAGAAATACCCATGTGGAAGTAGGAGAACATTTCTATAGATTTTATTACCAAACTCCCACGAACCGCAAGCGATCATGATAGTATTTTGGTGATAATAGATCGATTAACTAAATCGGCTCATTTCCTACCGATATGCGAAGCGTACCCTGTGCGAAAACTTGCTCGTATCTATGTAGATGAGATTGTTAGCCGACATGGAATTCCCTTAAGCATAATATCAGATCGCGATGCTCGTTTCACGGCACGATTTTGGGAATCACTTCATGAAGCATTTGGAACATGATTGGATCTTAGCACCGCTTATCATACTCAAACGGATGGACAGAGGGAGGGGACGATTCAGACACTTGAAGATATGTTGGGAGCTTGTGTCATCGATTTCGGTGGCAACTAGGATTGCCATTTACCATTAATCGAATTCTCGTATAACAACAGTTATCACACGAGCATTGGTATGACGCCGTTCGAAGCTCTTTATGATAGAAAATGTCGGTCACCTATTTGTTGGACTGAGGTCGGCGGCGAGTCGCAGATCACTGGTCCCGAGATTATTCAAGAGACGACTGACAAGATTCACCAGATTCGCGATAATCTGTTAGCTTCATGCAGTGGACAAAAGAGTTATGCGGATAAACGACGTAAACCATTAGAGTTTGAAGTCGATGATATGGCACTACTTAAAGTATCGCCATGGAAGGGAGTTGTACGATTCGGAAAGAAGGGTAAGCTTGCTCCACGTTATGTTTTTAAGATTCTTAAATGGATCGGGAAGGTTGCCTACAAGCTGGAACTTCCTCCTGAACTTAGTAATGTACACCCGACTTTTCACATGTCCAATTTGAGAAAATGCTTAGCTGATCAAGATCATCAGGTACCACTCGATGATATTCACATCGATGATACCATGCACTTCGTTGAAAAACCAGTCGAGATAATGGATTGGGAAGTTAAGAAAATCAAATGCAGTAGAATTCCAATCGTCAAAGTACGATGGGCGTCGAAGCGTGGTCCAGAACTCACCTGAGATCGGGAAGATCAGATGAAGCTTAAGTATCCACACTTATTCACTGCAGACGCTCCAAGTTGAATTTCTGGATAGATTCCCTCAACTAGGGGAGACTGTAACATCACTGTATTTCAGGTAAGTCTGTACATATTTAATTGTATTGATAAAACCTGATATGATAATTTGATAATTTTTGATTTATTTGATGATATTATCACTAGTATGCATTGATGAGAATGTATGATTATTACGCATAAACCATGGGAAGTTAGTTTGAAATATAACTATACGGAACTATAAAGTTTAATGCAGTTGATTTATTTAATATGATCTGATTTTGATGGAAATGGTTTAAGATTGTTGGTTTGGTCGCAAAATATAGTCAAGGACACATAGTCATGGTTTATCGAAATGGTGGAGGGACGGTGGTTGGATAGGTTGCGACCTACTCCTACATATGCCCTATACATGAACTTATTTCGGTCTATCATGGATGTGTCAGTGTTATGATTTAGTGGGGTTTGGATTGGGAGTTGGATAATTTATGGACATAATTAATGAAATAATGAAGGCTTTATTTAAAATAATTATGCGATGTGAGGACGCGAATATAAATTTTTAACGCGAATATTATTTCAGAAATATTAACTTAATAATGTATTCGCGTGGATGACGATTCACACGCATATAATTATTAGGAATAATATACTGAAACGATATTCCATCAATTGTAAATCGAATCGAAATACGATATGAAAGATGGATTCAAAAAGATGACGATCTTTGCGAATTCGTATGTGAGTAACGCCTTTCGACCAGATAACCGAAATAATATCGAACGATATTACATTAAGAAAAAGAATTCAAAAACGTTTATTAGAAATTACAACTTTCAACGAATTCGAATAAAATCATTTTATTAAACAAATAACTAAACTAAATTAACTAGAATCAAACTATAAAAAAAAATTAATAAAAATCAGTTGTTAAACAAAATTACTTTATTTAATCGTTTCGTGTTTTAAATTGTATTTTACGTGAAAACCGAACACCTTAAAAGGTATTAACGCGAAATATACGAAACCGGGCACACGGGAACGACTTGGGGTATAAAAAGATGGAATACCTTCATCATCTTCATTTCCCACATCACATTCTCTCTCTAAAAAGAAAATCTCGCCTCTCTTTCTCACCCTAACTTCTCTCTAAGATATCTTCCTCATTTCTTAACCAATTCGCTTGATTCTTGTCCCAAATCGTTCGTATAATCAAGTAGAACAAGAACCCACGAAGAAATCCAGCTTTTGATTGAGATTTGGAGGTATACGGGCACTTTACTTTTCGGTTTTTCCTTTCTAAAAACAACCGGTTGCAGCTATGGTCTTGTAAATCGATTGTTATCAAGTATGAAAACCTTAATCGAACCTATATAAGCCAGCATCAACGAGAAGTTAGACCTGCAACAGGTTAAAGCTTGATGGTGATGATAATGAACACCTAGATTCGGTATTGTGTGGCCACCGAACCTAGGAGGTTCGCCCGGGTTAGAGGCTGTCGAATCTATGGGTTAACGAACATAGGGCTGCCGAACCTAAGATGGCCGAACCTAGGGCTATTGCCGAATCCATGGCTGCTGAATCTGTGTTTACCGAACCTAAGGATGACCAAACTAAGGGTTCGCCGAACCTATGAGGATAGCCGAACCCATGTGTGGCCGAACCCATGAGCTGCGAACCCATGAGCTGCAAACCCAGGGGTTGCCGAACCCTGGTGTTGCCGAGCCTAGGGGTTGTCGAAACCTATGTGTTGTATCGGGTTGAGTAATCTACACAACAATTATCAGAAGTTATCTTCTACAAAGTTGATAGTGCGGAAATCTACCAACTTAGTTTTGTAAAAAACATTTTGAAAACAAAGTACTGAAAACCATAGTTTATTCAAGGTCGAGTATATTGCATTCAACTATTAGAATTACAACACTTAGTTCAAGCACTCGCTCGTGATTTTCTGACTAACAAGTGAAGGAGTATATACTAAGACCTACAGCCGTATCCTCATAGGAATACATGGCTGGACAAAGCACAAGAAACAAATGTATGCTTAATCTAGTATCTGTTATGGTCTTGACAGGCCAAGCCATATTAATTACAATCAATACAAAAGACACCTTTGACTTTTATCATAAATACCTAAACAACAAAATACATTAATTGTTTAGTATCTTTGTAGCCTTGACAAATCTTCTTTGTTGCTAACTAACATCGGAACATCTTCTCTGTTATTCTGAGTGTGAGAAAGCAGCTCTGTTTATTTCCTAAAGTAAAGAGAATCTTTGACAAAAGAAAAGTCTTCGGAAGTCTTTGTCTTGGGAACCACTGAAGATCGGAAGTATTGATGGTCGATCGGAAGCACTGATGTAGTTGGGCTTTCACTCAACGGAACAGGATGTATTCAGTGGAAGTAATTATCCTTCGGAAGCAATGGTCCTTCCGAAGGCTAATCCTTGTTGTTCCGTTGTTGTACTTCTTCTGATATTATATAACTTGATCCAGAGATGTTTTGATATGCATCAGCCTTAGAGAACCTTACAGTCTCCCCCTAGGCTGATGCTACCAAAACTTGTATCCTTCTTTTATTAATTGTTCAGCTCTTCTCTAGACCAGTACTGAAGAGAGTCCTCCTTCAAAGTTGTTGTCTAGATTGAGTAGAAGAAGACTTACTAGATCAAAGATGTTTGGAGCAGGAAGACCATATTGTTGATAATCCTGAAGCTTCATGGTGTGTCCATCACAGAACTTCAAAATGAACACTTTTTCCATAGATAGATAGCTTTATTCCACAATAGGAAAGTACACATTTAAGGGTAGTTCATCACTTCTTCTTCTAGTTGCAGTCTTACTTGTTTTGAACGGACTGCGTCTTTTGAATGGAACAATTTGAAGGGATGTTGTACTTCCTTGTGGAGGTTCATGCTCCTTTTCATCATTATTAGTGGTTTCTGGAGTGGCTTCTACTCCAGTGGAAGCAGTTGCTTCAGTGGAAGCTTGTTCAGCTTCAGCGGAATCCATCTTCGATTCAGTGGACTCCAACTGATCATCAGTGAAGTTTACTGCCTCAGCAGTGGAAGTTCCTCCAATACCTGCTGAAGCTCCTGTTGCTTCAGTGGAGGACCTTCTATCCGTGGATTCCATTTCAGCTTCAGTGGAAGCCAATGCTTCCGTTTTCCTTTCCATCCTTGAATGTGTTTCAGGATCAGGGTTTGTGCTTCGCTGTTTTGTTTGACCTTTATTGATCATGATCACCGAAGATATTGGTACATTGTCGTATGAAGGAATGGAGGGAGGAGTGATGGGTTCTTCCTTTGGTTGTTGTGGGAACTTGTTAGGGAACATAGCTTTTGTTACAACTACACACATCACCTCTTCACCTTCTCTGATCCCAGCAGTGGTGATAGGGATTTCGATGGTGGCTCCATGGAAGATACCCGAGAGGCCTCGCCTTAGAGCATCCTTTCGTGCCTGGATTTGCTCAATTGAAGGTAACTCACCTCTGGCAACCTTAGCTTTTATTTCTCTTACGTGCATGTCCATGGTGGAGTTCTTCATAGGACCGAGCTGCCGCACATGAAATCCATACTCTAAAAGATGGCCTTCATTCTGTCTCTGTAGGCGGCATCCTTTTGCTTCTTGGTAAGGACCACCGCGGCTTTGGCTGCAGCAGCGGCCTGTTCTTGCTGTTGTATCCAATCCAGTTCTTCAGTCATACGAGGCACCGAGCAGAGCAAGATATCATCCACATCATAACCCTTTTCCTGGAGGAGACCCGAGAGTCTTATCATCTCTCCATCCAGGGAAGTGTTTGGTCGGCCCTTCTTCATCTTTCTCCTTCTGTCCTCCTGTTCAGCTTCCTCTTCTGGGGTTAGTTTTCGTTTTCCTTTGTCCATCAATTTCTTCTAGAGGAGATGGATCCTATTGCCTCATGAGTTGAGTCATTGGCAAGTAACTCTTATGTGTAGGAACCACCAATTATGACTAGGCCTTCAAAAGCAGCTGCAGCTTCGGAGTTAACCTTAGCATTCACTGCCTCATCCAGTTGACCAACCACATTGGATGGTTCCTTAGTGGTGCCCTCAGAGAGCTCAGAATCTGAGGAGAGTTCTTCATACACAGACTCTGTCTCACGAGGAGACAAGCGTTCATCGGCTGTTGTCTCAGGTGGAGACTCAGGTTCATTAACAGCCTCTGTCTCAGGAGGAGACTTTTGGTCATCGGCTGTAGTCTCAGGAGAAGACTCAGGTTCTATGGAGATGGATTTTGTAGCTGAACTGGGTTCTCCATAGCAACCTAGATTGTTGTCCCAGAAGGGGACCTAGTCTCAGAGGGACACTTTGAGGTATTATTAGGGGACTTAGATTCCTTAGAGATGGTTTCTTGGTCGGAATCCAAGAGTTCCCCTACAACACTAGAAGAAGAGGAAGATGAGGAACGGAGGAGTTGTAATAGTAAGTACTCAAGAAACTATCCCATGCGTAACATCTACTTTTCCTTCTGACAATGGAGCTGCTGCCTCTTCTCCTTTTGCTGGCACATTTGTGGTTACAGGTGATGATGGTTGTGGTGGTAATGACGGTGATCCCATAGGTTGTTCCTTCTCTCCCTTTTTGGTAGCATCAGGGGAAAGAGAGGACACCTGGCTAGGATCAGGATGAAATGGTTTAAAGAGGACTGGTGGGCGACGCTGGAGGTTCAGAATGATATCATCCTTGTTTTGAACCTCCATCGTCAGAGTAGACATCTTTGCTTCCAGATGAGCAACCCTGGCCCGGATAGTGGAAATAGTGACCGTCAATTCCTGAATGCTAGTGCCCTCATCCACAGACGTGGAATCCTTGGGCGATGAAGTCGTGAGCCGAGCTCCTGCACCTTCATCACCAGATATGGTTTCTTGGTGCCCTGGATTCCTCTCATTGAGAATGACTTCAAAGAAATCATCAGTAATGTGAGTTGCCACAGAGGAGGTCCTATTGCCTGACCACTTTCCTGATGAACCTGAGAAGGTCCTGCAATAGTGGCAGCGTCCACTTTATTGAGCCTTTCAGAACGACTAGGGTCAACCTCTGTAGTAAACGACTCTGGGTCAGGAAACCTTGCATGTAGGTCTGTTACCGCCCTCATTATATTTTGGGTAGAGGGAGAGAGAGGGTCATTCAGAGATACAACAGAGAGTCCTTGAGTCTGGGTAGATGTATGAGTGGGGGCAGTGATGGGCTTGACTCACCTGGGGATGTGGGAGACAATCCATGTCCTAGTGGAGTTGCTTCAGTAGAAGCAAGCTCAGTAATGTGGGCATCCCTTTGGATATTCTCAGGTATGTATGGTGACATATCCTGAGGGCTAGAGGAAGGGTGTAGGGCAACCTCCGGATCCAGAGGAAGATTCGATGGTACAGCAACAGGTGTGGTTTGCACCTTAGGTAGAACTGGGCCTTTGCCAGATTTCTTAGCCTTTTTCTTTCTGGGTTCGGAAGAAGGGGCCTGAATAGTTGTAGATAATTGCTTAGGTTGTCTTTTGCGTTTGTAGGTGACTGGAATGGATGAGTCTATATGAGTGGAAGGTGTGGGTTCAGCAGTTGTGGTTTGAACAGTACTGTCACCTTCAGGAGCAGTGGGCTCCATAGATGGAAGCAAAGGAGTAAACGTTCCAGAGAAGTGAGCTGTTTTCTTCTTTAATTGAACAAAAACCTTCGAAAGTACCGAAGGGACTTTATAGATGTTCCTATTCAGTGAGAGCGAAGAAGCTAACTCACTGTTAAAGATTTGTTGCAATAACCTGAGATACATACAAAATTTTTTGTGGATGTTACATTATCCACTAAGTTATTAAAAATAAAAGCAGAAAAGTTAAAAGGTTGATTGGTAATCATTCCATGAATAGCCGAAGCTAGATCAGATGGAATTTGATCCCATCCACCGGATTTATTTGAAAGACAATGTAAAAACATATATAGGAGATACTTGTAATTATAGGACACTCTACCCTTCCTATAGGTTGTTGAAAGGAGAGGACCTTCGTATCCCATCGACCGAAAGGTCGTTGCTACCTCATCCTTTATGAAGGAAGCACTGCCTGTAGCATCATTAAGATTAAGAAGTCTACAGATAGTGTCCACAAAAATTGAAAGAGGATGAGCATCAACGGTAGCAGAAAGTCGCTTACCCGTTGGAGAGTCAATCACAGAACAAGAACTCCAAAACTGCTGGTGATGAGATTCATACACCACATGGTTAACAGTGAATGCAGTAAAGTACTTACTCCGACGAAGAAAAGAGATAATCGGAGCGAAGTCAACATCATTGTCAGCAGAGAGTTCAGCGGTCAGATTGTGTGCGTGTTTGAATGCAAAGAGAGCCATTATTGAGACAAGCGGTTATGGTTTTGGGAGCAAAAAGAAACTGTCGATTGTTGAGGAGGAAGTGAGAATTTGAATGGGCGGGAGACATTTTATACTTTCGGATGTCATCATTTAATATAACAAGAGATTAAATTTTGAGATCTGGAGACAAAGAAGAAAAAGGTCATAATAGACAGTGATGTGTCAAAGATTTGTCGCGTAGTATCAGAAGAGAAAGTACGTTGTGCATACAAGAAATGTATGCTTCGAAAGACATGTGCTTCTGATAAGTTAATCAGAAGAAAATGGTTCGAATCGGAAGATAAATACTTGCAAAATAATTATATCTTAAGAAGTGTGACATGTTCAGAAATAAAGATTAAATAACACGTCAGAAGACTTAACATTTCTTCTGATGACTAAGTACTATTCAGAAGGTAGGTTAAGTTTATCTTCTGAAGGATCATTTATACCCTATTTTAATTACATCTACTCAAAATTGAATATACCGATGGCTGTGATTAAATACCTGAACCTTCCTTCATCAAAAGCCTTGGTGAAGAGATCAGCCAAGTTGTGTTCTGTATCAACTTTGACTAAATGAATTAGCTTCTTTTCTGCACAATCTCTGATGAAATGGTAGTGAATGTCAATGTGCTTGGTTTTGGACTGTTTGACTGGATTGTTAGTGATTGAAATAGCACTGGCGTTGTCAATCTGGGTAGGAGTATTAGACAGCTCTACTCCATAATCTTTCATTTGATTTTGAATCCAAAGTACTTGTGCACAACAGCTTGAGGCAGCTATATATTCAGCTTTTGCAGTAGAGGTTGAAACACATGTCTGGTTTTTACACTGCCATGACACAATCCTGGACCCAAGGAACTGGCATCCTCCAGAGGTAGATTTCTTACTGATGTTGCAACCTCCATAATCACTATCTGTGTAAGCCAGGAATTGAAAGTCAACATTCGTAGGATACCATAATCCTAACTTTGGTGCTCCATTGAGGTATTTGAAAATTCTCTTTACAGCAAGCATATGTAATATCTTAGGATTTTCTTGAAACCGTGCACACAAGCTTGTTGCAAACATAATATCAGGCCTGCTTGATGTTAGATACATCAAAGAGCCAATCATCGTTTTGTACTGGTGCTGATCAACATCCTCTCCCTCAAGATCAGGGCCTAGAGATGTTGTTTTGGACATGGGAGTACCAAGAGCCTTACAATCAGTGAAACTAAATCATTCAAGTATATCCTTGACATATTTTTATTGATTGATGAAAATCCCTGTAGGAGTTTGCTTCACTTGTAATCCAAGGAAGAAAAAGAGTTCACCCATGAAACTCATTTCAAATTTGGATTTCATTAAGGCTTCAAACTCCTTGCAGAGAGTTTAATCAGTTGAACCAAAAATAATATAATCAACATATATCTGAACAAGCATGATATGTTGATTGGATTTCTTGAAAACTAAAGTTTTATCGATTGTTACCCTTTTAAAGCTATTTGTCAACAGAAAGGAGGACAAAGTTTCATACCATTTTCTGGGAGCTTGATGCAACCCATAAAGAGCTTTATCAAGCTTGTAGACATGATTAGGGAACTTAGGATCCTCAAATCAAGGTGGTTGACAAACATAGACCTCCTCATCAATCTTCCCATATAGAAAAGCACTTTTGACATCCATTTGAAACACTTTGAAGTTTGTAGCAGCTGCAAATGCTAGAAATATTCTGATGGCTTCAATTCTGGCAACTGGAGCAAAAATTTCATCATAATCAATTCAATCTTCTTAGGGGTATCCCTGCACCACTAACCGTGCTTTATTCTTTAAGACAACACCTTTGTCATCCTTCTTGTTTCTGAACACCCACTTTGTTCCAATTGCATATTTACCCTTGGGTTATGGGCAAACCTTCCTAACTCCATATCTTTCAAATTGAAGATGTTCTTCGTACATGGCTTCTACCCAGCTGCTATCTTTTAATTTGGGTTATCGGAACCATGAAGGTTCTTCCAAATGGGAAACTTATTTTTAATGAAAGTTAGTATTGATGCTAGTTGCCTTCCGAAGAACAAGTCTCTTCCGAACAACAGGTTCTTCCGATGACCTTCTGAATCTACTTCCAAAGACATAATGTTGTCCTCTAAAATGAAATCCCGATCAACTATATATTCCAAAGATGTTGCTTCCGATAATCTTCCGTACGGACCAACTTTCTTCCGAAGAAGCTTCCTTCTAAAGACTACTTACAAACAACATGGTACTTCCGATGGATTGAGTTTTCTTCCGAAGAGGTCACTGCTAGGTGTGCGCTACAAACAAATTTTGTTTTTATATATAGTCAAGAATGTCTTTTATATCTTTAAAAGGAATTAAGGGTACAACAGTAATTTCAGTTTGGGTATCCAGAACATTATTTGAAAATACTAGTTCTAGTTTCAAAAGAAATTGTGAACTTGGGCTTCGTGATTTTCATCATGTGATGTTTTTAATTAATTTATGTGCCATAATACATGTCAAGCACATACATGGTTAACAAATTGAAGGTTGTATGGCAGTTTCTTTCGAGCATCATATATTATTTTCAAAGAACCGAAATATTTGTTATTATAAGATGTTAACTTCATAAGTGTTAGTTTGTGATGGACAAGTTCTAATGCATTTACAAATTAATACTTTCGAAGTTAACAAAACGTTTTTAAAAGTGAAGTTTTCTCTTGATATGTATTGTCTCCTCTCTAAGTGTTGATTTGTTGATGTCCAAGTTCTAATGCATCTTTTAATTGAGACTCTAGAAGTTGATAACATATTATTTCACTTTTGAAGAACATCAGCCTTTGGTTCATTCGTTTAGTCATATCATTGGAAGTACAGTACTCTTTTGCATGATAGAGCTGAAACTTATACATCATCAGAAAATCCAAATAAGTCAATGACGTCTATTCTGTAAGTCCAATTGGTGTTCCAGATCTGCATCGTGGAACATATTACCGGTTAGCAATGATTGCTTCCGAAGAACACTACTTTTTTTTGATGACTTGATGGGTCTTCACACGTTAGTTATCTATAGCATCAGTTTCGGGGGAGATTGATGGATTGAAACTGATGGCAAATGTGTTATCAATGGTTTATCAGTGAAGACTTCGGTTTCATTGATGTGAAGATTTCTTATTTCTACTTTGAAGACTCTTAAGAATCAAATTGGGGGGATATGGTTTACATTCATTTTTGAACATTTATTTGTCACATGTTCATTACAAGGATGGGATTCCTATACTTGGACTCACACCCTATATTCTGATATCCTTTGGGGTGGGATTGAATATTAAGAGTGTTAATCGTAGGGGTTGCTTGATTAGAGTGGGGGAAGATAAATGGAAGACATGGAACTTCAAGAAGATTGTTTTGGGTTTGAAAAGTGGGATAAAGAAACCTTCACAATATTGTTACGGTGAAAGAAACATGAACTTCTTCTACACAAGTTCAATCTTATTATTCATGTTTGTTTCATTATACTTCTACATTTGTTTACATTAATTTAACCAAATAGGGGGAGACTGTTGGGTCTAGAAAAGCCAAGACCAACGGTTAATTTGGATAGATGAAATGTAAACAAGAGGTATTATGTATTTGTTGATTAGGGAGCAACGAGTCACCGCACGAGCCACTAAAGGCTCAAGATTACGAAGACACTTGATGACCAAAAGACCCGAAGACCACAACAAATGATAGGGCTTGATTTGATATTTATTATTTATTATCATTTTGTTGTATTTATTGTTTTTAGGGTTTTAGGTCATATGACACTATAAATAGAGATTTTCTCATTTGTATAAATTTAACCAGACAAGAGAGTTGTGAGGGTGCACTTCAATGTAATCTTTAGAGAGCTCTCCCCCATGAACTCCACAGATTCTTTATCCATGGAGTTTGAGAGCATGTGAGCGGTAGGTAATGTAATCTTGTTGACAAGTAAATCTTATTTGCTTTACATTGTTAGTCATTACATTTCATCTCAGATTCGTTCTTGCTGTGTTCTTCATCATCTTCACCAATCTTCAAGACTTTCTCTATTCTTCAACTGCTTAATCTTTACAAATCGGGTAGGTCCTATTCCGCAACTGTTTTTACAATGCTTTCTTTGGTTCTATTTGCGGTAGAAAGCAGGAAAACAAACAGATGTTTGCTTCATGCAGAGAGCTTCTTGTTCTTATTCCTTCCTCCACATTACCAATAATGTTCTCAACTGGATGGATATTATGAATGCGAGTTCCAGGGATTACATCCAGCTGAAAATTCAAATCCGTGTTACTTGTTCTAATGTTTGGAAGTACTACCTCAAGCTAGATTGCTGGTAGATCTTGAGGTCTTTGAGGTTGGACTGTTGTGGGTTGATTTTCTCTGGGAAAAGATTTTCCTAAGTGTTTGCTTCAACAGAGGGACTCCCAACTTCTTCTTGACTCACTGGAACTGATGTAGAGTCACTAAAAGGAGCAGCCTGAGAAGTGTTGATTGTCTCAGACTGTGAAACAGCATCATGTGTTGAAGTGGATTCTGCCAAAATTTGTCTTGAAGCTATTGGCAGTTCAACACGAAAGTCTTCTTCTCTTATGTGCTTGGAGGCGTCCAAGGTAGATGTCTGTTGATCTGGAACATACTCTTTCACAAGATTAAATGCAGACGTGAATTTATCAAGATCAAATAGCCAATCAGGGCCTATTCCAGGTTTATTGATAGTATGTTCATTAAACTGAACATTTGCAGACTCTTCAATAATTCTGTAAGCTTTGATGTATACTCTATATGCTTTTGCATGGGAAGAGTACCTAACAAAGTAGCCCTCAGCTGATTTCTCAGCAAAGTTGGCTAGATGATCTTTGGTATTCAAGATGGTGCATTGACATCCAAATGGTTTAAGAAATCCAATAAATGGTTTTCTTTTATGCCAAATTTAATAAGGAGTCATACCATGTGCCTTAACCACCAATATTCAGTTTTGAACATAACAGGCAGTGTTGACTGCTTCTGCCCAAAAAGTTATTGGTAGTTTGGCATCAGACAACATGGCCCTTGCCGCCTCAATTAGTGTCCTATTCCTTCTCTCAGCAACACCATTTTGTTGTGGAGTCCTAGGAGCACTAAATTGTCTAGTTATACCTTTAGATTCACAAAAAAATTTAAAATATGGTTTTTGAATTATGTTCCCTGATCTGATCTGATGATTTTGACATGATGATCACTTTCATTCTTAATTTTAAGAATGAATGATTTCAAAATCTCAGCAGTTTCATCCTTGGTGTTCAAAAAGAAGTCCCAGGTATACCGAGAGAAATCATCAGTGACCACCAAACAATATGACTTCCTACCAAGAGTTTAACACTTGTGGGGCCAAACAAGTCCATGTGAAGCAAATGCAGGACTGTTGTTATAGAATTGATCTCTTTGGCATGATGAGATGATTTGTGCTGCTTCCCCTTTAGGCAAGCAACACACTTATCTACACAAATGAATTCCTTAGTGGGTAAACATGTCACTAAATTATTTTTAACTAGTTTATTCATGTTTTTCAGGTTGACATGGCAAAGTCTCCTATGCCAAAGATATGATTCATCAAGTGAAGCTTTTGAGACAAATCAACTTATATTACTAAGTGGTGTAGCTGTGTTCATATCTAGCATATACATGTTATTTATTCTTGGAGCCCTGAGCAGAATTTGATCATTAGGGACTACAAATCCGGGCTTCAGGACTATGCATTCATGCTCCGTAAAAAACATGTTGTGCTTTTGATCACACACTTGTGATACACTCAGAAAATTGTAGTTTAGTTCTTTTACAAAATGTACGTTCTCAAAGCTCACCTTGCCATTAGTGATTGTGCCCCTACCTGTGATGTAACCTCCTACCAAATTCGTTCCAAATGCAACAGACCCTCCAAAAAATGGTTCATACTTGTGCAGATGGGTCTTGTTGCCTGTCATGTGCCTGGAACAACCGCTGTCAACTATCCACAAGTTTCTCTTTGATTCATGTTGTCCCTGCACATGACCAGAAGTGGATTAGTTCTTGATGGGAACCCAAGCCCATGTGGTCTTGGGTTTTCCATTAGCATCATTATAAACAAATTTCTTGGAAATCATCTTTGGTGGGACAGATGATGAGCAGATTGGTTGATTAATTGGTTGAACTGTTAGTTCAGAGGTTTCCTTCTTCTTCCAAATCTTCTTGACTTTTGGAGTTATTGGAATAGTTTTCTTCCTCTGACTGCTCATAGATGCAGTTCATGTTTTTTCTTCTGCTGGTTTGAACTTCATTTTGTGAGAGGATTTCTCTTCTTCTTTTCATCTTCCAGAGTTCTGAGTGTCGGAAGCAATTTTAACTTTTGTTTCCGATGGCTGCTTGTTTTCGGAAGACTTTTTGGTTTTCCTCTTCTCATTGCCTGCTCTGGATGGCTTCTTAGATGATTTTCGTTTTTCTGGAGCAGATTGTTCTCTTGAAGACACTGATGACTTACTCCAACTATCCTTTCTTCCTCTTCCTTGTGGTCTATTATAGATGCAGTCAGTAGCAAAATGGTTTGTCTCACCACACATCAGACACATAGTCTGATCATTGAGAGGTTTCACACCATCAAAATTTGCTAGAGCTATGGTTTGCTGAACTTGACTGTTTAAAAGTGACAACCGGCTTGTTGATTGAGTGGTTTATCTGAGTTCCTGAAACACTGGCTTGTCTATCCTTTGATCTAGCCCTTTTCGACTTGTCAGATGGACAAGTAACATACTCATCTAAAGATGTACTTCCAGTTTGAACATGTTTAGCTTTCCAAAAGATGATTTATTTTCTTGGTTTTCTTGGTTTTCTTGAGTTTGGCTAGATTCAGGCAAATCATTTTCTTGTTGAAACTTGCGTATATCTAAGATTTCATCATACGCAAGAGTAACTTCTGGTCTACACCGAACCTCTACCATCGGTGTATAAGCAGATGGGGGTTCCATTTTGTTATAACCCAAACCAGCCCCTCTTTTCCTTACTAACTCAGCTGTATCACTTATTTTAAACAGCTTTTCATACTTTGCACCCTGACTCAGAAACTTGTCTCTGTAAGACTCAGTCAATACAAGCTCTGTCTTGGCAGTTGTTAAACGTTCCAAAAGATTGTTAATTTGACACTGTTTGTTAGTGTCTTCATGCTATAAACTGGAAATGGTCTTTTCTAGTTAAACAATCTTTTGTCTATAATTTCTTTCAGATTCAAGGAAATTAGCCTTGACAACTTGTAATGACTCGAGCTCATTACAGACTTGAACATTAAACCTTTTATATGCATTTAACTTTTCTAAACATTTAGGTGTGCACATATCTTTAGTTACCTTGAATGTAGAGGTTGAATCATTTGCGATTAGGGTGCTGTTGGACAGAGATACATCATCAACTTGGAAACTCCAATCTGAGAAATCATGTTGTTCTGCAACATTGGCATTATTTGAGGAGCTTCATGGTCTTTGGTGTGGCTGTCCAGAAGTTGAGGGCTGAGAGTTTGGAGACTTACACTCTCTGGCAAAGTGCCCAGTTGTTGACAGTTGAAGCATTTTAGCTTGGACTTGTCTAAGCCAAATCCGTTCTTCATATTGTGCTTCTTGAACTGTCTACCAGTTCTTTGGTAGAACTTCTTTGCCCTATAGGAGATCATGGCCATTCGTTAATTTATGTCCATCTCCTCAAGATCATCGGCTGGAATTCCATCTAAATCTTCTTGGCACAGATGGAAGTAGTTGGTTTCTTCAGCCATAAATGCTCCTTGGCCTGAAGTCAGCAGTAGTGTTGAGTTAGAGAATGGGTTTGAGTGTGAAGTTTATGGAGTGGGGGTTTCAGGAAAGGTAACAATGGGAGTGGAAGTTGAGTGGTAAATGGGTTGGTAATTTTGGTAAGGTGGATTATGGATGTGTGCATATAGGGCTGCTGAACCACAAGGTATAGAGGAAGGTTTAGGTTCCTGAGCGTCAATTTCCATTTGGTATGCACTGAGTATACCAAATAGTTCCCCTAGCTTCAAGGTTCTCAGATTCTCTGTTCTTCGAATGGCAATAGAGTAAATGTTCCACGCTTGTGGAAGTGATCTGAAGGAACTTTCTGATCACATCTTGGTTCTCCATCTTTACACCTGCAGCCATTAACTCGTCAACCAACTGGACATACCTTAGATATTGAGAAGTCATTTTCTCATTGTTTTCTTGACAGAAGTTCTCGGACTTCTATTTTAGCATGTCCTTTTTGTTTTCTTTGACGTCTTCAGATCCTTCATACATCTGCTGCAGAGAGTTCCGCAGCTCCTGTGCAGATTTGCATTTCTTGAATGCATGTATGATTGAGCTGGGAATCGCCATCTGAATGAGCCACAACGCCTTTGAGTCGACCTCCATTCTTTTGTAGTCTTCATCAGAATAAACAGCTGGGTCTTTCGGCACAGCTGCTCCATCGGTGGTTGCAGCAACAATAGTGGGAATGAAAGGTCCTTCCAGAACAGACTTCCAAAGCTTGAAGTCTTGGTTTCGGAAAAAACCCTCCATTCTGACCTTCCATGTGTCATAATCGTCAGGAGTAAACATGGCTGGTTTATTGAGAGTACCATTCCTAGTGTCATGCTTGCTGATGGTGGTCATTGTGACTTTGAAGTGACTTGAAAAATAAAGAGTAGTAGAAGATAGCCAAACGACAACTTAAGAATGTTTAGTTTCTTAAGTTAAGAGCCAAAGCTCTGATACCACTTGTTGGATCGGGTTGATTAATCCACGAAACACTTATCACAAGTTATCTTCTACAAAGTTGATAGTGCGGAAATCTACCAACTTAGTTTTGTAAAAAACAGTTTGAAAACAAAGTACTGAAAACAATAGTAAATTCAATGTCGAAGTATATTGCATTCAACTGTTAGAATTACAATACTTAGTTCAAGCACTCACTCATGATTTTCTAACTAACAAGTGAAGGACTATATACTAAGACCTACAGCCGTATCCTCGTACGAATACATGCCTGGACAAAACACTAGAAACAAATGTATGCTTAATCTAGTATTTGTTATGGTCTTGACAGGCCAAGCCATATTAATTACAATCAATACAAAAGACTCCATTGACTTTTATGATAAATACCTAAACAACAAAATACTTTAATTGTTTAGTATCTTTGTAGCCTTCACAAATCTTATTTGTTGCTGACTAACATCGGAATGTCTTCTCTGTTATTCTGAGTGTGAGAAAGCAGCTCTGTTTATTTCCTAAAGTAAAGAGAATCTTTGTCAGAGAAAAGTCTTCGGAAGTCTTTGTCTTGGGAACCACTGAAGATCGGAAGTATTGATGGTCGATCGGAAGCACTGATCGATTTGGGCTTTCACTCCATGGAACATGATGTATTTAGTGTAAGGAATTATCCTTCAGAAGCAACGGTCCTTCTGAAGCACTGATCGATTTGGAATTATCCTTCTGATACTATCACGCACGCACGTTAGTTGATATTCTTTAACAATAACTAATAGAGAGAAACTTTTGTACAAATACATACGTGGGTCCTCGCATGCACGTACGTGTGCATGTCTATGAGTATTTTAAACTATCATCTTTGAAATAAAACCTAACATACATATTACATGAACCCATGCATGCATGCACGTATATACATATGTATAGGTGCATGTTAGCATACAATGGTTTTCTATTTTAAAATCATCGATTTATTTAAAACTAGCAAGTTTTAAAACTTTATATTTATTGATGATAACTTGCACAAACTTGAGTGTTTCACTATAACTTAGATAATTAATCTAAGTTAGTGGCACACTTGTAGATTAAACTCGAACGCACATGAATACTTAATAATAATCAAACATATACACTTATGGACATGAAACACGCGATAAATACAGGTTTTTGAGTTGTTATTGGTTCTACCTACGTAAGCGTGCATTCTACAAATTACTGAATTCTAAGACATTCAGGTGAGTTCTCATAACCCCCTTTTTAAATCATTTTGATTTTAAACTCGGGGGTAAAAAATGTATACCAGATTAATATTATTTTGATAACACATGGGTGACATCTGGAATATCAATATGATATTTATATTATTAAATTATAAGTGATTATGGATTGACACAGATCATCACAACTTCATGAGTCGTTGTTCGTTGAGTTGATTTCGGTCCTCCGTAGTGACTGAGTTACTGTTGTTGAGTTGACTTCGGTCCTCCTCGGTGATTCCACTGTTGGTTGAGTTGACTAAGGTCCTCCGCAGTGCACTGTATTGTCACTTATAATTATTAGGAATGTCGTTGCTCGAGCTGACTTCGGCCCTCCGCGACGATTCCATTTACCGTTGGTTGAGTTGACTAAGGTCCTCCGCAGCACATTATATTGAGATAATTATGTTGAATGATGATTATTGATGATGGATGTGGAATTTCTCTTGATTTATCTAATTGATGTGTTTGGTTGTGTTTGATTGACTATACTGGAATGATTATCTGCGATTACTTGGATTATTTAATGGTTGTGTTTATTGTGTATTGAAAGAGCTGAATTATCTTGCAGGTTCACATGTGTATTTTCTTAAAAAGGATGAACTTTTATAAACACTCGTAAACATTTTTGAAAAATAAAAACTTATGTTTACTCACCAACTACTTCGTAGTTGACACTTGATTTTCTACATGTTTCAGGAAACGAAGGGAAGTAGGTAGAGCAGGGCAGCTCTACATCTTTTGGGACATCACCACTTAGAGTCTCGAACTTGGCTAAAATTAACTGGATTACTGAAGACTAGCGTTTAGTTAATTTAGCTAAATCTTTTGTGTAACTTGTTGTAACTAAATCATGACGAACATGACTTTTGTGTAATTACTTTAATTGATTAAATTGATATGTGATGATTTATTTAGATGCCCACGAGTTTATGAACAATCTACACACCCCTCGTGGCATCTCGACGTTTCCGCCATCAGTCGGGATGTTACAGATCCTGCCAACATCGAAGCAATCAAGAATTGGGACGTTCCCACCACACTAACATAAATCAGATCTTTTCTGGGTCTGGCGGGTTATTACAGAAGATTCACTTCAAATTTCTCTAAGATAGCCTTGCCACTCACAAAGCTAACCCAGAAGAGTGAACCATTCATGTGGACACAGAAACCAGAAGAGGCATTTCAAACACTGAAACAAAGATTGTGCAATGCTCCAATCTTAACACTCCCAGAAGGCAATGATGACTTTGTGGTTTATTGTGATGCTTCCCATCAGGGACTTGGTTGTGTTTTAATGCAACGAGAGAAAGTCATTGCCTACGCGTCACGACATTTGAAGATCGATGAAAATAATTACACGACGCACGACTTGGAATTGGGAGCTGTTGTTTTTTCTCTAAATATTTGGAGGCATTACCTTTACGGTACCAAATGCACGATCTTCTCAGATCACAAGAGTCTACAACACATATTTGATCAAAAGGATCTTAGCATGAGACAGATACGTTGGGTTGAGCTCCTGAACGATTACGATTGTGCGATCAAATACCAACCGGGCAAAGCTAATGTTGTAGTTCATGAATTGAGTGGGAAGGAACGGGTCAAACGCTAGCGTGTTAGAGCAATGGGAATGATTGTGCAAACAAGCCTAAGAGATCAAATTTTACAAGCACAACAAGAAGCGCTGGAAAGAAACAACTTGAGGAACGAGCTCGATTGTGGAGCTGAGAAGCAATTTGAGACAAAACAGGATGGAGTTATCTATTTCCAGGATCGTGTATGGATCCCAGTAGTAGATGAACTTCGAAAACTCATTCTTGACGAGGCACATAAAACACGCTATTCGGTTCATCCTGGTACTGATAAGATGTACCAAGATCTTAGGTCATTTTATTTGTGGCCAGGTATGAAGAAGGATGTGGCTACTCAAGTTGGTAAGTGCCTAACATGTGCTAAAGTCAAAGCTGAACACCATAAATAGCCAGGTTTGCTGGGAAAACCAGAAATACCACAATGGAAGTGGGAACAAATAGCTATGGATTTTATGACCAAGAAACTCCATACTTCCAGCTGACATTATTCTATATGCGTCATCATTGACAGATTGACTAAGTCCACTCATTTCTTACTGATCAGAGAAACTACAAGACGGAAAAGCTAGCAAGACTTTATGTTAATGATATAGTAGTACGGCACGGTGTGCCATTATCTATTATTTCAGATCGGGACAGTGGATTTGCATCACGGTTCTGGCAATCTTTGCAACAATCCTTAGGGACAAGTGTAAACTTAAGCACTGCATACCATCCACAAACGGACAGTCAAAGCGAGCGAGAGATTCAAACCCTAGAGGATATGTTGAGAACATGTGTTTTGGACTTCGGTGGAAGTTGGGACAATCATCTACCACTCATTGAGTTCTCATATAACAATAACTACCACAACAGTATCAGATGTGCTCCTTTCGAAGCGTTGTATGGTAGAAAATGTCGATCACTAATTTGTTGGACTGAAGTGGCAGATAACAGAATCACTGAGCCTGAACTTATTCAGGAGACTACTGATAAGATAGCCCAGATTCAACAACGATTACAAGCAACACCTAGCTGCCAAAAGAGTTTGCAAACAAACTGCGAAAGCCTTTGGAATTCCAGGTGGGTGACCGAGTCATGTTGAAAGTGTCCCCATGGAAAGGCGTGGTACGTTTTGGAGCTAAGAGCAAGTTAGCACCAAGGTATGTCGGACCGTTCGAGATAACTCAACGAATTGGTCCGTTGGCATACAGACTCAGACTTCCTGATGAACTTAGTGGGTGATACACGATGTGTTTCATGTGTGCAATCTCAAGAAACAACTTGCTGATGAATCGTAAGTCATTCCATTGGAGGAAATACAAGTTGATGAGCAACTACACTTTATTGAAGAACCTGTAGAGATTATTGATCATGAAGTCAAGAGAATGAAACAAAGTCGTATCCCTATTGTAAAGGTTCGTTGGAACTCCAAGCGTGGACCAAAATTTACTTGGGATCGTGAGGATCGCATGAAGACAAAGTATCCCCACCTGTTCGAAGAAGTGGAGCCCGACAATAACGCTTAAATTTTGGGACGAAATTTCTTTAACCAGGTGAAACTGTGACAATCAGTAGCAAATCGTCCGGCATTTCGTACGATATGTGTACTTTCACCCTTTACTATGTGTGAATACAATGTGAATAACAGTTGTGTGACAACAGGACTATGAAAGCAAATAACAGTTGTATGTGTTTGAATGAAAATTTAAATACAGTAATGCAACAATTCATGTGAAACAATAGTGTGATAACAAGTAACGAAAACATATCGATTGCAATCTAGTTTCCACAAATAACATAAATCAGATGGCCGATAATTCCATGAGTAAACAAGGTAAAACAAGTATAAATATGTGCAAATAGATGGGTTTAGTTGAGCCCGTAAGTAAGGAAATCCAATTCAAAACAGTATTTCAGTATCGTTTACGAATAATAAACCGACTGTAACATCAGTGCCAGAAACATAACCGGAACAGTGATCTACACAGTAGCATGAATAATAATTCACGTACAATCTATGTGTGTTACATGTATATCATTTTCGGTTAATGTTTGACACTAAATTATTACGTATTCGATTCAGAAACATGGTTCAAAACTATGGTTCAACAGTCAGAATTTTATCTGATGACACAGAACCATCACGTGAATGCTTGTTAGGATTCTGTTATGTATAAACGTATGTGAGGATGTACAGAACAAAACCATAAAGGATGTCGTTACGTGAATGCTAAATTGACGGATTATTTGTATAGGTAACGATCTGTACGAATGTATCTGAGAGTTTAACATTTTGAATGATGTCTAATAATTAGAAAACCATATTGAAGAGTGTAGTTATCGTCGTATTCGTATGGGTGACGATCTGAATGAATACGCGTGACGACTGTACGATTCGATTTAAAGAGTTAAAGTTTAAAGTTTTCTGAAATTTAAAATAAATGAAAGATATTAGTTAATTTACTAGGAATTACCGCCTAAATTAAATTTACCAATTCTACTTTCAAAACCCTAACGAATCGTCATGAAAACGGAAGGAAACCGGCGTCTCTATGCGAAACTGTTGGTGTACGAAATGTACCTAGTTCAGTTTTCAATGATCTTTGATGAATAAAGTTTATGTTATTAATGAAATCAGTCTTTCTATATTGTTCTTAATGTTTATTATAATTTATATGTGTTTGATTATGTTTAAATTTGATTATATATGTGTTATAGACCCATTCGGACGAATGACTCTAAGAATGAAGTCATTCGACCGAATGAACGCTTACAGAATGTCTAGGGCGATCGAATGAGTCATTCGCATGAGTCATTCAGCTGACCAAGCTGCTTACACATTCGCCGAATGAATTGCTTCGGGCACTCATTCGCCCGAATGAGTATAGTCCATAAATACTAGTTCAAACAGATTCAAACCTAACTTTCCTGAGCCCTCTTTTTTCCCAGAGCACTCTAGTGTCAAACCCTAGAAGTTTTGAGCGGTTCTTGCTGTCCAAGTTCGATTCTCATCCCGTCGTGTTCGATCTTGATTCAAACATTATTCCTACAACTTCGTATCACCACGGGTGCTGTTGGTTTCGATTGGAAAACCCTAGAATAGGATTCCGCACTATTCTAGAGGCTGTTGAGCAAATCTCCATTGGAACCAGGTTGTTTCTAGGCTCCTAGTTGGTCCTACAAAGTGGTATCAGAGCGTTGGCTCTTGATTTTGCTCGATTTCCATTCCAAATCATCAAATCAGAGATTGGTTGTTCGAACTTTTCAAAAAACCTAAGTTTCTTGCCCTTCAAGTTACTGTTTTATTGAAAATCCGTGGGTTTTTTTCGTTGTTGTGTCAAATCAATCATCCCAATTTTTTGGTAATCATGTCATGATGTTCTGTACCAAATTTGGCGATTAGATTTGCTCTAGATCGAAAGTTATCGTGATTTTTGCAGCTGAAAACCCCAGATGGTCCGAATGAGCCAGCCGACTGAATAGATCATCCGAATAGACCTCATTCGGCCGAATAAGCTTCATTCGCCGAATAGCTCCCTTTCGGCCTACTCTTTCGCAAAATAGCCTTAGTCGGTCGCCTACTTATTTGCCAGCTTCAATCGTTTGGTTCTATAGTCGTTCGTTGGTCTAGTCATTCGGACTAGAAGTTATTCTGCCCTCATTCATTCGGCCAATACAGTTCATTCGCCAATATCAAGCACATTCGATCCCTGACATTCGGCCAAAGTTGAGTCATTCGGCCATCAGATTTCAGAATTTTCTAAGTGTTCGACACTTTTTTTCTTGACATTATGGAGGACTTAGCTTTGATGGCAAACTAGAATCATCGGATTTAGACACTTTTACTCACTGAGACGGAGACATGGAACTCTAATAAAGCTCCCAAGCTGTTTTCATTAGATGATTACCCTCATTGGAAATACAGATTCGAGATTCACATCAATGGAGTTGATACCAACTTGTCGATGATGATAGAGGGTGGTTATCTGAGACCTCTGAATGAAGATGGAACTCCAATGTTAGTCACACGAATGACTGAACCAGAGAGGAAACTATATGAATATAAGAAGAAAGCTTATGTTATTATGTCCTAGTCCATTGCAACTAATATTTTTCATCAGTTCAGACAGTTTACATCTTCTAAGTTACTGTGGGATGCTTTGCAGCAGAGATACGAGGGAAATGATGCGTTGAAGAACATCAAGTCTAAAGCTTTAAGGAAGGAGTTTAACAGTTTCATGTATGTGGGAAACGAGTCACTGGATGATCTGATTGCAAGATTCTACCATCTTCTGAGTGAGCTGTTTAATCATCAGGTCAAGACTACCACTCAAGAGAAGATTCACTGTTTGGCAGATGCTCTACCTCCAAAATGGGAGTCATTTCTTGTGGTTTTAAAGCAGAATGAGATGATGGCAAGTTTGGACATCAATGATTTCATCCAGAAGTTGAAAGAGCAGGAAATTGAGAACAAGTGGAAGGCCAAAAGAGTTGCTCAAGTTCAGGTTCCTTCAATGTATTATTCAACTTCTACTGTAGAGAGAGCCTCTTCTCATGCTCCACTGAAGACTGCTTTTGTATCTCAGACTACTGAAGCTCCAGTTCCCAATCAAATTCACTTTAGTCAATCATCTGCATGACCCAGCACTTAGAAAGAAAGTAGTCAACCAGTCACCAGTCTAAAGACATACAACTTTGATAAAGTGACTGTAGAGATTGCAAAGGAGCATATGGGTCTTCTGTCTACTCTTGTTAGCTCCTATGATGGATTAGTAGCAGGACAGATTGGTAATCCTTACTTGAAAAATGATGATTACTCTCAGATAGACCCAGATGACATGGAGAGAATAGACATCATGTGGGCTCTAGCTAGTGATGTGAGAATAGCAAAGGATTTTGTGAGAAGGAGTGGCAAAGACATCAACCTGAATAAGGATTCAAAATTTGGTTTTGACATGGCATCTGTCACTTGCTACAATTGTGGCGAGAAGGGACACTTTGTAAGACAATGCAAACAACAAAAGAAGTCTGGCAACAAGAATCATTTTCAGCATCAGAGATTAACTGCATCAAATCCAGAGAGAAGACTTGTACCTATTGATTCTCCTGCTCATGATAGTTCCTCAAATGCAAGCAAAGCCTTGATGGTGCAAAATGATGAAGGTGAGAATTGGGATTTCAGATTCAATCCTGATCAGGGAGGACAGGATAAAGCATGCGATGCTGAAATTCAGAAGACTGATGAATCAAGAGAAGAAAGCACTTCTGATGAAGCAAATATTAGTCTAAAGGAATCATCTAGTTCAGAGTCAGAAAGCACTTCAAAATCAGACACTCAAGCATAATATGATGCTGATTTTGAAGAACCTGTTATGAGGTTTGCTTTGATGGTGACACATCTGGTACTTCTGCTGCTACTTCACAGTCTGATTAGGTATTTGATGAATGTTCATCTTCTCATTCTAGATGTTCATCTTCTCATTCTGCTGTATCGTACATTCGCTCTGGCCATCATTTTGTGGGTGGTATGCTGTACTCATATCCAACCGCGTGCCAAGCGATTTTTGCAATGATTTCCATTAATTAGAAGTAGATCTGGCGTCTCGATCCGAGATGATGGAGATTGGCACTCCATGTCGCGAGATTACTTCCTTGACATAGATTCTAGCTAGTTTTTCCATCTTGTCGTTTTCCTTGATCGCAAGGAAATTTGCTGACTTAGTCAGTCGGTCCACAATTACCCAGATAGTGTCACATCCACTAGGAGTTCGGGGTAATTTGGAAATGAAATCCATGGAGATCTGTTCCCACTTCCACATAGGGATCTCGGGTTGTGTGAGTAATCCAGAGGGTTTCTGGTACTCGATTTTGACTCTGGCACAAGTCAAGCATTTGCTCACATAGGTAGCGATGTCGGCTTTCATGTGTGGCCACTAATAAAGGATCTTTAGATCATGATACATCTTATCAGATCCAGGGTGAATAGAATACCGGGATTTGTGAGCCTCGTCCATCACAAGGTCTCGTAGGCTTCCGTGCCGTCGAACCCAGACGCGTTGCATGAAATAATGTAAGCCATCGGCTTTGACTTCTAGTTGTTGCTCCATTCCCCTTAATGATTCGGCCACTAGGTTTTCTGATTTTAGTGCCTCAACTTGGGCACTACGTATCTGCTCAGGGAGGTTGGGATGGATGGTGAGCTGTAGAGCTCGTACCCTCTTGGGTTTCGAGGTATTTTTTCGACTTAGGGCATCGGCCACTACATTGACTTTCCTTGGGTCATACTTGATAGCACACTCATAATCGTTTAGGAGTTCGAGCCAGCGACACTGTCGCATGTTCAGTTCCTTCTGATCGAATATGTGTTGGAGACTCTTGTGATCAGTGTATATCGTACACTTTGTACCATACAGGAAGTGTCTCCAGATCTTGAGTGCGAATACCACGGCTCCAAGTTCCAAGTCGTGGGTGGTGTAGTTCTTCTCATGGACTTTCAGTTGTCGAGAAGCATATGCGATCACCTTCTCTCGCTGCATCAGCACACAGCCGAGTCCCTGTATTGTGGCATCGCAGTATACTACAAAGTCATTCCTTCCATCAGGAAGGGATAAGATAGGTGCCCTAAAGAGATTCTGCTTGAGAAGGTGGAATGCAAATTCTTGTTTGTCAGTCCAGAGATATTTCTTGTCCTTGTGGGTGAGAGCTGTGAGTGGTTGGGCTATCTTGGAAAATCCTGTAATAAATCGTCGATAATAGCCTGCCAAGCCTAGGAATTGTCGCACCTCAGTTGGGGTCATCGGTGCTTCCCAGTTCTTGATCGCCTCTATCTTGGATTTATCCACTTGAATCCCTTGTTCATTTACAACATGACCCAAGAATTGGACTACCCGAATCCAGAAGTCGCACTTTGTGAGTTTAGTGTACAGCTTCTCTTTTCTTAGCAGTTCAAGAGCCAATTGAAGATGCTCTTTGTGTTCTTCCTGGGATTTGGAGTAGATGAGAATATCATCAATGAAAACAATGATAAACTTATCCAGGTAGGGTTTGCACACTCTATTCATGAGGTCCATGAATACTACAGGTGCCTTAGTTAGCCCAAATGGCATGACCAAAAACTCGTAATGGCCACACCGTGTGCAAAAAGCAGTCTTGGGGATATCTTCCTCCTGAATCCGTAGCTGATTATACCCAGATCGCATATCGATCTTAGAGTAGTAGCTTCACCCTTGTAGCTGGTAGAACAAATCATCGATCCGAGGTAAGGGGTAACGGTTTTTGATCGTCACTTTATTTAACTCCCGATATTCGATGCACATGCGAAATGTGCCATCCTTCGTCTTTACGAATAAGACTGGAGCTCCCCAAGGTGAGAAGCTCGGTCTAATAAAACCCTTGTCCAGCAACTCTTGAAGATGATTGGACAGTTCCTGCATCTCCGAATGTGCAAGTCGATAGGGTGCTCGTGCGATTGGTGCTGCTCCCGGCACGAGGTCTATGCGGAACTCCACTTGTCGAGGCGGTGGAAGTCCTGGTAGATCCTCAGGAAATACATCGGGATAGTTTCATACAACTGGGATGTCTTCTATTCTTTTCTCCTCCTCGGTCTTGTCGATGATAAGCGCCAGAATGGCTGTGTATCCTTTTCCTAAGGATTTGTGAGCTTTCATGCACGAAATGATGTTGAGAGGAGTGTCGCTCCTTTCGCCGTTGATGTTTAAGGTTTCTCCACTTGGGAGGGGTATGCGCACCACCTTGTCGTGGAAAACTATTTTGGCTTGGTTTTCAGACAACCAATCCATGCCCACTGTGACATCAAAACTGCCTAGTGTAACCAACATAAGGTCAATCTTAAATTTATGGCCTGCTAGCTCTAAATTGCATTCCCTAAGAATGTGCTTGGTCACAATTAGTTTACCGTCTGCTAGCTCTACTGTATATTCAAACTCTAGGGGGGGGTTATGGCCAGTATCTCACTAAAATCCTTAGATATAAAGCTTCTCTCAGCACCAGTATCAAATAATGCAGAAGCATAATTATCATTTAAGAGATACGTACCAGTTGCAAGGTTGGGATCGTTCCGGGCCTGCTTCTCCCCGATCACGAAGGCTCGGCCTTTCGGACCATTGTTGTTCCCGTTGTGTTCTTCAGGTGTGGGCAGTCCTTCTTGAAGTGCCCTAGCTTTCCACATTCGTAGCAACCCGTTGGTACTTCCTGTTGTTGTGGCTGTGGGGTCTTTGCAAGCAATTCACCCCTGTAGTCTTTGGCGAGGTGTCCTCCTTCGCCACACCGTTGGAATCGGATAGAACCACATTGCCCCAGAAGGTGGTTTAGGTTGCATTTGTTGCACTTGGGGTGTTTTCCTTCATAGGCTCCTGAGACTTGGTTGGTTGGGATGGTCGGTGCGTAAGCTTCAGACGTCCCAAACTTACGTTGCTGTGGTGGTGGTTGAAGTGTGGATGGTTTGCTAAGGGTTCTATCCCATTTGCGCTTGTTGTCTGCAGGTTTGGTTATAGCACCACAGGGTGGTAAGAGTCCTTGTGCGACTGCTGAATCAGTGAGCTTGTGGGCTAGTCGCACGGTTTGTTGCATGGTGACAGGGTCAGCAGAGAGTACCATGCAATGTATTTGAGGTGGTAGTCCCTCAATATACTTCTCTATGTGTTTGAAGGGTGGGGTTGCCATTTCTAGGCACAGGTGTGCCAGCTCATACGATCGTGCAGTGTATGCCTCGACCTCGGAACCAATCATCTTATGGTTCCAGAATTCAGTTTCCAGTTTGTGCACTTCACCGCGAGGACAGTATTCGCGGTTCGACATCCTCTTAAAGTCATCCCAAGGTAGGGCATTGGCTGCATCCAGCCCTATATTCTGGACGTTGGCATTCCACCAAGTGAGGGCAGCTCCCTAGAATGTCCCTACAGCGAACTTGACTCGGTCCTCGTTCCAGCAATTGCTCATGGCGAAGGCCGACTCTGCCTTCTCTATCCAGCGTAATAGTCCAACGGCACCCTCTGTGCCGCTGAAGGAGTGGGGTTTGCAGTCCATAAACATTTTGAATGTACAAAGAGGAGTGTTGGGTTTGCTCCTGGGATATGCAAAGAATAAAGTTGGATTCAGTATCGGGCAGACGCGTTGAATTGGAAAGGAGTGATTGTGGTGCAAGGTGAATATAGAATAAGATTCATCACCTTGGTTTAGTGGGGTTTGATTACGAGTAGCTTCCCGTGCAGCAAGCACCTCTTCAACTCGCTCGTTGATGAGTGCGTTCAGTTCAACTGGCATCAGACTGATATTTCCACGTCCCTCAGCATTTATGCGTCCTCCACGTCTTCCAACCATGATCTTCATAGCGAGAATAAGTGTTAGTGTTTATCTAATGACTAATGTAGTGTGTGTGGTAGTTATTGAAGGAAAAACATGTAGATCTACAAGCTCCTCCCTGTCATGTGTAATCACATGCGGTGACGATGATGACGTCACATCTATCATAAGCGTAGTATGTGTGTGTACAATGATGTATGCTAGTATCACAATACTAACTGATATGTGTTGTGTGGAGACTAGTGGTTATAGACTAAGTTCACTAAATGCAAACCTAATTCGCAATAACCGGAGGCTCTGATACCAATCTGTCGCACCCCGGCCCTCCCGACCCGGACGGGGGCGCGACGGCTGGCTGTTCTTGCAGGATCGCATCTCCGGTCACGCAGTGTTGCGAGACCTACATGTCTGGTTACATACGTACATCCAATAACTTGGATAAAACAGTTTAAGTTCATAGGTTGTTGAAGCATAAGATTAATACAGTTTTCAAAACGAAACAGAGCATTAGTTTGCGGAAGCGATTAAAATAGTTTTACAATACAAAGCATATCAAAACAAAATGATAAGTGTTCAAAACATCCTAAGACACTAAGGCTGATGCATGGGACTCCATCCTAGCATCCTATCCTTGAGTGCGTGCCTTAGCTTCCTGAGAAAACATGCGAGTAAAAGGGTCGACACAATGCTTGGTGAGACCACAGGTTTTTCATAGGCAATAAACATCCAATGTTTAAAGTAAGAGTTTGCGATTTACATATCATTACAATGCAGTATCGATTGATAGCTAGTCAATACAGTTATATTATATGCGGGGTCGTATCGAAGCTGACAGTTGTGCCTCCCGCCATGTCCATCACAAGAAAATGGCAAAGTGTTGGTCAATATGGCACCCATTCCGACCTCCAGTCGGGTTGGCCTCCCAGGCGCGATGGGTGGGGCCTGTCAGGCCCAAATAGTACTATTCAAGATTACCATGCTAGGCGTTACGTGCTACTAACGGTCCGTGGAGTATCGCGAGGACTTTTAGTTGTGATGTGGTCCACACATATACATATAGTGATAGAGCATGTCCATATGCAAATAAAATGAGTTGTTGTTCATAAAACAGTTTATCATGCAACGTTTTCTCCCCCAAATGTAGAAAAGTAAAAAGGGGCCGTGAACTCACCTGTTAAGCAGTTCCAGTGTGATTGTGTGTTCGCTACCTGTGAGTGCTAGCAGTCCTGCTAGTAAGCACCTATAACCATATAGGTGTAAGTATGTGTTTAGTGGTGTGCTGTATCCCATACAACTCCAAGTGTCGGTGTGCTCAACCGAGTGTGTGTGTGTGTTGACTTGTGTTGACTCGACGAATCGTTGGTGACACTTTTCTTTTGTTTTGACCATCCAATGTATCATAAATACAAGTAGGACACTTACATGCATCCTATGACCCTAATCATACCGATTACCATTTTTTGGAAAGTTTCCATTTTAGGAAAATGTAGTTATGAAATCCCATTTCATGAAACTAATACCCTTAATATGTTTATCAAATCATGAGTTAACATTTAAAACACATCGTTTGCGCATAAATCATCATTTACGCCGTTTTGCCCAAATAAAGTTTCCTTATTTGGAAAGTATCCGTTTAAAAGCTCGTTTTCACAAAACGAAGTTTCCAATATGCTTAGAAATCGTTTTTAGACATATTTCAAGAATCAAAGTTCATCAAATCATTCAAAAACATCAAAAGCCCTCTTTTGATTTTCAAAAATTTCCATAAATAGTAAGTTTATACAAAATCATGTTTTTGACCAAATCCAAATAATCAAATGTGTTTCTAAACACCTCAAGATACATTTAACAACATCTAGACATGTCTAACATGTCTAGATTATCACAAATCCATGACTTGCAACATAAAAGTTTCCTTTTATGGCAAGTGTGCCAAAATGATTACCAAATCAATCAATAACTCAACCAAACTCAAATCTAACATTCTTAGACTTTAAAATCAGTAAATCTATAACAACTACACATCAAATCACCAACAAATTTGTGCATAATAACCGTATGGAGTTGCATGTGGGTTTTTACCCCTTGCATGTACGATCTAACACTAGGTAAACGTTTAAAACTACCTTAGAGCTACAAATCCCAGCTAAAACAGCTTCTGATGATGGCAAGCTACTAGCTTGATGGTCGTTTCAAGCTTCTTGACGGTTCTCGACACTCTCCTTGATCTACAATGGCTACCAACACAAGGAATGGCTTCCAATGGTGTTAACAGAGGTTTGGGGTGGATTTGGCGGGGGTTTTGGTCGATTTGCAGAGGAGAGGTTTAGTGAGGATGAGAGAAAACCGAACAAATGAGCTGCGTTGGCTTTTTATGGAATTTTCGATCTGCATGTCCTTCGCGTACCGCGAAGGCCGATCAAAATTTCTTATCGCGTACCGCGATGGGATTCGGGAGTCTCGACTCCCGGTTTTCTTCGCGTATCACGAAGCCTTTCGCCATGGGTCCCTCACGTACCGCGATGCCGCGATGGGTCCATTTACTTGTTTTTCGATTCCGATGATTCGGTTTCACTCGTACTCCATTCCTAACATTTATCCTAAACATCTAATGCATGTTTAGCACATAATCATATAATAACATATAAGTTTGATTGATCACCAACGTTCGTGAGACTCGTGTGTGTTTCGATAATTCCTCGAATTATCTTTGGTAGTTTGTGCTTGTATCTTACGAAGTGTTTGCATGCTTGATTAATCCTAATCAACGTGTGATGCACAATTCAATAATTCCCCGAATTATTGTTTTGCGTTAGTGTTGTGTTTGCCATACTTGGTTTCCAAAACCAATGTGCAAATGTATGATTTGATAGTTCCTCAAACTATCATTTTGTAGTTGTGTGTGTCTGAATCATCTAGTCAAACATAATTAAATAAAATGCAACAAGTATGAATGTGAAATATAAAGAACGTAAGAGTCGCAATTTACCTGAAATTTCCGGGTGTCACACTTTAGTAGGTTTGAATATCTACGAGCTGTTTATTTGTCTGCCTTGGTTTTGTGACTTAGGGTTTCGAATGGTTGTTGTGAATATCAATCGCACCTTGAGTCTGAGCCATATTCTCTTTCAGGTAAAACCTAAATTTTTTTATAATTTAATTTTTGTTCTTGCATTGTATATGCCTGTTGATGAATGATGGTCTATCAACATGTTATTTGTCTGTATTACCTTTCTGATTTGATTTGCATATATGAGGAATTAAGTTCTCAGTTGTTGCGATTTATATTGATGTTTGAGTTGGTTTTAACTTTACATCTACAGACTAATATGTCAACAGGTTGGCTCTTTTAGGATCTATTATTCATCCACAATTAAAGATTTAGGTTGCTCCCTTTTTCTTGTGTTTAAGTAAACGCCTTTTAGTGTTACAAAAACTTTGGTTTTCCATATAGATGTTGGCTGCTCTTTTGTTGTGATTCTTACAATGCCCTATGTTCTTGGTATGTTCAAAATCGATGAATTACAGTTTGAAATTAGGTTACTCTGATTATATCTGATTCAATTTATATCTTGTGTGATTGCTACCCCTTTCAAAATGCTAACTATTGCCTGTATAGTAAATAACAAAGATGCAGAGCTTGGTACTGAGCAGATAATGTGTAAATAGCAAAACAAATATAATTTAATTGTAACATTTTGCCCTTTTTTCTTGATTATGTTTTTTGTTTCTCTAATTGTTCTTGCGGAAGATTCTCTCAAAATCAGGCTCTATACCTAGCTTCGAGTTGGCTTTTAAGAGTCTGACTTGCGACATTTTTAGAAATAAGTGTTACATTTTGGGTTTACCAACAGAATGGCACCAGATCTTTTTTTTAGGATGTTGTTATTTCGGTTTTTTTATCTCATATTGTTATTTGTTACGCGATCATTTATAGTTTGATCGATTTGTGTTCCCCCTGAGATTAGGCGCTTGCCTCTTTGATTAACATTACTGGGTTTACTATTCTCCTTGGTATAAATACCTCCATTTCAATGTGCATATTCCACATTTTGTATTTTAATTGTTATGTCAGATTCATATTCTAGCAAATCCCCTTGGCCTGAGTGAAAATTAAAACATTTGTTTTACATTCGTTTGCCAAGGTATGTAGTTTTGGTCGGGTGTCAATTTGCAAATACAACTGATTTTTCAAGAGGTGTTTTAACCATTGTTTTTTAGGATCCTGCAGACTAATGTCTGCAGTTCTTATTAGATTGTGTTGGTAGTTTTTTTAGAGTTTTGTTTATGCTATTGATATCATTTGTTTGCTTTTATTTTCTTTTACAACACACAAGACTTTTTACACCAAATAAGAGTCTATAAAACATAAAATGTATTTGGTGTAGATGGATAATACCTGGGTTTTATAGGAGTGTTTGTCGGTTTTGGTAGTTTTATAGTAACTGATTAGTAGATGATCACTTTAGTAATTATAAGAAAACCTTCTTAAGTCAGGTGAGTATACACATTATTTGATGGTCTTGAAAGGGTAAACATAACAAAGTTAACAATTATAGCATTAAATGTTAGTACATGACGGATATTAAATAAAGTTTACTCTAAAATTGTTTTAAGCCCTTTAATGACTTGGGTACCCAGGAAAAACATCACTCTCACCTAAATATGGTTTCAAAAATAGGAAATATTTATCCTGCTGCTTTCAAAGAATTTGCTAACTAAATCAAACCTAATGGATGAGCATTTGTTGTGCAATAGAATATACATTAGATTCCAACATAGTTTCTGTATTCTTCTTTATATATGTAACATGTATAAATAAAATTAATCATATCAACATAAATTTATATCAACATGAATCTTTAATTGCATTTAACAAGAATTTTCACATTCTTATTTCATCATGATGTGATGAAATAGAAGCAGTTGGAGAACAATATATGTCAAATTTACTTTTACTAATTCAAATTTACCATATAATGTTTCAATATTTTAGAATTAAACTTTATGTAACTAAAAAAAATTTTTTTAGTCCATTGGTCTCATATCTAATTTCTTCCAAACATTGTATCATAATTGAAAGTGCTTCATTTGACATTTAAAGTCAGCATAGGGTAGTACAGTTAGGAATGGAGTTTGAATACAAGCAATTGGTTGTGGTCTTGAAGAGAGAAAAATATACATAAAAACTCACATTATTACTTAAAGTCAACACTGTTGAAACACAATCTTGAACATTATCTAATTACTATACCACATGCTTAAATGTTTTAAAATTAATACGTATACAAATATATATATACACACACATATATATATATATATATATATATATATATATTAAAAGTGATGAAAAATAAATAGTAGAAATATATATATATATACTTTATATAAAGCATATAGGAAGGATAATATGGTTATTTACACAAAACTCATAAAATTAAGAGTGTACAAGTTTTTCTGATGAATGTACAGCTTTTTTTGCACATTGCAACCTCATTGAAAAAAATTGAATTCCCGCTCTAGAAAAAACCCTATCCATCATCCGCAGCTCCTTCATTTATTCCCGTCTTCGTTCAAGCCCTATCTTCCATTGCTCTTTTTTTCCAGATGAGTCTTCAGCCTCGCCACATCTGAAGAAGAAAGGAAAGTAATGGAGCTTTTCCCAGTTTCCTCCCCGATTTATGACCTATGGGTTTTAATCACTGCAAAGTTGAAGCAACAATAAAGGTCTAACCCATCCAAATATCTTTTTTTGGCTGCCGGAGTGAATACCAGTTGTGGTTGGTGACTTAATTCTTGACCTTCTACTGTGGAAGGGGTATGTAATCGACTTAGTAATGGAGCCTTGCCCTAATTTCTCATTTGTGGTTTTTGATTCTCAGGTTTTGATCATTGCAAAGATGCAACGACAATAAAGGTCTTTCTCACCTAAATCTCTAATTTTTTGGTTGCCGAATTGGATCGCGACGGTGGTTGGAGGCTTCATTCTTGACCCTCGAAGGTAGGAAGGGGAGGTAATCAACTAACCCGGCTAAGATCGGGAAGTGCAGAAACGCTTGCTTGCCATCTTCACTGGTTGTCATTAGGGAATGCAAGGTTTGATCTAATGAACTCCTGTTAGTCTTCTCTTTTGCTAACCTTGCAGATTAGGTTAGTTGTTGACCTCTTAGTTACATTAATTTTTTTTCGTTAAGTTCTTTATTGAACTTGGGATCTCATAGTATTTATGGTTGATGTTTGGTTTTGGTCACCTCCTAACACATACCATCGTCTCATCATAGGATTGATTACAGCTACCATTGCCGCAGCCGTAAACATCTTTGGCATCTCCTTCTATGCTTGCTCACTCGCAGTTAGTTTGTTAATAACTTCAATTCCTTGAACTACTTATGTAGCTTGGCTAGCAAAGCATTTACGGCTTGACATTCAACATTCTTTATAGGTACGTCATACATATGCTATGATTGTGTTTCGATGCATGTAGGATTTTAATTCTGTGCAAGCAATTACTATGTTTTTGAAGTTGAATGCATGGGAATTGTAGTTATTGACATAAAACTAATTTTTACGTTCACCATAATGAATTGAATTTGTATGTTTACAAGAATGAATTTTCAAATTAGATGATTGGTAATTTATGAGTGTGATTTCAAAGGTTTTCTTAATGGTCTTCTTATCATACCCTCATATTGTTGAAAATCTTGTAGTTTCTCCTTTTCTGTAGTTTTGGGAGCTGTTGTTTATGGTGATTTTATTGTAGTTTTGCTATTTCCTGGCATCTAGGAATATATGTTTACTTTGGGAGCTGTTCTTATTTTTTGGTTCTTAAAATTATAATGTTGATTATTTGAAGGCAAAAAGTATAATTTAGTATGAGGTTCAATCCTGTCCACATTAAGTTAATTATATAGACAACCTATTTATAATTAATCTTAACTTTGTAAAAACAACCTAAGAAAGGACACATTTGAATCAAATATTATAGCTTTCACAAAACAGACACAATATATATATATATTAAATTTTGCAGAACTTTCAATATTCTTGGGTGACACCAGAACACATGCTGGTAAATGTGCGTTGTATACGGTTAGATAAGGGACCATTGGAAGACCCAGAGATCATGAAGGTATTACTTATGCAGTATCCATTTGTTAAACAAACTATCCATTTTCAGATATCGTATACTTATATTTTTAATTTGATTTGCTATGCACATGGACAAGCACAAATGGTCAAAGAAACAACCTGCTCAGATGGTTATTTTGAAGGGGCAATTTGGTTTTATTTTAAAAAAATATTATTTTACAATTACTAAATTACATGTCCTTTAATCTGAATAATATTGTTTTCACTTGTTAGTGACTTTGACTAGCTACTTTATATGTGAGAAGCCTATAACTGTTTTTGTATTAGTTTTTTTTGTAAAATCATGTTTGTCAATTGTTTGTAAAATCATGTTTATCGAGTTTTTACCAAGGTATGTTTGCATTTTGATTTTTTGTTCCGTATCCTTCTACAAATACGGTAAAGCATGGTGGTGTTTGTATGTTTGTGTTTATTAATTGGTTTGTAGATGTCTTCTTATTAGGTGATGATGATGCCTCTTTTGGGATTTCATTTTCTGTATTATTCTTAAGTAAGTAGACGTGACAATTTATATTCATCAGATTGCCTACAATCATGTCTTAACCTCTGTTAACAAAAATGTAAAATCTCAAGATAGGTAATATAACTTGTTGCTGACCGATGGACATAGTTGGCTGGTCCCATATTTCTTTTAATCTTGTAATTGGTCTAACTATTTTAGATTGTTTATATAATCTTGTAAATTCTTATTTGCACGTGTTTGTGTTGTTCCTAACAGGCCTGCATGTGTATCACTTTGAGTTTAGTATTGAATGTATATATAATGCCCATAAGAAAATATAATAATAAATAACGTAACTATTAAATAAATAAATAAAATACTTAATATTATACTTAATAAAAAATGATATAAACGAAATCTAATGATAAACATGAATTAAGAATGTTCCAACAAATTTAATTACCAGTATCGGCGAATTAACAATAAGTTAACTATCAAATATTCGAGTTATTTGAATAATCAAAACTATTTAATTTATTAGCATTAGATTCGATTAATTTTAAACAAACTATAAAGATTGATCTGAGTTGCACTAATATCCAAAACCACATCTAATCAAATAAGAATTGGATTTATAAAACAAACCGTACAAAACCTGATAATCACAAATATTGTCAATTACCTTGACTCAAATCCTTTGGTTTATTTAAATAATTAAAATCAAACAAAAGGAATTCTGCTTAATATCCTATTGTAACCGAAATGATGAATGGCAATCATGGGAGGCATTAAAATGTCGGTTATGTAGTGGCTATCATTAAACACATTAGTTTCATTTTTCAATAGCTTCCATAAGTCTCTCAAGGAATTGTTTCGTTAATCACATCACAAACAAAAGAACCATCTCAGAAAACCTTCAACATCTACCCCTCTTGATCTCTTGTTTGCGTGTAAAACAACCGTTTGGAATCCTCATTGTACCAACCCAAACCGTCGTAAGTTAGCCTCTCTGATGATATAGTGGTAACGGAATCCTCGTTCGAATCCATCGGGTTATCACCAATCAAGTTCGGTAGCATAGATTATCCATCAACCAGTAAGGACGGATTAAGCCACGGGAATCACGACTAACAACTTGAATTTTTGCGGGCGATTGAGGCACATTTCCGGTTTTCGTTTCAGGCTCGTTTTGTCTCAAATAAACAGGTAACGAAATCATTTCTTTATATAACGTCATGAGACATCAAATTGAAATAAATATGAACATGAAAATCGGATCTCGTGTATCTATTATATAATAAGTTGTCTAGCAATATCCTAATCCTAAACATGCATATCATCGAATATTGTTATCATATAACAACTTATGCACCAAGACTATATATTTTCTAGTATGTAATGTTTATGCAAAAGTTATTATTAAATTTTATCAAAGAGGCACTAGTAGATTGAGATATAAGTGAGATCGGTGAGAAAATTGTTTATAAATTACAAAATTATGGACAATTAGTAAGGATTATTTAAACTACAAAAGTTAATAACATTCCGAATAATAGAATCGTAAGTTACTAACAATTGCAATTATATATTGATAAATAAGAATTATGATAAACACGTAACTGTGTAATCTTTAATTTAAATTAATAAAAGATGATATTATTAAACTAACTCTATAAAAATATTAAAAATTTCAAATCACAAATTATTATTAACCGAGTAAGTATAATGATGAAATCTGTTAAACTAACGTGAAACTAAACCAAACACACAGATTTCTAAATTGCCAAGGATTTGGATTAACCGCTTATTTTCTGATTACTTGTTGATTACTTGCTAAGGCTAAGGTACGGATTCTGTTTATTTAAATCTTAGTACTTTTGTTAAATTTATGTTCTATATTGTATTCTGAATTGTTGCCACGATATGAAATCGTATTTCTCTGTTTCGTTTATCATGCAATAGATCTAGAATATATTGTACTCATTATTGCATGATCCGATTATGACATAATTGGTAGTTTGACTACCCTACTGAACCTACTGAAATTCTGATCTGTTACCCGAGCATGCCCCTACCATGACTACAGGCCCTTCATGGCGGCAACCATGATGTGGAACCAACCGTGGCGGTTAGTTAAGTTCACGGCGTCTCTATTTAGTACTCTAATAGTACACTTGTGCACCTACTGAATTCTGGAGAGGCGTATGGACTGGTCCTAGGATAATTTTTTTAACTGTACTTCTGATTCTGGGGGATAGTGATGTGTATGCCAACACTAACTATCTCATGTGTCTGGTAAGCGGGAGTAGCTACCCGTGAACCTTACACTATTTTATGTACAGTCAGCTCGTGGTATATTCTGGGATTTCCCACTATTTCTGACTTATATTATAACCTATATTGTTGTTTCTGAAAGGTTATTTTTGATTCAAGTCAGACCACTGTTTACTACTTCTGTTTCCGTTACTGTTCTGTTTCTGGTATCTGTTTCTGATTACTATTTTCAGTACCTTCATCACCTTGTTAATTTCTTTTAATTACTGTTGTTTATCCGTTACTGAGCATTCTTTGGCTCAGCCGTATTTGTTTTTGTGGTGTTTATATGTATTGTATAGGTAATCCAGGAAATCAGGCTGGGAATTGAGGAAAGAGATACAAGAGATTATCAAGAACTGGTTATAAAAAATGAAATAAATTTATCATAAGACTTTGATTTATGTTTTTGGGGTGACTTATGTAAGACTTTTATTATATTTTAATCTATTCTGGATTGTTGCATTAATTCTGATCTCCGTATAAGTGACACGTCAGCCCTAATTAGGTTGGGGTGTTACAGTATATAATTTTATTTTCAGTGCTTCTGTTAGCATTATCCTATTAGTAGTTTCTGCCTTTAATGATCATTTGGCAGTTTGATTATTCAGCTCTCGAAAATCATTTGGCACGTGTTTGTGTTGTTCCTAACAGGCCTGCACGTGTATCACTTTGAGTTTAGTATTGAATGTATATAACTTTCTTTTCTGTGCTTCTGTTAGCATTATCCTATTAGTAGTTTCTGCCTATAATGATCATTTGGCAGTTTGATTATTCTGCTCTCGAAAATCTATGAACAAACAGCAAAACAAGAAGCCTGAAGATCAGATCTCATCAGCTTCAGGTATTTTATAAATCTTCCAGTACACAAATCAAAACCATTATCAACATTGTATTCTTTGATCAATTCAGTTTCAGCAATTCATATTTTCTTTTTGTGGGGTTCAATTTTTGTCCTCATTTCTTAATGCCAAAATAGGATATGCTTTACTTTCAATAAAGAATTTGTTGGGGCTCATGCTGATCTGACATGACTTAGTAAGATTGACTTAGAATTTTCAAAATTTTTTAGTAAAGTTTATGCAGTATAATTTTATTCAACCAAATCAACAGTGTTTATTGATCAATTTGTGATGAATGTATATTTACATCTCTATTGTATATAGTGGAGCAAAGAAAGAAACCTCAGTTATGAGGTCAACCAACAATTGTATATACGCCATATATGCACATATGCACATTGTTTTATTTTTCTTTCAAAAAAATTTAACAAAAAAAATAATATCAAAGAAAGAGTAGTGAGAAATAATGTCAAATTCTTTAAAAAAATATGGGATGTTAATTCTATATGTTTCAAAATATTTTTTTTAAAAGTAGGGTGTTTATACTGTTTTAGTTGACGATTTGGAGTACGGTCGCCGCCGCATCGCGCGGGTTTCCTGCTAGTCTATATATATATATATATATTATATAGTGAGTGGATCTCATTGCTATATATTTATACATACATATATATTATTTTTATAACTTACTTTGTGAGTAATTTATTCTATTATTTTTATAACTTATTTGTGAGGATTTTATATGATTTTATGAAAAATTTGTATAGAGTTTGTGATGACAGATTTGATTTTGTTGTATAACTTATGCTTCTACAAATAATATATAATAGCCATTCTCGAGAGTGTACTGTGATAAACCTAGTTTCCATTAATTTACTAATTGATAACATTTTAGTCCAAGTACAAACAAAAAGATAAGAAGTTTATCCATTATCATATTTTCTAACATATTACTAATCTTCCTAAAAGGAGATGTCATAGACGCTGTCATAGACCTAGACCATGAAACATACTTTGATTCAGTCATTTTACTCCAAAGATGCTACACAGTCAATAAGTATAACTAAGTACCATCAAGAAACATACATGCCATCAGTACAACACCAATTTTCTCTTAGAATTGGAAAAAGAGCATCATTTGCTCCCCTGTTTGGAAAAGACCTACCAACCTACGATTACAAATTTGCTTAATACAATGATCTGGAAGCAATAATGGATCTGCCCGAATTACTAACAGACCATATGTCCAATTTTTCATGGAATTTCTTTATTTACACTAGTACTAACATGTCAGAAGTCCAATTTTTAATGAAATGACTTTATTTTCACTACATTTACTAAAACCACCTACACTCGTATAGAATGAATAGAACGTATATCAGGAGACATAATAAGAGCTGGCAAAAAACTCCGAAAGATTACCATTATATACGAAATGTCTACTAGCTAACATATGAGCCTAAATTTTATAAAATATAATTTGTTTCTAAAAAAAGTCCTTTTATTTTTACAATCTTTACATATTTAATTATCAAACAATGAACACTGATAGAAATTAGCAATCTACTCAGCCACGGTAAACCAATTTCGATGTATGCAAACCTAGTACCATTGAAGTAGTAACACTAAAAAACATTACAAGATATTTTGATTTAATTTATTAAAATTATTTTAAAAGAAATGTTTAACCTTTACTCTTTTAAAATGAGATCTATAATTAGAATCAACTACTACAACAACTGTTATATCAATCCACAAATTGTTGACATCCAATCATACATAGAAGGGTATATTTGTTAATGCAATATAAAACAAGTTGTTTACAAAATTACAACATTAGTTTCTAGAATCATAAAAAACCATTCTTATTTAGCTGATATCATAATCCTAATATAGAAATTATTTCGAATAACACCTTTGCTAATCAGCCTATGTTGCATTTATTTACTACCCTTTTTAAAACAAGTACAAAAATTTTGGTGAACCATCACAACAATAAATAGGCAACATGCCTATCACCATTGCAGAAATAAAGAGCAAAAACATTAATGACACAAACATTAAACAAATTGTAAACCTCATGTGTATATCTCTTTACAATTATCACATATATTTGATAGTACTATTATACTCATCATTATAAAATCTAATTAATATGAAATAAAATATTACCACTTTAATAGCTTTTAACAATTAAGTTTCTCTTCAATTTCAACTGAATAATTTGAATTGTAAGCAAAGAGGAAGTTTTGACAAAATCATAAATAAATTTTGTTATTTTAAATACATTTCATCTGGTACCATGATTAAATGTTACAAAGTTGTTGATACATATTAATTTTCTTTTATTTTAAATAAATTCGAATCCCACTTGTCATACAGTTTAACATGAAAAAAGACTCATTTATAGCACTAAACAAAGTCGAGACAACAAGACTCATTCCAACAACACCAAACCGAAAACTATTAAACACATGACGAATATATCATGGGGAACCATCAGGATCCAAATTTTAGTCAGCCAATGAATTGAAAATGCCATTCCTTTTGTAAAACCATCATATAATGCCCTCAAACAACTAGCTTATCTTTTGTAATAGTAATAGAGAACAACAAATACAAATTGTATCTACAAACTAACTTTGGTGGCAAAATCCTATTTCTATCTATGATTAACTAATGGTAGTTAGCCTGCGCAACACGCGTGCACCTTTAATAGTTTAGATTAAAAATTCGTAAAATTTACTGATCTATACTAAAAGATATCCAAAACAACTTTTTTTAGAAAACATTTCATAATTTGGCTTGCAAAGGGGGCAAGTCAACCACATTAATGCAAGTCCTTGATGTTCCTGTTTTGACAGATTCTGTCTAGTAGGTTTAGCCATAATTTTAATACAACAAATATTTTTTAGTTAAATTATGAAACTTTCCAGCCCACTACTTGTAGGTGTTATGAACAACTTTTGTTTAGAAATGTTTGTATGATTCGGCTCGTAAGTAGGTCAAAACAGCCTCACAAATCTGGGGGTATAATTCCATGTACTAATCTTGAGAAGATTGTTTGGAAATCATTTGCTCGAGTTAGAAGGTGTATAAGTAGTCCTTGGAAATATAGTACAATGAGCTTATTTGTGGAACTTAAAATTTGTTCATTTTGAAGTTGTTATGACTTGTTAAAGTCACGATAAATTTTTGACAGATTTCATAAATGTATGTTTGTGTTATATAAAAGTAGAAATTATGTAAAACAAGGTTTGAGGCTTTGTACCCTTAATGGAGGTGAAGATGATGAATAATGATAAGATTCTAGAGGTAGAAAAAGTTTGAATCTATTCTTGAATTCCTTTTAACTTGGTTTATGCATCAAAACTTAAATTAGGTCACCAAGAACCTCCAAGTTCTTTTTGAATAATGAGGAAAATAAAGAAAAATAAAGGTGGGATGTTGGTGGTGGTGATGAACAAAAATGGAGGAGAAAGGGAGAGATTTGGTGTGTTTAAGTGTGTAATATGATTATATATAATATACATATAGGGAAGTGTTCAAATAATAACACATTATTAAAGCATTAACACTAAATAACCTGTCAAGATGAAAATTTTTCTTTTATGAGTTTGCAAAAATTCATCACCGTTTGAGACATAACATCGTTGTAAGTTTTTCACTTACAAAATTGTAACTGTTTTAGGCCTAAAACTCACAAAGATGTTACGTCTCAAACCGTGATTAATGTTCGCAAACTCATAAAAGAAGATAGTGTTGTAGATGTTTTAAAATGATGTTAAAAAAATCCAAGATTTTGCTTCATCTTGACGGGTTAATGCTTTCAAAGTGGGAAATTTTTTGCTCAAAATCCGGTATATCCTATAACTATATATAATGCACATAGGAAAGAGAATGTTAAAAGTCTTAAAATTAAGAAATATACAAAATATATAGCTTTATGTACACCACATAAAGCAAGCTCTTGTCTCAAATTCAAATCCATGTTCAAAATTCAAACTCTCCTTCATAAAACTTGTCTAGATTTGCTCCTTCCCACAAAGCTTAAGCATTTTCTCGATCTGCTCCTTCACATACCACCGACGCTCTCCGATTTAGTTGTTCGTTTGAATATCAACGTTGGTTGGTGGTTCATTATTGACCCTCGATGGCAGAATGGGGAGGTAATCGACTAACCGATTTAAAATCTTATTAAAAGAGAGAAGACGACGGTCTTGGCGATGATTGTGAAAGGTTCGGCAACTATGGTTACCGCGGGGAGAGGTTGCACTTGTCACAATTGCATTTGAGAATTACGTCATCAATGACGTGAGCACATTTGATCGAGCTTCAAATCCACGTTTACTTAGCCATTGTAATTATTACAATTGGATAGCATGCGAGAAATGGTGAACATATGCGAAAACCGTGCGCGAAACGGATTTTCGGATTGTCCGGAATCGCAAAACGAAGAAAATTACCAAAATGTCAAAGTCAAAGGGTACAGGCGGTACGCCTAGCCCAGCTTCTCTCGCTAGGAGGTACGCATGGGTCAAAAAATATATGGGATTTGGGGCTTCTCGTGCGCTACGCCCCACGTCAGGCGGCCACGCAGGGCGATGCGCCTGGCGTGGGTTAGTTTCATGGATTAGATCAACACATCAGATTTCATGCAAAGTGATTTTTCTTCGATCTTCTCGAACTTAAACACCCACATAGACGTTCAGAACACCTGTTTAACCTCAAATCTACATCTTGAATCCATAACATCCTATATTTGAAGCTAGGAAACGTATTTACAAGTCCTAATCGTGGTTTTGTAATCAGAAATCCGTCTGATTAGCTAACGATTCGTTTTAACCTTCTAGTTTGATAACGTTTGATTAGATCTTGTTTTTGAACATATTGGTATAGTTAGGGTTTTTGATTATTGCATAGATGATGGCTAGGAATGATTAGAAATGAAGAACTCAATGTCTTAACGGGTAAATTCTTGTTTTGATCCATTGTAATGCCCGGTTTTCATGAAATCATAGCAATAGTTATAATGGTTTAAACCATTTGATTGTGACAATGTATGTGATTAGTTTGATTAATCTTTGAAATGCAAGGTTAAATCCAAGTGTTTCAAACTAATCACCATCATTAACACACTCATTGGAATGATCATCTGATGTTTATGATAACAGTCAGATTAGTATGTTAAACATGGTTATAAAACCTATTCCAATGTCACATTATGATATTTCATGATATTTGGGTAATCAATAACAATGATTGATCGTTCCTAAGCCATAAATTCATCTAGAAACTGTTTAAGCATCATAATCAACAACATTAACTATCTGGTTAATCTGAGATTATTCTGATTAATCAAACGTGTCATCAACTGTGTGTTAGGAACCTGAATCAGTATAGGTTCCTACATTATCATACATTTTATGATATGACATTAAAATAATTAATTAAAGAGCTAATACCGGTTTGGTTACTTTCAAGGAAATGTCTCTGACATTGGACGTTCAGAAGATCTAATCAGTAAGTTAAAACATAAATAACTCATTAAACATAAACTAATGCAGAATTTAGCTACTATTACTATTCTGCGTGTTTTTACAACTCTTCTGACTTCAAGTGAGTTTCGTACAACCCCTTTTATCTTTAATGTTTTATAAACCTCGGGGTATTTCTGTAAATATGTTTTTCAACATATGATATGTATCACTATTATTTGTGTTATTTCATGTGACTCTTGTAAGGTTTCATGGGATTTTGCATTTAGTATCTTTATCACAGTATCAAAAGTCCTCATTTATCGAAACTGTATCTAGTGAACCCATGTGGGGCCGAACATGCATATCGTACTATCGGCTGACAACCCATTCACTAGGAGGTTTGCATCTCCTCTTGTGCGAATGTTTGTTACATGTTTCCGAAACACCTTCTTAACGTTAGTGATAGACACTAAGATAACGATGCATCAAGATATTTACCGACGGGTAGTATATTCGTAAAACTTAGAATTGTCCGAAAGGAACTAGATACACGTCCCATGGTTATCTTGAACTGAATATCTTGAGAACATGTATATAATGTCATATCATATGGTTTAACTTGAATCTTACAAACTCAACAGCTTTGTGCTGATCTTTCAAACTCAAACATTTTGCAGGGAGACAGTGACCAACGCTAAGGCTGCACTTTAAGACATTTGTAATTAAATAAGTTAGTTTGTGTAATAGACTTAGTTGTAAACTATAATGTGGTTGTAATGAAGAAACCATATAATGTATTTACTTTAAGTTAATCTGTGTGTTGTGATACCGGATCAAGTAAGTCTCACCTCATCTCTGAGACATCACCACTATGCTACCACAACCTTCTCAGTGACTTCATCAACATGTGACAAGAGGTGCGGGTGTGACAGCACTGGAGAGAACTCTTTGTTGTTCCATGGTGGCGGTTGCAATGGGTTCACGAACTTGACGCTGGAAATTTCTATCGGTTGAAAATTACCATGAGAAGCGGCTTCAATTGCCATCTCCTCACCATCCCTATTTTCTTCAGCCAGGTAAACGATAATGATTTTTAGTTTTATCTGCAATCTCCTAAAATCGATTCCGAAAAAGGTAAAAATTAGGTTTTTTTTGTTTGTTAGTTCTGTTTATGAAGTTGTACACTAAACTCAATTCTAAGGAAGATAAAAGGAAAAATGATGGGTCAAGAAATTTTTGGTGTTGAGATGGTGGATCAAGATAAAAAGGAAGGATAAAGAGGAAGGATGTTGTGTTGGGATTAGATTTACTGCAAGAAAATTCCAATCAAAGGATATATGTTCCTTCATATCTAACTAATTTGCTGGTCTGGTAATTATCAGCTGGTCACTTTAGTTTGATTTTTATTTACAGGCAATCTGGTCATTTTAGTAGCCTTCTTTTGTATCGTATCAAAACTGCTCATACTGCAAGAGAATTCAAATCAAAAATCCGATGCACAATGCGGGCACATCATGTACCATATGCATTTGTTAATAATAAATTGATACAAATTATGGAAAGAACCTATTGCTGCAACAAAGAACATATTGTTTGATTTCAGATATGTTGCTTGAGATTTGAACCCAAAATTGACATTGATTTTTTTGATTTAGTGTGTAATGTGGCAGAACAAGACAAAGAGTATGTACAACACAGGCAATGCACATGCTAAAGTACATAATAGTTGTCATTAATTAAAATTTTCAGTAATAGAAAATTCAGTTAGTTAGGTTTGGTTTTAAATTTGTTTCACTTTAATCATCGTTCTTCAATAACACCATTTAAACTAACTATTTGGTTAACATTGGTTCTAAAATGCATTTCTTATACATTTGAATCATATATAATTATATTATAAAAAACACCATTTTGCTTCTATATTAACTGATGTGTCAAAATTAGTTAAGAGTTCCTAATTGCTTTCCCTGCATCCTGCCATTTTGCTTCTTTATAAACAACCTGAAACTCTCACATGCTAGAGTACTATAACTTTAAATAACCTGACGTTAGCATGAACTAAGTGATTCTTCTTGTTATATTTAATTTTTAGTTATGAATTGCATGTTTGTAATTTAGTTTTAGAACGAATATAAAAGAGGAGTTAGCTGTTAGAACTTTGACATTGAAGAAATGAAAGCTCAAGACTCCTTGGTTTGTGCCATGATTTTTATTTATAAAAAAAGGTCTTTACAAAGCTCACATGGGTTGTAACATTTCAAAAGTTAAATATGTGTAAAGGAAAATGTCAGGTTGGGTAGATCGCAAACTCTTTTTGTCCAATTTGTAAAGGAGCAGGTCATGTAACAGAATGATTTTGAAGGTTGTGTGCATTATAAATAGACTTTGTGGTGACTTTCAACGTTCAATCTGCTCAAAAGCAGCGGTGGTACTAACATTTTATGATCCATGTGACCGACATAAACACAGATGATTCATAATTGCAACTTACGTGACCTCATTATCTTTTATATGCTATAAACTAATCCATATGAGTTTTCTTTGTTGCATCTTTTATAATTGCTTCAAGCTCAACATAGGAAGTGTGATTATGTTATACAAAGACTTTCTTTATTAATTAATTTTAGACAATAATTGTTTTTGCAGATTAACAGAGCCAAATGCAAGGCAACCTCTTTCAATTTTTTTTTTTTTCATTTTCAAGGAGCCAAATCACACTTTATTATTATCTATCTTTGTAACCAATTCTTGTCTTTGCTGATATTTCAAGATGATGGTATGGGACCTTTGTATGTTGGATGTTTAGGACTACTCGATTTCAAAATATTAAACTTTCAGCTCCCAAGAGACAACTCGATTTTCACAGTCTTTCCCCATCTGAAGATGAAGATGATTGTCCAATGTGCTTTCAAGGTAAATTCTAAAATGTAGATATGTCTTGCATTCTAATACTTAGGACGTTATAAGATGATCCAATGGCTAGAGATGATCCATTTATGTTAGTTGGGATAGAGAGGATACTCCGAATTATGTGATAACATATCAAAATATTTAATCTGTAAATCCAATGGCTTATAAGATGATCCATTTAAATATCATCTAACTTTTCTTGTTTGAATATTTTGTAAAAGTATAACTGCTTGGCTGATGTCTCACAATGATCATGAAAGTATGAAACACCTGTGAACTTAAAGAAAAACCTCATTCAGTCTAAATATATAAAAATGTAAAGTATTTGGAGGTTTTATAAGACGACATTTGTAATTATGTAGATAAAGCGAGGCCTGATGCTATGAGGACATAGCCTATTTTCAAGGACAACAATGGGCACATGTACTCGAGATTAAAATGATCTGCTGAGAAACCTGATATTTTTCTTTAAGGTGAGAACTATAGGCATCATTCCCATGTGAACATTTCTTTTTAGTTTTTAGGCCATGGTCTTTATTATATTTTAACAATAGGTGCTTTATGTGTTGCAAAATCATTAGTCGTTAAGGTATACACAACATGCTTACCACTAAAATTGGATGCAAATAGAGTTGTTAATATGTCACACCCGAGCCGGCGGGCCAGATCGTGTGTCCCGTCGGGCGGAAAGGTCTTGGGGAGCGATATCGAAAATGATAATCGTGATGATCAGATTGTTTACATTGCACATGATAGATAATGAGAAAATGTTAAATAAAATAGAATTACAAAGTTAAATTACATCAGTTTCGTTCATAATTTAACAATGTAAATCTACCATCAACATCATAATTCTTCTATCTTGCATCTGCACAAGATATACAAAATAATATGTATAATGATGTTCAAAAATATGCAAGTCCAAAATACTAGGTCCTCTATCTGGCATCCTAGCCCAAAAGCAATAACTTCTTAATCAGACTTTTCGTCACCTAAGAAGTCATGCAAAAAGATCAAGTCAACACATGGTTCGTTAGTTTATATATTTTTGTTTTAAAAATGAATTTGAAGAAACATGTTCGAATGACAACCTTAACCTCACGTTAACCACCTATACCATCTAGTTCAGTATGCTTATACATAGGGCATAAGTAGGGTCAAGCTTACCGCCAGCCCAGCCACCGTCCAACCACATACCTAACCGCTTAACATATTGTTGTTAATGACAATTAAGCGTTTCATTCCACACCATCGACATACTAGATTTTGAGTTCCACAAATTGAAATTCTACCGATTTCTTAAGTTCAGCACGCATTCATGATCAACAATAGTATTTGTAGAAACATGATATTAAATGTTTAATTAAATGAATAAATAAACATTTAATACAACTAAGACATGATGATTGGGCCTTATTTGACTCAATCAATTAGTCTTAGTTGTTGGTGGTGTCCAGCTTGTATCATCTCACACGTGGCCCATATCAGACTTGACCCAAATGAGTCTACACGTATTTGTCGGGACTTTCATGATGTGCCCATATCAGCTTGACCTTCAGGTCTACTACACGTGTCGGGATTTTAGGATGTTCTTCAGGTCTACTGCACATGTCGGGACTTTCCGTGTGTTGATCTGCATACAACTGACATCCACCTTCAATTGTTCGTTATTGATTTCATTAGTTCTTTGATTCACACACGGATATGATTTCTTTGATTTTGATTCTTAGACTTGAACACAACACTGAGTTTAGATTCTTTGAATTTGATCCTTAGTTTTTTTGAACATGACACTGAATTTAGATTCTTTGAATTTGATCCTTAGTTTTCTCAAACACAACACTAACTTTAGATTCCTTGTATTAGATGTTTGAAGAATAGTTATTTGTTTTAGAATCATTGTCTTACTCATAAAGAGTAATTAGTTCATTTAATAAACCTGTAAATAGTTTATTTAGACAGGAGTCCAGGATACATTTAGGCATATAAAACATACATTAAGTAAAAACAGTTACGTAAAATATATTTCAAGAAAATAGTTTACGCATGCTTTTCAGCCACGAGTTTGTAAAACAAAAACGTTTAGAAAAGGGGCAATGAACTCACTTGTGTTGCTATGTAATGATTCACAACAAAATGCGCGCTCGTTACTTATAGATTAAGTATCTTCAGTAGCTGAGTTGTTTTAAGAGAATTCAAACACTATAACTATTTATAGTTGATGTATCTAGGGTTTTGGTCTCGGTGTGCAACTATGTGTCCTAGATTTTACTAATGTGTTGCTAGGATTTTCTCTAACTATTCTAAGTTTATTACCCTTTCATAAACCCTTATCCTGTGGATAATGAGTATTAAACCTTAGTTATGTAAGGTTTATGTTAATTACATTCATGACTCGTTTTAAGTTTAACAACATTTTATAAAATCTGTTTTAGGTTGTAAAACATTTAGTTTAAAATTCATTTAAGGTATTGTTAAATAGTTTAAATGGAGAATTTTATAAATCATTACCTTTATTAAAACATAAGTCATTTAAGAAATTATAAGTTAACATGTGAGACTTAAGTTAATCTCACTTGATTAACTCTATGTCCTTTGCTATGTCCTTGTTTCCCATGATTCTTTGATCACCCTTGTGTACAACATAGCTTAGAAAGTCCAATTTGAACTATCTAACTTTGTTGTATGGTTGTACAGAATTTCTAAGTATTGAGTGTTAACTATGTGATTAACACCTATATACTTAGATTGTTTTCTTGATTCCAATGTCAACCTTGGTGTCAACTTTTTTAGAAAACTTTGGTGTTGAAGCTTTAATTATTGAATATCATGAAATCCCATTTGTTTGTTTAGAAACAAGTTTAAAATATAGAGTTATTAGGGTTTTGAGTTGACTCTTAGTTAGCCACCCTAGTTAAAGTTTATTTCCAACATCCTTATTTATGGTTTCATTTGATAAATCCAAGTGTTCTAAACTCAATTGATAGTTACAATCCATGTTCACACATCATCGTAATTTAGAAAATCTTAGTGTTAACCTTAGTATAGATGGTTTACAAAACCGTTTAACACCCTAGTGAAACCCTAATAAATTTTCTCACGTTGTAACCCAAGTACCAACCCCATGTATGCATGCATTATAGGTCAAGAGTTGTTGTCCATTCACTTGACACCTATTCCCCGAATGGACCGGCCATACGAATTCAAGCTATGCGAATGATTACTGTGGGCCGAATAGGGTGGCCATGCGAAAGGATCAGTTGGTGCGAATGAGGGTGATCGTATGAGTATGGCATGCGAGGGTGTAGTGTTTGCCGAATGAGAAGCTCATGCGAAAGAGAGTAGTGGCCGAATGTAGTGGTGCATGCGAATGGAGCTTTGGCCGAATGAGGGGGAGGCATGCGAAAGAGAGGTACTCGACCGAAAGTGGTGGTTGTGCAAAGGACCCATTTGGCCTTGGCCATTCAAACTCAAGCAACCCCCATTTTCAAGACTAGAGTACACCAAGAGATGTCACAGGTTCTTACCACATTCCTAAGTGTTTTCGTGAAGTTTCCCTAAGGTTTAGGTGGGTTAGAACCGGTTTTTAAGTGGTTCGAACAAGGGGTTTTAAAAACCCTAAAATCGGATGTTTGAGCTCATCTTTACCTGGATTTTGATGGTTCCAAGCTTTGATTGTTTGTACTTTTCTGATATACATGTTGTTGTAGTCGTTTGACACCAAAATGGCTCGATTTGGTGAAGGAATAAGCGATCTAGGGTTTGGTTTTCTAGAGAGAAAATTTAGAGAGAGAGGGGAACGAATTTGGTGATGATGGAGCTGGTAGGTGGGTGGAGATATGGCATTTAATGCCATATTAAAGTCTTTCAAACACCCAGTGTGTTCGGCCTCGTTCGGTTTTGCTCGGTTTCGCGTAGAGGCGTCAGTTTCCTTTTGTTTACGTAACAAAACGTTACGGTTTTACAAGTAGAATTTGTAAATTTAATTTAGGTGGTAATTACTAGTAATTAACTAATATCTTTTATTTATTTTAAATTTCTGAAATCGTTAATTTACCTATTTAAATCGAATCCTACAGTCGTCGCGCGTATTCGTTTCGGATCGTCACCCGTACAAACACGATGATAAATACACTTTTCGATATGATTTTATAATTATTAGACATCATTCAAAATGTTAAAATTTCAGATATATTCGTACATATCGTCACCTATACGAATAATCCGTCAATTTGGCATTGACATAATGACATCCGTTGTTGTTTTGTTCTGTACATCCTCATATACGTTTATACATAATAGAATCCTAACTAACAATCACGTGATGGTTCTGTGTCGTTAGATAAATTTATGACTGTTGAACCATAGTTCTAAGTTATTTTTCTACAATGAATGTGAAATTGTTCTATGATAACATCAAATGATAATAATATCAATGTAATACACATAGTTTGTACCTGAGTTACTGTTCGTGTTACTGTTCCGGTTATGATTCCGGCACTGATGTTACTGTCTCCCCTTGTTAGAGAAATTTCGTCCCGAAATTTAAGAATCGTTATCAGGTGTGGCATCCTCTGTAAACAGATGGGGATACCTGGACTTCATGTGATCCTCGCGTTCCCAAGTAAACTCGGATCCGCGCTTTGAATTCCATCGAACCTTGACAATTGGAATACGGCTTCGCTTGAGTTGTTTAACTTCGCGATCCCTAATCTCTGAAGGTTCTTCAATAAAATGTAATTGTTTGTCTACTTGAATTTCTTCGATTGGTATGACGAGTGATTCGTCAGCAGGGCATTTCTTTAAGTTTGAGACATGAAACACGTCATGCACACCACTAAGTTCATCTGGTAATCTTAGTCTATAAACCTGTTCGAATGGCAACCTTAACCTCACCATTAACCACCTATATCATCTAGTTCAGTATGCTTATATATAGGGCATATGTAGGGTCAAGCTTACCGCCAGCCCGGCCACCGTCCCACCACATACCAAACCACATGATTTATTGTTCCTGGTGATAATTAAGCGTTTCATCCCATGCCTTTGATTCACAACATTTGGATAACCTGAAAATCATTTAACCTTGATCACCCGAAATGACAGCTTTAACCTCATCAACAACCACCTATGCTATCAAATTATGTATGCTTATATATAGGGCATATGTAGGGTCAAGCTTACCGCCAGCCCAGCCACCGTTCCACCACATACCGAACCGCATAACATATTGCTGTTAATGATAATTAAACTTTTCATTCCACACCATCGACATACTAGATTTTGAGTTCCACAAATTCAAATTCTACCGATTTCTTGAGTTCATCACGCATTCATGATCAACCATAGTATTTGTAGAAACATGATATTAAATGTTTAATTAAATGAATAAATAAACATTTAATACAACTAAGACATGCTGATTGGGCCTTATTTGACTCAATCAATTAGTCTTAGTTGTTGTTGATGTCCAGCTTGTATCATCTCACACGTGTCCCATATAAGGCTTGACCCAAATGAGTATACCCGTATGTGTCAGGACTTTCTTGATGTGCCCATATCAGCTTGACCTTCAGGTGTACTGTACATGTCGGGACTTTATGATATCCTTTGATCTTTGTTCACCTCTGTTCTCTTGAATTCGTTTGATTGTTTGATTAATGCCCATATAGCATGACTATAAAAGTCTACTATTTATGACGGGACTTTCCATGTGTTAACACGTGGTCTTGATCTGCATACAACTGACATCCACCTTGAATTGTTCGTTATTGATTTCATTAGTTCTTTGATTGACACACGGATATGATTTCTTTGATTTTTGATCCTTAGACTTCCTTGAACACAACATTGGGTTTAGATTCTTTGAATTTGATCCTTAGTTTTTTTGAACACGACACTGAATTTAGATTCTTTGAATTTGATCCTTAGTTTTCTTCAACACAACACTGGCTTTAGATTCTTTGTATTAGATGTTTGAAGAATAGTTATTTCTTTTAAAATCATTATCTTACTCATAAAGAGTAATTAGTTCATTCAATAAACCTGTAAATAGTTTACCTAGACATGAGTCCAGGATACATTTAGGCATATAAAACATACATTAGGTAAAAACAGTTACGTAAAATATATTTCAAGAAAATAGTGCGAAAGTCAAGGCTGAACACCAGCGACCTTTGGGATTGTTAGTACAACCGGAAATACCCATGTGGAAGTGGGAGAATATATCCATGGATTTTATTACCAAACTCCCATGAACCGCAAGCGGTCATTATAGTATTTGGGTGATAATAGATCGATTAAGCAAGTCGGCTCAGTTCTTACCGATACACGAGACGTGCCTTGTGCGGAAATTAGCTCGTATCTACGTTGATGAGATCCTTAACCAACATGGACTTCCCTTAAGCATAATATCAGATCGTGATGCTCGTTTCACGGCATCATTTTGGGTCTTAGCACCGCTTATCATCCTCAAACGGATGGACAGACGGAGCGAACGATTCAGACATTAGAAGATATGCTAAGAGCTTGTGTCATCGATTTCAGTGGCAACTGGGATAGCCATCTACCATTAGTCGAGTTCTCGTATAACAACAGTTATCACGAGAGCATTGGTATCGCGCCCTTTGAAGCTCTCTATGGTAGAAAATGTCGGTCACCTATTTGTTGGACCGAGGTCGGCGAATCGCAGATCACTGGTCCTGAGATTATTGAAGAAACGATTGACAAGATTCATTAGATTCGCGACAATACGTGAACTGCTCGTAGTCGACAGAAAAGCTACGCGGATAAACGATGGAAACCTTTAGAGTTTGAGGTCGATGAAATGGTATTACTCAAAGTATCACTATGGAATGGCGTTGTACGATTCGGGAAGAAGGGTAAGCTTGCTCCACATTATGTTTCCCTTTTAAGATTCTTGAACGGATCGGGAAGGTTGCCCACAAGCTGGAACTTCCTCCTGAACTTAGCAATGTAAACCCGACTTTTCACGTGTCCAATTTAAGAAAATGCTTAGCTGATCAAGATCTTCAGGTACCACTTGATGACATTCGCGTCGATGACACCATGCACTTTGTTGAAAAACCAGTCGAGATAATGGACCGGGAAGTTAAAAAGCTTAAACGCAGTAGAATTCCAATTGTCAAAGTACGATGGGAGTCGAAGCATGGTCCTGAATTCACCTGGGAATGAGAAGATCAGATGAAGCTTAAGTACCCACACTTTACATAAATGTTTGTATTGTTAAAGCCTGATATGATAATTGGTAATTACTATGGATTATTGGATGTTATTATTATTGGTATACACACTGAGAACATATAATTATGAGCGTAAACCATGGGAAATCTAGTTTGGAAAATAACTAGACAGAACCAGAGAGTTTATCGCGATGTAATTAATATGATATGGGTTGTTGATTTGGAATGGTATTGGTATGGGATTCTATAGCCAAAGATAGGCAATGATATAATCATGGTCTATCGAAGAGGTGGTGGGATGGCGGCTGAAGTAGTTGCGATTGACTTCTACGTATGCCCTATACACAAACCATCTTCGGTTTATCATGATTATAGCAGTGTTGAGAATTTAGTGAGGAGAATCCGAGGTTTTGGTTTGGAATGACAAAGGTTTATGAGTTGGTTATTGGTTGGTTACTAAACATAGTCAAGGACACATGGTCATGGTTTATTGACATGGTGGTGGGACGGTGGATGGATAGGTTGCGACCTACTCCTACATATGCCCTATACATATGCTTATTTCGGTCGATCATGGATGTTTCAGAGATATGGTTTAGTGGGATTGGATTGGGAAATTATAATATTTAAAATAATAAAATAATGAAGGCGTTATTGAAAATAATTACGCGATGGTAAGGTTACGAATATAAGTTAAACGCGAATGTTATTTCAGAAATATTAACTTAATAATGTATTCGCGTGGGTGACTGTAACATCAGTGCCGGAAACGTCATCGGAACAGTTATCTCTACAATAACTTGAACAGTAATCAGGTACAAACTATATGCATTTCATTGTATGTCATGATCACATCATGTATTGTTATCATTTCGTATTATCAAACAGTGAATTCAGAATCAATTCAGAGAAACAAAACTCAGAAAACATGGTTCATCAGTCAGATAACTATCTGGCAACACATAACCATCATGTAATTATTTGTTAGGATTTTATTATGTATAAACGTATGTGAGGCTTTACAGAACAAAACAACACGGATGTCGTTACGTGAATGCTAAATCGACGGATTTTTCGTATAGGTGACGATCTGTACGAATAAATTTGGAAGTTTAACGTTCTGAATGATATTCGATAATTAGAAATCAATATTGAAAAGTATAGTTATCGTCATGTTCGTACGGTGACGATTCGATTTTAAACAGTAAATTTAATATTTTTTAAAATTTAAAATAAACAAAAGATATTAGTTAATTTATTAGGAAACACAGCCTAAACTAATTTCGTAAATCTTACTTTAAAACCAAACCGTGCGTTACGAAAATTTACGAAGAACCGACGTTTTAACGCGAAACCGACCGAGTATCTATACTTCATTTAATGAAGCATTTACTCCCACAACCACCACCACCAACCTTCTCTCTACAGGAACTCCTCCAAATCTCCACCATTTCAAGCATTCTTGGTGTCAAAACGACCATGTCATCTCATAGATCACGAAAGTACAAGGGATCTAAGCTTTCATCCACTGATTTTGAGGTAAATCTCTAGGTTATTTCCGGTTTTTGGTGTGAAACTCGATTCTATTAACATATTGTTATTGTAACCGACCTAAGCATCTAGAAAACCTTAAGATAAATACCTGCACGCAACTAGGAGGCTTTAGGTACTAACCTGCAATAGGTTAGGGATGAAGATGAAGAGGATGAGGCTCGGTTCATGGAGGATATCGAAGGGCCGAATCTGCGAGAGGTGAAAAAGCTGATGGCCGAACCTCCTAAGGGGACCGAACCCTAGTTGGGTGAACATGCATGGCTCACGAACCTCTAGACTTGCGAACCTAGGACCTTGGCCGAAGCTTCCATCCACGAACCTCTCCTGGCCGAACCCCCCCCCTCAAATGAACCTATGCATGGCCACGAACTTTGAACCGTCGAACCATGGGCCAGGCGAACCCTGGGAGCCACGAACCCTAGTCCTTGGCCGAACCCCATAACCGAACACTACATGGGGACGAACCTTCGGTTGCCCAGACCTAGAACTTCAGCCGAACCTTAAGGTAGACGAACCCATGGCCACGAACCCTCATGCATAGCTGTGAACCCACATGGAGCAGCGAACCTAGGATTCCTCTCATGAACTAGGGAACCTTAGATTTAAACCTGCAAGGGCAGCGAACCTATTACCTTTGTCGAGCAATGGGGCTACGAACCTAAGCTTTCGAATGGGGATTTCAAACACATGAATATATGCATGATAAATAACCGAAGATAGGTGTGTGCATGGGAATAATGTAGAGTATTCGATTTCATGCAAACCAACTTTGGAGAAAACTTGGATTTTCCCTTCTAATAAACATGGAATCATTCAACCAACAATGAATTAAACTACATGAGTTATTGCATCTATTTAATTAGCGTATCACTTGGGAAGATCATTATGAAATCTGGTGGATCAAAACAAAAGTTTAAAGGTTGAATTGTTGAATTAATCATTTACACCTAAACCTTAGGAAATTCATAAGGGATATGTAACTAACTTAGATGATTTAATTGGATTATTTATGTTAAGTTATGCAAAGATCTTGATCGAAAATCGTTGAAAATCCAAAGTCTAATAATGGGCCGAGGTGGGCCTAATGGGCCTAACCTAAGCCTACATATGTTAAACGTCATTTTAATTAAAGTTAATGATGTTTTAATAGACGAAAAATGGTTTATAAGCTTTATTTAATCAAAAGAAATGATTTTGACTTAATATTTAACTTAAAATGAATTAAATTATAAACGTTTTAATTAAAGGCTTGTTATGATTAAATTGTGGGATATGGGTACTAAGTAGACTAGTAGATAGAGTTTTAGAAGTTCATTAGTCACATAGGACACTAAGTTACACACAGAGACCAAACCTTAATTACGACGACTAATACGTATGCTTATCGTATTCGAATTCTTTTAAAACAACTCAGGAACTGAAGTACATAGTCTACAAACAAAGAGCGCGCATTTTGTGGTAGTACAGTACAGAGCAACACAGGTGAGTTCATTGCCCCTTTTCTAAACATTTTGTCTTCAAACGCGGGATTGAGAAACATGCGTAAGTCTTTTTATTTAAATTAATTTACGTAAATGCTTTTAATTATTATATGCTTTATATATGTTTTTTAATACTCCTAGACTCCTGTCTAGGAAATTGCTATGCAGAATTAACTAACAAGTTAATTAATTACTCTTATGAGTGATAATTTAATTCTAAACTCTAAACAAACCCTTAGTACATCGAGTTCAAATTCAAGAATCTAAATTCAAAGTGGAATCAAAAGAACTAAAGCTTAAGATCAAATGCAATGGAATGAAATCCAGTGTGTGATCAGTAAACTAAGGATCCTAATCAGAAATCTATAATCAAGAATCTACAATCATTGTGAAATAATGGAAATCAAAAGATCAGAATCAAGAGAATCAAGTGAATCATGGGAATCATAACCGTGTGTGAATCATGGAAATAATGAAATCATTAAAATCTAATGAAATAATTCATGCTTTAATTAAGGTGGATGTCAGTTGTATAGAAATCAAGACCACATGTAACACACTGAAAGTCCCGGCATAAATAGTAGACTCTTGTAGTCAGGCTATATGGGCAATAACGGAAACTATTAAACAAATCAAAATCAAGAGAATCAAAGAAGATCAAGAATCAAAGGATATCCTTAAAGTCCCGGCATGTACAGTAGACCAATGGGTCAAGCTGATATGGGCATTAGTAAAGTCCCGACACATACAGGTAGACTCCTTGTGGGTCATGCCTGATATGTGCCACGTGTGAGAGGGTACAACTTGGAGAACCACCAGCAACTAAGTCTAATTGATTGAGTGAAATAAGACCCAATCATCATGTCTTAGTTGTATTTAGGTGTTTAGTTATTAATTTAATTACACATTTAATATTATATTTCTACAAATGCTTTGGGATAATCAAGAATACATGGTGAACTCAAGAGATCAAAGGTAAATCTATTTGTAGAAATCGAAATCTAAATTGAAGGTGAATGGAGTGAAACGCTTAATTATCATTAACAACAATATGCTAAGCAGTCCGGTATGTGGTGGGACGGTGGCTGGGGCTTCTCCCCTACATATGTCGTATATATAAGCATACTTGATTGGATGGCATGGGTGGTTGTTGATGAGGTTAAGGTTGTCATTTCGGGGGATCAAGGTAAACATTTTTAGGGTAATCAAATTTTATGAATAAGATGTTATGAAATCAAAGATGTGGGATGAAATGCTTAATTATCACCAGGAACAATATATCATGTGGTTTAGTATGTGGTGGGACGGTGGCTGTGCGGGCGGTAAGTTCGACCCTACATATGCCCTATATATAAGCATACTGAACTGAATGGTATAGGTGGTTAATGGTGAGGTTAAGGTTGTCATTCAAAGGTTATTCAAACTCATTTTTATAAAACTACATGAACTCACCAACCATTTGTTGACTTTATTTTTGCATGACTTCTCAGGTGACGAACATGTCAACTAAGGTGTTATTTCTTTTGAACTAGGATACCAGTTAGTGGACCTAGCTTTTTGGACCTGCATATTTTGAAGCATCATGTTACAGATTTATTTTGTATATCTTGTGCATATACAAGATAGAAGATTTATGATGTGATAGTAGATTTATATTGTTAAATGATGAACTTAACTGATGTAATTTAACTTTGTAATTCTATTCTTACTTAGTAGTTTCTCATTTAAATATCATGTGCAATGTAAACAATCTGATCATTCCGATTATCACTCACAATATCGCGCCCCAGGAACCTTCCGCCTGACGGGGAAGTCGATCCAACCCGCCGACTTGGGGTGTGATAGATTGGTATTAGAGCCAGGTTTATAGAGAAACATAGGTTACTTATTTAAATGGTTTGGCCTAGACTATAACCTAGGGACCCTGCACATAGAGAACATAGGACTTAAGACTTTATTTGCATTGTGTCTTCAGCATTCGATCACTGCACTAATCAATATCCTTTTGGTTATGATCAGAATGTCGCCACGAAGACAACCTCCTCTGTTACCACCACCACACGATTTGGCTCCACAATCGTCAACACCATCACCAGCGGATTCACCACTGCCACCTCCTCCACCTGCACCTCCTCCTCCTCCACTTAATCTACCTCCAGGCCCGAGCACGACTCCGATACTGGACCTTGCTACTATTGCCCTGGCAACGCTATTGAGCAGTCAGCTGACTAATCAGCTGAAGGAAATGATACCAGAGATACTCAACCTAATCCGGAACGATAACAACAATACTGGGAACTCATCAGGGGAAGCTAGTGGGAACACTGGCAATATATCACACTACTCTTACAAGTCTTTCGTGGGATGTAAACCGCACTGCTTTAGCGGTACTGAAGGAGCCGTTGGATTAATCCAATGGATAGAAAAGATGGAGACCACTCTGGAAATTAGCAGTTGTCCAGAGCACCACAAGGTTTGCTACTATGCCGGATCATTCAACAAGCAAGCCTTGACATGGTGGAACGCACAAATCATTGCTAGGGGAAGAGAAGAGGACATGTCAATGACCTGGGAAGATTTCAAGACCCTGCTGAGAACTGAATTCTGCCCCAAGAACAAGCTGTCAAACCATGTGATGAAAGGGGCAGACCACATGGGATATACTACTCGTTACCATGAGTTGGTAGCTTTGGTACCAGACATGGTACCAACCCTGGAGAAGAGAATTGACAGATATGTAGGTGGACTTCCCGCCTACATTCAGGGTTTAGTTGTTGCAGCAAACCCTGTGACCTTGGAGTCTGCTATGAGTTTGTCTGGGAAACTCACAAATCTGATGGTAGCCTCTGGAGTTCTGAAAAAAAGGTTGACACTCGCAAAAGAAAGGAAGAGTCTTCCAAGAAACCTCATCACCACTAACATCCGAAGAAGAAGCAGAAACTCATCAAGAACTATACAATGGCTACTCCCCTAAATCAAGTAGCCATGGCACCGCAGAATGTGCCCAAGAAGCAATATACTGGCCCACACCCTTTGTGTACCAAGTGCCAGTATCATCATGCTGCAAGCAATCAATGCTGTCATTGCACGGGATGTGGAAGAAATGGACACTGGGTCCAGCAATGCAGGATGATTCCAAACCAAGCAGTCAACAATGCTGCTTTGGCTCTCCCTCCACCCAACAACCAGAACAATGGTGGATGCTATAATTGTGGTGAACAAGGCCACTTTGCAAAGAACTGCTCGAAGAAGGCACAACAGGCAGTTCAAGCACCCCGTGGACGAACTTTTGCTATAGGAGCTCCAGCTGCACGCCAAGACCCAAATGTGGTCACTGGTACATTTCTCTTACATGAATTTTATGCATATCTTCTATTTGACACTGGTACAGATCAGAGTTTTATCTCTACCGATTTTTCATGCCAACTAGATTCTATGGAGGAACAGTTAGATTCCCCTTACATCAAAGAGGTAGCTAACGGGAAATAGATCACTGTTAGTACAGTATATAGGAATTGCCCATTGACACTTAATGGTCGTACATTCACCATTTAGTTTCGATATCATTGTTGGAATGGATTGTCTCTCTTCTAATCGAGTGGAAGTCATCTGTTCTGAAAAGCTGCTTTGAGTTCCATTGCTGAACAATAGTGTATTGGAAGTTAGAGGGGGTCAAGCAAAACGGAGTGTCAAAATCATCTCTTGCATAAAGGCGCGTAAGTGTCTACAGAAGCAGTGTGTGGCGTTCCTGGCTCATGTGGTGGAAAAGGCGAAGGACAAGAAAAAGATTCAAGACGTACCAATAGTGAAAGAGTATCCGGAAGTATTTCCTGAAGACTTACCAGGTTTGCCACCTAGGCGACCGGTAGAGTTTCATATTGACTTAGTTCCTGGAGCAACTCCAGTTGCTAAATCTCCTTACAGGTTAGCACCTTCAGAGATGCAGGAATTGTCAAATCAGTTACAGGAGCTACTTGATAAAGGTTTAATCAGACCGAGCTACTCACCTTGGGGAGCTCCGGTTTTGTTCGTGAAAAAGAACGACGGATCGTTTCGAATGTGGATAGACTACCGCGAGCTGAACAAGCTAACCATCAAGAATCGGTATTCATTGCTGAGGATTGATGATTTGTTTGACAAACTGCAACGAGCTCAGTAATTCTCTAAGATTGACTTGCGGTCTGGATATCATCAGCTCAGAGTTCAAGACGAAGATATACCGAAGACGGCGTTCCGAACTAGATACGGGCATTACGAGTTTATGGTGATGCATTTCGGATTGACGAATGCACCAGCGGTTTTCATGGATATCATGAACCGAGTGTACAGTCCGTATTTGGATCAGTATGTCATTGTATTTATTGATGACATACTGATCTATTCTAAAAGCAAAGCAGATCACGAGCAACATCTCAGAAAGATCTTGGAGCTGTTGAAAGAAGAGAAACTTTATGCCAAGTTCTCTAAGTGTGAATTTTGGTTAAGAGAAGTTCAATTTCTGGGTCATGTAGTCAACAACGAGGGAATACACGTAGATCCTGCCAAGATTAAAGCAATAAAGAAGTGGGATACTCCGAAGACACCGACGGAGATACGGTCTTTTCTGGGATTGGCAGGTTATTACAGAAGGTTTATCTCAAACTTTTTTAGGATAGCTTTGCCTCTCACTAAGCTAACCCAGAAAAGTGAACCATTTGTTTGGGAGCAGAAACAAGAAGATGCTTTCCAGACATTGAAACAGAAATTATGTGATGCTCCAATTCTATCTCTCCCAGAAGGCTGTGATGACTTCGTTGTATATTGTGATGCCTCCCATCAGGATTTGGTTGCGTACTGATGCAATGGGACAAAGTTATCGCTTATGCATCAAGACAGTTAAAGGTTCATGAGAAGAAATACACTACTCATGATCTTGAACTAGGAGCTGTAATCTTCGCTTTGAAGATTTGGAGACATTATTTACATGGCACTAAATGTACCATGTTCACTAATCACAAGAGTCTGCAGCATATTTTTGATCAGAAAGAACTCAACATGTGACAGCGACGTTGGATTGAACTTCTGAATGATTACGATTGTGTGATCAAGTACCATCCGGGTAAGGCGAACGTTCTAGTTGGTGCCTTAAGCCGGAAGGAACGGGTCAAACCCTTGCGCGTCAGAGCAATGGGAATGATTGTGCAGACAAGCTTACGAGACAAGATCATTCAAGCACAACAAGAATCAGTTGACCGAGGAAATCTGAAGAAAGAACTCGACTGCGGAGCAGAGAAACAATTTGATACTAAGCCTGATGGAGTGATCTACTACCAGGATCGTATATGGATTCCGGCGATAGACGAATTGAGAAAACTTGTCTTCGATGAAGCACACAAGACTAAATACTCTGTTCATCCAGGCGCTGATAAAATGTACCAAGACTTGCGTGGATTTTATTGGTGGCCGAGAATGAAGAATGACATAGCCGAGTACGTCGGCCGATGTCTTACGAGTGCAAAGGTAAAGGCGGAATACCAGAAACCATTCGGTTTACTGGAACAGCCTGAGATTCCGCTCTGAAAGTGGAAACAAATAGCTATGGATTTCATTACCATGCTACCCCGCACTTCCAATGGTCACGATACGATTTGGGTTATCATCGATTGGTTGACGAAATCTGCTCATTTCTTGCCGATGCGTGAGACTTTCACGATTGATAAACTTGCGAGACTGTACATCAATGAGATAGTGGTACGCCACGGTATGCCATTGTCCATTATTTCGGCTAGAGACATCAGATTTACATCAAGGTTCTGACAATCATTACATAATTCTCTAGGGACGCAATTAAATATGAGTACAACTTATCATCCACAGACGGACGGTCAAAGCGAACGTACAATTCAGACCCTGGAGGACATGTTGAGAACCTGTGTGTTGGATTTCGGTGGAAATTGGGACTCTCATTTGCCACTGATTGAATTCTCCTACAACAACAGTTATCATAGTAGCATTGGATGTACACCATTCGAGGCTTTGTATGGTCGAAAATGTCGATCACAGATCTGTTGGACTACAGTTGGGGATAACCGTATAACTGGGCCAGAGCTTATTCAGGAGACTACTGACAAGATTGATCAGATTCAACAAAGACTACAAGCAACAAGGAGCAGAAAAAGGAGCTACACCGACAAACGGTGCAAGCCGTTGGAATTCCAAGTGGGAGACCGTGCCATGTTGAAGGTATCCCCATGGAAAGGTGTAGTACGCTTTGGAAGGAAAGGCAAGTTAGCACCATGATACGTGGGACCATTCGAGATCATTGAACGTACTGGTCCTGTTGCGTATAGAGTGAGATTACCAGATGAACTCAGTGGTGTGCATGACGCATTTAACGTCTCAAACTTAAAGAAATGCCTTGCTGACAAGTCACTCGTCATCCCGATCGAAGAGATTCAATTCGACGAACAGTTACACTTTATTGAGGAACCTTTGGAGATTATGGATTGCAAAGTTAAACAACTGAGACGAAGCTATATTCCGATTGTGAAGGTTCGATGGAACTCAAAGCGCGGACCTGAGTTTACTTGGGAACGTGAAGATCACATGAAGTCTAAGTATCCCCAACTGTTTACAGAGGAAGACGAATCTGATAACAATTCTTAAATTTCGGGACGAAATTTCTCTAACAAGGGGAGACTGTAACATCAGTGCTGGAAACATCACCGGAACATTGATCTCTACAGTAACCTGAAAAGTAATCAGGTACAAACTATATGCATTTCATTGTATGTCATGTTCACATCATGTATTGTTATCATTTCGACTTATGAAACAGTGAATTCAGAATCAATTCAGAGAAACAAAACTCAGAAAACATGGTTCATCAGTCAGATAATTATCTCGCAACACAGAACCATCATATAATTATTTGTTAGGATTTTATTATGTATAAACGTATGTGAGGCTTTACAGAACAAAACAACACAGATGTTGTTACGTGAATGCTAAATCGACGGATTTTTCGTATAGGTGACGATCTGTACGAATAAATCTGAAACTGTAATGTTCTGAAAGATATTCGATAATTAGAAAACAGTATTGAAAAGTATAGTTATCGTCGTGTTCGTACGGGTGACAATTCGAACGAATACTCGCGACGACTGTACGATTCGATTTTAAACAGTAAATTTAATATTTTTGAAAATTTAAAATAAAAGAAGGAAATTAGTTAATTTATTAGGAAACACAACCTAAAATAATTTCGTAAATCTTACTTTAAAACCAAACCGTTCGTTACGAAAATTTACGAAGAGCCGACATTTTAACGCGAAACCGACCGAGTATCTATACTTCATTTAATGAAGCATTTACTCCCACAACCACCACCACCAACCCGTCTTCTTTACAATTTTCGTCACTCCCTCTCTCTATAGAAACTCTCTCTACCTTCTCTCTATAGGAACTCCTCCAATCTCCACCATTTCAAGCATTCTTGGTGTAAAAACGACCGTCTCATCACGTAGATCACGAAAGTACAAGGGATCTAAGCTTTCATGCACTGATTTTGAGGTAAATATCTAGGTTATTTTCGGTTTTTGGTGTGAAACCCGATTCTATTAACATATTGTTGTTGAAAACGCTGGGTTCGTGGAGGAAATCGAAGGGCCAAACCTGCGGGAGCTGAAAACGCTGATGGCCGAACCTCCTAAGGGGACTGAACCCTAGTTGGGTGAACATGCATGGCTCATGAACCTCTGGACTTGCGAACCTAGGACCTTGGCCGAAGCATCCATCCACGAACCTCTCCTGGCCAAACCCCCCCCCCACGAACGAACCTGTACACGGCCACGAACCTGGAACCGCCGAACCATGGGCCAGGCGAACCCTAGGAGCCACGAACCCTAGTCCTTGGCCGAACCCCATAACCGAACACTGCATGGGGACTAACCTTGGGTTGGCCGGACCTAGAACTTCAGCCGAACCTCAAGGTAGACGAACCCATTGCCATGAACCCTCATGCATAGATGTGAACCCACATGGAGCAGCGAACCCAGGATTCCTCTCATGAACTAGCGAACCTTAGATTTAAACCTGAAGAGCAGAGAACCAATAACCTTTGTCGAGCAATGGGGCTACGAACCTAAGCTTTTGAATGGGGATTTGAAACCCACGAATATATGCATGATAAATAACCAAAGATAGGTGTGTGCATGGGAATAATGTAGAGTATTTGATTTCATGCAAACCAAATTTGGAGAAGACTAGGGTTTTCCTTTCTAATAATCATGGAGTCATTCAACCAACAATGAATTAAACTACATGAGTTATTGGCATCTATTAAATTAGGTAACACTTGGGGAAGATCATTATGAAATCTTGTGTATCAAAACAAAAGTTTAAAGGTTGAATTGTTGAATTAATCATTCATACCTAAACCTTAGGAAATTCATAAGGGATATGTAACTAACTTAGATAATTTAATTGAATTATCTATGTTAAGTTATGCAAAGATCTTGATCGAAAATCGTTGAAAATCCAAAGTCTAATAATGGGCCGAGGTGGGCCCAATAGGCCTAACCTAAGCCCATCATATGTTAAACGTCATTTTAATTAAAGTTAATGATGTTTTAATAAAAGAAAAATGGTTTATAAGTTTTATTGAATTAAAAGAAATGATTTTGACTTAATATTTAACTTAAAATGAATTAAATTATAAACGTCTTAAATAAAGGCTTGTTATGATTAAATTGTGGGATATGGGTACTAAGTAGACTAGTAGATAGAGTTTTAGAAGTTCATTAGTCACATAGGACACTTACTTACACACTGAGACCAAACCTTAGTTACGACGACTAATTCGTATACTTATCGTATTCGAATTCTTTTAAAACAACTCAGGAACCGAAGTACATAGTCTACAAACAAAGAGCGCGCATTTTGTGGTAGTACAGTACAGAGCAACACATGTGAGTTCATTGCCCATTTTCTAAACATTTTGTTTTCCAACGCGGGGCTGAGAAGCATGCGTAAATCTTTTTATTTAAATTGTTTTACGTAAATGCTTTTAACTATTATATGCTTTATATATGTTTGTTAATACTCTAAGACTCCTGTCTAGGAAATTGCTATGCAGAATTAACTAACAAGTTAATTAATTACTCTTATGAGTGATAATTTAATTCTAAACTCTAAACAAACCCTTAGTACATCGAGTTCGAATTCAAGAATATAAATTCAAAGTGGAATCAAAATAACTAAAGCTTAAGATCAAATGCAATGGAATCAAATCTAGTCTGTGATCAGTAAACTAAGCATCCTAATCAGAAATCTTTAATCAAGAATCTATAGTCATTGTGAAATCATGGAAATCAAAAGATCAGAATCAAGAGAATCTAGTGAATCATGGGAATCGTAACCGTGTGTGAATCATGGAAATAATGAAATCATTAAAATATAATGAAATCATTAATGCTTTAATTAAGGTGGATGTCATTTGTATAGAAATCAAGACCACGTGTAACACACGGAAAGTCCCAGCATAAATAGTAGACTCTTGTAGTCAGGCTATATGGGCAATAACGGAAATTATTAAACAAATCAAAATCAAGAGAATCAAAGAAGATCAAGAATCAAAGGATATCCTTAAAGTCTCGGCATATGCAGTAGACCAATGGGTCTAGATGATATGGGCATCAGTAAATTCCCGACACATACATATAGACTTCTTGTGGGTCATGCCTGATATGGGCCACGTGTGAGAGGGTACAACTTGGACAACCACGAGCAACTAAGTCTAGTTGATTGAGTCAAATAAGACCCAATCATCATGTCTTAGTTGTATTTAAATGTTTAGTTATTAATTTAATTACACATTAAATAATATTCAACAAATGCTTTGGGGTAATCATGAATACATGGTGAACTCAAGAGATCAAAGGTAAATCTATTTGTGGAAATCAAAATCTAAATTGAAGGTGAATGGAGTGAAACGCTTTATTATCATTAACGACAATATGCTAAGCAGTATGGTATGTGGTGGGACGGTGGCTGGGGCTTGTCCCCTACATATGCCCTATATACAAGCATACTTGATTTGATATCATAGGTGGTTGTTGATGTGGTTGAGGTTGTCATTTTGGGCGATCAAGGTAAACATTTTCAGGGTAATCAAATTCTATGAAACATATGTTATGAAATAAAAGATATGGGATGAAATGCTTAATTATCACCATGAACAATATATCATGTGGTTTAGTATGTGGTGGGACGGTGGCTGGGCGGGCGGTAAGTTCGACCCTACATATGCCTTATATATAAGCATACTGAACTGGATGGTATAGGTGGTTAATGGTGAGGTTAAGGTTATCATTCTAAGGTTATTCAAACTCATTTTTATAAAACTAAATGAACTCACCAACCATGTGTTGACTTTATTTTTGCATGACTCATCAGGTGACGAACATGTCAACTAAAGAGTTATTTCTTTTGGACTAGCATACCAGTTAGTGGACCTAGCTTTTTGGACCTGCATATTTTGAAGCATCACGTTATAGATTTATTTTGTATATGTTGTGCAGATACAAGATAGAAGATTTATGATGTGATAGTAGATTTACATTGTTAAGTTATGAACTTAACTGATGTAATTTAACTTTGTAATTCTACTCTTACTTCGTATTTTCTCATTTAAATATCATGTGCAATGTAAACAATCTGATCATTCCGATTATCACTCACGATATCGCGCCACGGGAAACTTCCGCCTGACGGGGAAGTCGATTCAACCCGCCGGCTCGGGGTGTGACAGTGACGATTCAAACGAATATAATTATTAGGAATAATATGCTGAAACGATATTCCACAATCGTAAATCAAATCGAAATACGATACGAGCGTTGGATTCAAAAAGGTGATGGTGTTTACGAATACGTACGTGAGTAACGCGTTTCGACGAGTTGACCGAAATAATATCTAACAATATTAAATTAAGAAAAGGAATTTAAAAACATTTATTAGGAATCACAATCTTAACCAAAATTTAATAAAATCATTTTGTTAAATATGGATTAAACGGAAACAAATGAAACCATTTTATAAAACGAATTTAATTAAAATCATTGGATTATACAAAATCATTTTATTAAAATGAAACCTAAGGATGTAAACGTTTTATGTTTCAAATATGTTTTACGAGAAAAACCGAGCAATGTGATAATGTTAACGCGTAATTAATGAGACCGAGAACGCGGGGACGATCCAGAGTATAAGAAAGAAGAAACACTCCTTTCTTCACATTTCTCCCAAACCCTTTCTCTTTCTAAACATCCATTTCTGCCTCTTCTCTCTCTCTCTAACTTCTTTCTAAGATTTCTCGTTCGTTTCTCAATCATTTCACGAGATCTTGGTGCCAAATCGTTCCTATGATCGAGAAGAACAAGAATCCACGAAAAAATCTAGCTTTTGATCGAGTTTTGAAGGTAAAAGGGGCGTTTTACTTTTCAGTTTTTGTTAAAAAAAATCCTTATTCAGACATGGCTGCCATCTTTTCAACCAATTTTAGGGTTTATTCTTGTTAATCGGGATAGAATTAATCTATGGAAGCCATGGACGAACCTGAAATGACCTAGGACTTGTTGATGATGATGAACAACCAAGAACATCAGGTTCGGGAGGTTGGAGCTGGTTTCGATGGTCCAGGGTTCGTGAAGGACTTAAGGCTGGCCGAACCTTTCGTCACCGAACCGCCATGTGACCGAACCCAAAGGGGGCCCGAATCTGTTGCTGTGAACCCCTCTCGGCCGATCCTTGTGCCAGCCGAAGCTATTATCAACGAACCAAGGCTCAACGGCCGAAGCCTATGAGGCACGAACCTAGGGTCGCATCTGGGAGCAGCCAAACCTTGGTAAGTCCAAACCTTGGGCTGCTTGAACCACCCATGGGCAGCGAACCTATGCCCCAACCAGCGAACCTAGGGCTGTAAAACCTTATTCTTCGAGCTAAGGGAGGGACTACACCAATACACAAAATTAGGTGATAAACAAAGGGACATGGATTCATCTATGTTCTTGCATGCATGGGAAATTATAAGTTGCCACCTTTTCTTAATAAACGTAAGTTTTAAATGATGATATTGTATACATTGAACATTTTTATATGAATAAGCTAAGTATGACATCTTAAACTTAAATTAAATTTTACTAACTTAGGTTATGGGGATAAATTTAATTGAACATGCATGTATGTATAGATATGTGTATGAAAAGGGTTATCACCCTTAAATACACATATCTATGGGGAGTACACACAAGATTTCACAATTTGTTATCATCATTGGATAATTAAAACTAGAAAGTTCTAAATTTATCCTTTTATGATGAAATTATAAAGTCGTGTTGCGTAACTTTACAACTTAGGTAATAAACCTTAGTAACTCGCGCACCTAATAATTTAAGTACAAACGAAATATGAAAACTTAGTGATGATTACCCCTAGATACTTATGAACACAAACACGCGATAACTACATGTTGTTGAAGTGTCTTGATTTCATATATGTGAGCGCGCATTGTACAAGAACATTGAATCTAAGGCATTCAGGTGAGTTCTCATAACCTCCTTTTTAAATCATTTTGTTTTTAAACTTGGAGGTGGAACATGTATACCAGAATTTTAAATATTATTTTGATAACACATGGGTGACACCTGGATTATCAATATGATATTCATATTATCGACTTATTATTGATTAATTATGGATTGACGTGGATTATTACACTCCGCGAGTCATTGTTGGTTAAGTTGACATCGGTCCTCCGCAATGATTGAGATACTGTTGGTGAGTTGACTAAGGTCCTCCTCAGTGTTTCCACTGTTGGTTGAGTTGACTGCGGTCCTCTGCAGTGCATGTATGACACTTATACTATTTAGGAATATCGTTGGTTGAGTTGACTGAGGTCCTCCGCGATGATTCCGCCGTTGATTGAGTTAACTGAGGTCCTCCGCGGTAACTTATATTGAGATAATTATGGTGAATATTTATTATTGACTGCTTTGTGATTCGTTGAGATTGGTTGAATATATGTGGTTGATTATTTGTGATTATTTGAATTATGTGATTGTTGTGTTTGTGTTTGTGTGTTGGCAGTGTTAGATTATCTACCAGGTGTACATGTGGATTTTTCTTGGAAAACTATAAACTTTTATAAACATTATGTAAACATTTTTGAAACATAAAAACTTATGATTACTCACCAACTACTTCGTAGTTAACACTTGATTTTCTACATGTTTCAGGAAATGAAGAAAAGTAGGCTGAGCAGGATGATCTCACATTTTGGATATCACCACTTAGGATCTTGGACTTAGCTAAAATTAACTGGATTACTGAAGACTAGTGTTTAGTTAATTTAGCTAATCTTTTGTGTACATTGATGTAACTAAATCATGATGAACATGATTTTTGTGTAATTATTTTGGTGGAAATTAATTGATTGAGATGATTTATTTAGATGCCCACCAGCTTATGAACAATCTACACATCCCTCGAGGCATCCCGACGTTTCCGCTATCGGTCGGGGTGTTACACAACTTAGTTGTATGTTTGTACAGAATTTCTAAGTATTGAGTGTTAACTATGTGATTAACACCTAGATACTTAGGATTTTGAGTTGACTCTTAGTTAGCCACCCCTAGTTAAAGTTTCTTTCCAACATCCTTTTTTATGGTTTCATTTGATAAAGTCCAAGTGTTCTAAACTCAATTGATAGTTACAATCCATGTTCACACATCATTATAATTTAGAAAATCTTAGTGTTAACCTTAGTATAGATGGTTTACAAAAATGTTTAACACCCTAGTGAAACCTAATGAATTTTCACACGTTGTAACCCAAGTACCAACCCCGCGCATGCATGCATTGTAGGTCAAGAGTTGTTGTCCATTCGCTTGACACTTATTCCCAGAATGAACCTGCCATATGAATTCAAGCTATGCGAATCATTCCTATGGGCCTATTAGAGTGGCCTTGCGAAAGGATCAGTGGGTGCAAATGAGGGTGATCGTATAAGTATGGCATGCGAGGGTGTAGTGTTGGCCGAATGAAAGGCTCATGCGAAAGAGAGTTGTGGCCGAATGTAGTGGTTCATGCGAATAGAGCTTTGGCCGAATGAGGGGGTGGCATGCGAAAGAGAGGTATCTGACCGAATATGGTGGCTGTGCGTAGGACCCATGCGGCCTTGGCCATTCGGCTAGGCTGGATCTTTCCCCTTCGGCCGTTCGAACCCGAGCAAATGCAAACCGCCATTTTCAAGCCTAGACAACACCACGAGATGTCACAGGTTCTTACCACATTCCTAAGTGTTTTCGTGAAGTTTCCCTACGGTTTAGGTGGGTTAGAACCGGTTTTTAAGTGGTTTGAACAAGGGGTTTTTGTCACACCCGGTGCCGGCGGGGTTGGATCGAAGTCCCCGACGGGCGGAAGGTTCCCGGGGCGCGATATCGTGAGTGATAATCAAAATGATCATATTGTTTACATTGCACATGATATAAATGAGAAAATGCTAAATAGAATATAATTACAAAGTTAAATTACATCAGAATCGTTTATAATTTAACAATGTAAATCTACTATAAACATCATAAAGTTTTCTATCTTGTAACTATACAAGATATACAAAATAATTGTATAATGATGTTTCAAAAGTATGCAGGTCCAAAAATGCTAAGTCTTCTATCTGAAGTCCTAGTCCAAAAGCATAAGCATCTTAATTGACCTGTTCGTCACCTGAGAAGTCATGCCAAAAAGACCAGGTCAACAAATGGTTGGTGAGTTCATATAGTTTATTAATTGAAAAATGATTTGAAAACCTTCTCCAGTAAAGACCCTAATCTCATTAACGCCACATGTAATATCCACATCGGTATGCTTATATATAGGGCATACCCCTGAGTCGAGCCTACAACCCGCCCAGACGCCGTCCCACCACATACTAATGCGCATATGACACTGTTGTTAATGATAATTAAGCATTTTTACCTACCTTACACTTCCATTCCACTATAGTTCTAATGTATTCTCAAAACATTTGTTAAACCCTCGGGTAACAACCTTAATCTCATTAACATCACATGTATCATCCAGATCTGTATGCTTATATATAGGGCATACCCCTGAGTCGAGCCTACAACCCGCCCAGATGCTGTCCCACCACATACTAATCCACATAGGACATTGTTGTTAATGATAATTAAGCATTTTACCCCTACCAATAACCCATTGTTCCTCAGTTCTTTGTTCCTGTAAATACAACACTTTGAAATCTCTATTGATTCCTTAAGTTCATCACACAAGTATGATCAACCACAACAATTTTATAACAGTGAAATAATGCTTAATTAAATAAATAAATAAAAATTTAACAAAATCTAAGTCCTAATGATTGGGCCTTGGTCATACTCAAGTCGACTAGTGTAACAATCAGGTACTTAGTAGTAAAGGAGATCTGTAAATATCATCAAGCATGCGACCTATAGTCAATCAGTCTAGCTAGGACATCTTTTGAGTAATAGGATTTTCTTGACCGTTCTTGACAGTTCTTGACCGTTCTTGACCGTTAATCATTCACATGCTATCTTTGAATATTTCCCAGATTTTCCTCAAAATAGTTCTTTGTAAATAGTTCGTTAAACCGTTAGTTCTTTGACAACACCCACTTGAAATAGTTCGTTGAAAATAGTTCGTTAGTTCTTTGAAATAGATCGTTGAAAATAGCACTTTGTTTTAGATCTTTAGTTCTTTGAAAATAGTTCTTTGAAATTAGTTTCTTTGATTCACAAAGTTATGTACTCATGATGAGTAGATAACTTGTTTTTAAAGTTTAATAAACAGTTCACCTAGACAAAGTCAAAATAAACAGTTATTCATGATAAACATATACAATTTAAAAGCATTTAAGTAAACCATTTAATTAAACAGTTTACGCATGCTTCCCAGCCCTGCGTTTAAAAACAAAAATGTTCAGAAAAGGGGCAATGAACTCACCTGTGTTGCTGTGTAACTGAATCACAAAAGATAATGCGCGCTCTTTGATGATTGCTTATGTATCTTTAACACCTGAGTTGTTTTAAAAGATCCGAATACGATAAGTATTTATAATAATGTTGGGTCTAGGGTTTGGTCTCGGTGTGCGTGTTCTAAGTGTCCTAAGATACTACTGTGTTTCTAAGGCTTCGTTTAACTGTTCTAACTTATTACTCATTGATAACCCGTACCCCAAGATTGTTCATCAAAATCTTAATTAACTTATTTTTAAAGTAACTCAATTTAAGCTAATCGTTAGTTTAGAAAATCATTTATTCAAATTTAATAAATTTACAATTTACTTCTTTTATTAAAAACAAAATTAATTTAAGAAAAGTATAGTTCAACATGATGGGCTTATACTAAGCCTATTGGGCCTCCCTTGGGCCCATTGTTAGTCTTTGATTACCAAGTGACTTCTCATCACTACTTTGATTAACTTGACCTTTAATAGTTTAGTAAACCATCTAGGTTAGTTATATACTTCTATGATTGCTCAATTATTTTGATCTTAAAAATGATGTTAACTTTCCTTGTTTAGTTGATAGCACAAATCATAAGTTTTCTTGTTATGGAAATTTTAATTATTTTTCCATTAATTCCTACCTGTAACCCATCTTAGTTTAGCATGTTCTTGGTGTTAGATAATTGCATGAGGGTTTAGTGATTTACTAACACTTTAACAAAACCTTAGGTTTGCATCCCATGCGCACACCCATCTTTGCATGCATGAAATCGTGTAGGGTTCCCATGCATGCTCACACACATATGATCTCCATGCATGCAAGTTCCACTTAACCTCCATGCATATACATTCACGTACACCACACACACACACACACACCATGCATGCATGAAGTGTGTGTGTATTTGGTTAAGCTCCTTTTATATGTCTAATTGTTAAGTAACCTTTCATGACTCACATCCCCCTCGGTCTCAGTTTAGATTGCCCGAATCTTTGGTGGTTGAATGGGCTTTGGTTTGGGACGAATGAGCTTGGCCGTATGAGGCTCATTCCCGAATGTGACTGGAGCTGACCAAGACAAGCCTCAGCAGAATGGAGGTCCAGCGAATGGCCCTTGAACCGAAAGGACTTGGCCGTCCGAAAGAGGGGCTGGTCGAATGTTGTTGATGGCTACCGAATGACCATGGTCGAATGAGTGCTGCGTGGGCTTCGAATGAGACCATGGCCGAAAGGCTTGATTCGGCGAATATATTGGGTTCGAATGGGGCTAGGCCAAAAATGCCACCAGCGAATGAGGAAGTGATTCGCCCCACCATTTGGCGAATGGGGTGTGGTTCGCCCATGTCATTCAGTGGGCTATTCTTGACCATTCGGCCGTTCGAAGAATTTCAGTTGCAGCCCTCGTTTTCGAGCATCTAACTAGTCCAACGCTTGCCCACTTGTTCCTACAGCATTCTAGGTTGTTTTTGTGAGGTCCTATGGTATTGAGGTGATTCAAAAACCGGTTTCCACGTGAGTTTAAGACTAGGGTTTTCAAACCCTCAAAACCGCAATAAAACATGGGATTTACCTCGAATTTGCTGGATAAAACCTTAGATCCCTTGTACTTTTGGGTTCTACTAGTGATGGTGGTGATTTTGACACCAAGAACACACAAAATGGTGGAGATTTGGGTGTGAAATCTTAGAGAGAAGTTTAGATTTCTAGTGAGAGAGTAGAGAGAGAGATATGAACGAAATGGGGAAGAAAATCTGGTTGGTGGGGTTTGGTGTGGCTTTAATGCCACATTAAATGATAGGGAAATACCCGGGTTCGTTCGGGTTCGTTCGGTTTCGCGTGGTTTCGTGTAGAAACGTAGTTTTCTCGTCATTTTCGTAACGAAACGATCCGGTTCTAAAGTAGAAATTATAAAATGAATTTAGATTGTGATTCCTAATAAATTAACTAATATCTTTTTTTTATTTAAAACTTTCAGAAATAATTAAGTTACTATTTAAATTGAATCGCGTAGTTGTTGCGCGCGTTCGTTCAGATCGTCACCTGTACGAACACGACAATAACCACGCTTTTCAATATGGTTTTCTAATTATTCGACATCATTTAGAACGTTAAACTTTCAGATGTATTCGTACAGATCGTCACCTATACGAATAATCCGTCAGTTTAGCATTCACGTAACGACATCCATTGTTGTTTTATTCTGTAACTCCTCACATACGTTGATACATAATAAAATCCTAACACGTAATCACATGATGGTTCTGTATTGCCAGATAATTATCTGACTCAAGAACCTTAGTTCTGAACATTGTCTTTTGAACTGATTCAGAATTTGTTCGTTAATGACATAAAATGAACATGAAACATGAAATGAATATTATAAATAATGAAACACATATAGTTCGTACCTGATTACTGTTCGTTTTACTGTAGTGATCACTGTTCCGGTGCCGGTTCCGGCACTGATGTTACAGTCTCCCCTTGTTAAAGAAATTTCGTCCCGAAATTTAAGAATTTTTATCGGACACTGGTTCCTCTTCAAACAGTTGGGGATACTTTAACTTCATGTGATCTTCACGTTCCCAAGTGAACTCGGGTCCGCGCCTTGAATTCCATCGAACCTTCACAATCGGAATACGGCTTCGCCTCAGTTGCTTGACTTTGCTATCCATAATCTCTAAAGGTTCTTCAATAAAGTGTAACTGATCATCAACTTGAATTTCTTCGATTGGAATGACGAGTGATTCGTCAGCAAGGCATTTCTTTAAGTTCGAGACGTGAAATACGTCATGTACACCACTGAGTTCATCTGGTAGTCTCAGTCTATACGCCACAAGACCAATACGTTCAATGATTTCGAACGGTCCCACGTATCGCGGTGCTAACTTGCCTTTATTCCCAAACCGAACAACGCCTTTCCATGGGGATACCTTCAACATTACACGGTCTCCCACTTGGAATTCCAACGGCTTACGCCGTTTGTCGGCGTAACTCTTTTGTCTGCTCCTTGTAGCTTGTAGTCTTCTTTGAATCTGAGCTATCTTGTCAGTGGTTTCCTGAATAAGTTCTGGCCCAGTTATTCGATTGTCTCCGACTTCAGTCCAACAGATTGCTGATCGACATTTCCGACCATAGAGGGCCTCGAATGGTGAACATCCGATACTGCTGTGATAACTGTTATTGTAGGAGAACTCGATCAGTGGCAAATGGGAATCCCAGCTCCCACCGAAGTCCAATATACAGGTTCTTAACATGTCCTCTAGGGTTTGAATAGGACGTTCGCTTTGACCATCCGTTTGTGGGTGGTAAGCTGTACTCAGATTTAACTTTGTCCCAGAGATTTCTGTAGTGATTGCTAGAACCTTGATGTGAATCTGCTGTCTCGATCAGAAATAATAGACAATGGCACACCGTGGCGTACCACTATCTCGTTTATGTACAATCTTGCCAGTTTATCCATCGTGAAAGTCTCACGCATCGGCAAGAAGTGAGCAGATTTTGTTAAACGGTCAATGATCACCCAAACTGTATCGTGACCACTAGAAGTGCGGGGTAGCTTGGTAATGAAATCCATAGCTATTTGTTCCCACTTCCAGAGCGGAATCTCAGGCTGTTCCAGTAAACCAGACGGTCTCTGGTGTTCCGCCTTTACCTTCGCACACGTTAGACATCGACCGACATACTCGGCTATGTCTTTCTTCATTCCCGGCCACCAATAAAATCCATGCAAGTCTTGGTACATCTTATCAGAGCCGGGATGAACAGAGTATTTAGTCTTGTGTGCTTCATCGAAGATAAGTTTTCTCAAATCATCTACCGCTGGAATCCATATACGCTCCCGGTAGTAGATCATTCCATCAAGCTTAGTGTCAAACTGTTTCTCTGCTCCGCAATCAAGTTCCATCTTCAGATTACCTCGGTCTAGTGCTTCTTGTTGTGCTTGAATAATCTTGTCACTCAAACTGGTCTGCACAGTTATCCCCATTGCTCTAACGCGTAGGGGTTTGACCCTTTCCTTCCGGCTCAAGGCATCACCTACAACTTTCGCCTTTCCCGGATGGTACTTGATCACACAATCGTAATCATTCAGAAGTTCGACCCAACGGTGTTGTCGCATGTTGAGCTCCTTTTGATCAAAGATGTGCTGTAGACTTTTGTGATCAGTGAATATGGTACACTTGGTGCCATATAAGTAATGTCTCCAAATTTTCAGTGCGAAGATTACAGCTCCCAATTCAAGATCATGAGTCGTGTAGTTCTTCTCATGAACTTTTAACTGTCTGGATGCATAAGCAATGACTTTATCCCGTTGCATCAATACACAACCGAGTCCCTAATGGGAGGCATCACAGTAAACAACAAAGTCATCACATCCTTATGGGAGAGATAGAATTGGAGCATCACACAACTTTTGTTTCAAAGTCTAAAAAGCATCTTCTTGTTTCTGCTCCCAGACAAACGGTTCACTCTTCTGAGTTAATTTAGTGAGAGGCAAAGCTATCTTAGAAAATTTTGAGATAAACCTTCTATAATAACCTGCCAAAACCAGAAAAGACCGTATCTCCGTCGGTGTCTTCGGAGTGTCCCAGTTCTTAATTGCCTCAATCTTAGCGGGATCTACGTGTATTCCCTCGCTGTTGACTATGTGACCCAGAAATTGAACTTCCCTTAGCCAAAATTCACACTTAGAGAATTTGGCATAAAGTTTCTGCTCCTTCAACAGCTCCAAGATTTTCCTGAGGTGTTCCTCGTGTTCAGCTTTACTTTTCGAATAAATCAGGATGTCATCGATAAAGACAATGACAAACTGATCCAAATACGGCTTGCGCACTTGGTTCATGAGGTCCATGAAAACCGCTGGTGCATTTGTTAATCCGAAAGGCATCACCATGAACTCGTAATGCCCGTATCTAGTTCGGAATGCCGTCTTCGGTATATCTTCGTCTTGAACTCTAAGCTGATGATATCCAGACCGCAAGTCAATCTTCGAGAACCATTGCGCTTCTTGTAGTTGGTCAAACAAATCATCAATCCTCGGTAATGGATACCGATTCTTGATGGTTAGTTTGTTCAGCTCTCGATAGTCAATGCACATTCTAAACGATCCGTCTTTCTTCTTCACAAACAAGACCGGAGCTCCCCAAGGTGAGTACCTGGGTCTGATGAATCCTTTATCCAGTAACTCCTGTAACTGGTTTGACAATTCCTGCATCTCCGAAGGTGCTAACCTGTAAGGAGATTTAGCAACATGAGTTGCTCCAGGAACTAAGTCAATTCGGAACTCTACCGGTCGCGCAGGTGGCAAACCTGGTAGATCTTCAGGGAATACTTCTGGATACTCTTTCACTACCGGTAAATCTTCTATCTTTTTCTTGTCTTTCTCCTTTTCCACTATGTGAGCTAGGAATGCCACACACTGCTTCTGTAAACACTTACGTGCCTTTATGCTAGAAATGATTTTGACACTTCGTTTTGCTTGATCCCCTTTGACTTCCAATACTCGATCATCTGGCAATGGAACTCGAAGCAGCTTTTCAGAACAGATGACTTCCACTCGGTTAGAAGAAAGCCAATCCATTCCAACAATGATGTCAAAACTACCCAACTCCATCGGTATCAAATCGATGGTGAATGTATGACCATTAAGTGTCAATGGGCAGTTCTTGTATACTGTACTAACTGTGTTCTGTTTCCTGTTAGCTATTTCTATGATATAAGGGGAGTCTAACTGTTCCTCTATAGAATCTAGTTTGCATGCAAAATCGGCAGAGATAAAACTCTGATCCGCACCAGTGTCAAATAGAACAGATGCATAAAAGTCATCTAAGAGAAATGTACCAGTGACCACGTTCAGGTCTTGGCGTGCAGCTGGAGCTCCTATAACAAAAGCTCTTCCACTGGGTGCTTGAACTGCTTGTTGTGTCTTCTTTGGGCAGTTCTTCGCAAAGTGGCCCTGTTCGCCACAGTTATAGCATCCACCTTTGTTTTGATTAGTTTGTGGAGGGAGAGCTAAAGCAGCATTGTTGACTGCTTGATTTGGTGTCATCCGACAATATTGAACCCAATGGCCCATTCTTCCACACCCGGTGCATTGCTTGCAAGGGGTGTTAGCAGCATGATGGTATTGACACTTGGCACATAAAGGATATGTACCAGTGTAGGGTCTTTTGTTGGGGTTCTGTGGTGCAGCTGCTATTTGCTGGAGAGGTGTGGCCATCGCGTAGTTCTCGATGACCTTTTGTTTCTTCTTCTGATGGTGGTGAGGTTTCTTTGACGGCTCTGTTGTGTTCTTGCCGGAGTCAGCCTCTTTCTTTAGAACTCCTGAGGCTACCATCATATCCGTGAGTTTCCCGGATAAACTCACCGCAGACTCCAATGTGACAGGATTTGCAGAAACCACTAATCCTTGTATGCAGATTGGTAACCCACATACATACCTGTCAATCCGCTTCTCGAAAGTTGGTACCATATCCGACACCAAAGCAACCAACTCATGGTAACGAATCGTATATCCCATATGGTCCGCCCCTTTCATCACATGGTTAGACAGTTCCACTTCCAACCTTTGTAGTTCGTTCTTGGGGCAAAACTCTGTTCTTAGTAGGGTCTTGAAATCCTCCCATGGCATCGCCATAGCTTCATCTCTTCCTCTGGCATTAACTTGGCCATTCCACCAAATCAAGGCTCGCTTGTTGAATGTTCCAGCAGAGTAGCGAACCTTGTGATGCTCTGGACAACTGCAGAGGTCCAGAGTGGCTTCAATATTTTCTATCCATTGGATTAATCCAACGGCTCCTTCAGACCCACTAAAGCTGGGTGGCTTACATCCCATAAAGGACTTGTAGGAGTGGTTTGAAGTAACACCAGTGTTTCCACTGGCTTCTCCTGATGAGTTGCCAGTATTGTTGATTTCATTACGGAAACAGCTGAAAATTTCCGGTAGCGCTTCTTTCATCTGACTGCTCAGAAAAGTCACCAATGCAATAGTGGCAGGATCCAGCATTGGTGTTGTGCAAGGGCCAGATGATTGGGTTATCAGTGGAGGAGGAGGAGGCGGTGGAGGAGGTGGCGGTGGTGAATCAGGTGGTGATGGTGTCGAAGAGTGTGGAGCTTGGTCTTGTGTTGATGTCAACAGGGGAGGTTGTCTTCGTGGCGGCATTCTGATCATAATCAATAAAGTTATTGGTTAGTGCAATGATCGAATACAGAAGACAGTATGCAAGTAAAGTCTTAAGTCCTGTGTTCTCTACATGCAGGGTCCCTAGGTTATAGTCTAGGCCAAACTGTTTAGATACGTGACTTATATTTCTCTATAACCTGGCTCTGATACCAATCTGTCACACCCGGTGCCGGCGGGGTTGGATCGAAATTAGCTAACACCTCAAAATAGTCACATTTCCTATCATTTTAGATCGAGATAGCAGATTCACATCGGGTTGTAGGCTCGGCTAGGGAATAGGTTCGGCTGACAGGTCTATATATATAGAAGGTTTGTCTGATTTTCTCATAACTCTCGGAAAACTTTGCAGAACTTCAGAAACTGTGTGTGTTTTCTCTGTGTGAGAAATTCTCCGTGTGAGAGCTGTAATCAATTGTTTTTGATTAACGAGATGAAGATGTTTATAGAAATTCTTGTTCTTCTTTGATTCTTATAGATTATACATAGATTCCGCATGTGTTTAATTGTTCATAGAGCTTCTTGATACGATGCAGATCGAATTCACCAAACCAATAGGAACTAAAAACTCCCCTTTTAATAGACAGTGAAACAACCAAAAATATAATAAAAAGTCATGTCTATCACTCTTAAACCAAACATATAGAAATAAGGCATCACTTAATAAGAGACTATTTTGAAAAGGGATTGATAGCCCCAGAACATGTATCTACAAGTGACCAAATAGCAGTCATATTTACCAAGCCTTTGGACTCTTCAACCTTTTCTAACTTTGTTTCCAAATTAGGCATGATAAATATGAGTTAATAAATTAATAAATATGGTTAAGAATACTTCTCTTAAACCTTAAATAAATATATAAAAGGATAATTCTCAATTTATCCTAACAACGGACAAATGGAAAACCACTAATGAAACAACCGTGGTTATTTTGTCAGTGGTTTTCCTAAAACACGGATAGACTTAGTGGTTATACTAACCACTGCCTTATATATATCCGCAGTTACAATCAATCCATTGTTACATTTGAAACACTCTGTGTTTCTATCACGTTCTTGGTTTTTTCCGTGGTAACTTATCCGCGGTTATAACCTTTTCGATATTAAAATATTTTTCACTCCGTGGTTATTAAAATCTTGATAATTATGCTCGATTTGACTCTCACTAATTAGTCTGCAAGATTTGACCCCCTACAATTACTAGAATTGACACTCATTAATTGTTATCACGGCTCGAAAATATCATCTTATTCTACCGTTTTACCCTTTTCACTTCAAGTGTCGACTGATCTTCTTCTCCTTATTTATATCAGTGGTTATCTTCTTCCGTCCTTACACAAATTTTCTAAGAATTTCATGATCATTATTACGATCAAGAAGATAATTCTTTCAAATTCAAAACTCAAATGCTGCTTATGGCGAAGGACAACCGCTTGTCAGGCATGTTGCCTGGCTCGACGCACTTACACTGACTTCGTCTGAGCTTGCTGCTCATGACGTTAGTGTGTAATGGCATCGGACCAAGCTTCATTCCTAACAAAGCATTGTCTGTACATCAGGGTGTGCATGAACGTACTGATCTCTCCTTTGTCTTTCTCTCTTTCATGCTTACAGGTTTGTCCAATTGGTAAAAACCCTAAGGTAAAACTTTAAGTTTGTTATTAGAGGTGGTGGTTTCCTCTATTGAAACCACACACATTTGAAACGATTATATTTTTCCCTATTTATCTCTCTAATCTTAACACAAAATTTATAATCATGTTCAGCTCTTGAAAGTACTCTTCGATCTTCACTGCATCAATGGCATATGAAGCTTTGAAACTCAAGCCGGTTCATAACCTTACAGCCTAACTCACCAAGTCTTCTGAATACCCCCACTACGACGAGGTCGTTGACATTTTGTAAACTCCTTTGGTAAACAATCTCATATATCATTTGTGAAGAGGATATTCAGATACCTTAAAGACACTCCTGTGCTAGGTATCTGGTATCATGCTAATTAATCTTGCAAGCTTGTTGGTTTTTCAGACAGTGATTATGCTAGATGCTCACTCACCATGAATTCAACTTCAAGAGGATGTCAGTTCTTTGCAAATTGCTTGGTCTCATAGCAAAGAAAAAAGTAAACATTAGTGTCAAATCCACTATGTGATCAAGTATCATCCGGGCAAGGCAAATGTTGTAGGAGATGCTTTGAGCCGGAAGGAAAGAGTCAAACCCTTGCGCATAAGAGAAATGGGAATGAAGGTGCAGACGAGCCTACACGACAAGATTGTTCAAGCTCAACAAGTATCAGTGGAACGTGATAATCTGAAGAAAGAACTAGATTGCGGAGCAGAAAGGTAGTTCGAAATGAAGGTGATTGGATTATCTATTACCAGGATCGTGTGTGGATTCCCGCAGTAGATGAATTAAGGAAACTTATCTTTGATGAAGCACACAAAAAGAAGTACTCAGTGCATTCGGGCACCGATAAAATATACCAAGATTTACGGAGATTTTATTGCTGGCCGAGAATGAAGAAGGATATAGCTGAGTACGTCGGTAGACGTCTTACGTGTGCGAAGGTAAAGGCGGAACACCAGAAACCGTCAGGTTTACTGGGGCAGCCTGAGATTCTGTTTTGGAAGTGGGAACAAATAGCTATGGATTTCATTACTAAGCTACCCCGCACTTTCAATGGTCATGATACCATTTGGGTCATCATCGATCGTTTAACAGAATCTGCTCATTTCTTGCCGATGCGTGAAACTTTCACAGTGGATAAATTGGCAAGATTATACATGAATGCAGTGGTACGTCACGGTGTACCATTTCCTATCATTTTAGATCGAGATAGCTGATTCACATCGATTTTGAGGGTTAGTTCTAATTAGCTAATCGTCTTTGGTTCCAATTCGATCGAACCCCGCTGGCACCGGGTGTGACAGATTGGTATCAGAGCCAGGTTATAGAGAAATATAGGTCACGTATCTAAACAGTTTGGCCTAGACTATAACCTAGGGACCCTGCATGTAGAGAACACAGGACTTAAGACTTTACTTGCATACTGTCTTCTGTATTCGATCATTGCACTAACCAATAACTTTATTGGTTATGATCAGAATGCCGCCACGAAGACAACCTCCCCTGTTGACATCAACACAAAACCAAGCTCCACACTCTTCGACACCATCACCACCGCCACCTCCTCCACCGCCTCCTCCTCCTCCACTGATAACCCAATCATCTGGCCCTAGCACAACACCAATGCTGGATCCTGCCACTATTGCATTGGTGACTTTTCTGAGCAGTCAGATGACCAGTCAGATGAAAGAAGCGCTACCGGAAATGTTCAGCCGTTTCCGTAATGAAATCAACAATACTGGCAACTCATCAGGAGAAGCCAGTGGGAACACTGGTGGTATTTCAAACCACTCCTACAAGTCCTTTATGGGATGTAAGCCACCCAGCTTTAGTGGGTCTGAAGGAGCCGTTGGATTAATCCAATGGATAGAAAAGATTGAAGCCACTCTGGACCTCTGCAGTTGTCCAGAGCATCACGAGGTTCGCTACTCTGCTGAAACATTCAACAAGCGAGCCTTGACTTAGTGGAATGGCCAAGTTAATGATAGAGGAAGAGATGAAGCTATGGCAATGCCATGGGAGGATTTCAAGACCCTACTAAGAACAGAGTTTTGCCCCAAGAACGAACTACAAAGGTTGGAAGTGGAACTGTCTAACCATGTGATGAAAGGGGCAGACTATATGGGATATACGATTCGTTACCATGAGTTGGTTGCTTTGGTGCCGGATATGGTACCAACTTTGGAGAAGCGGATTGACAGGTATGTATGTGGGTTACCAATCTGCATACAAGGATTAGTGGTTTCTGCAAATGGATTGTACTTGCTAAAACACTCCGTTGTCACACCCCGAGTCGGCGGGCCGGATCGAATGTCCCGTCGGGCGGAAGGTTCTCAGGGCACGATATCGTGTGATAATCGGAATGATCAGATTGTTTGCATAGCACATGATAATAAATGTGAAAGCACTAATGAAATAGAATTACATAGTTAAATTACATCAGTATCGTTCATAATTTAACAATGTAAATCTACTACTAAACATCATAGTTCATCTATATTGTATATGCATAAGATATACAAAAGAATTCATATAATGATGTTCAGAATATGCATGTCGAAAAATACTAGGTCCTCTATCTGTGCACCCTATTAAATACCACGAACTCCTAGTTAACATGTTCTTCACCTGAGAAATCATGCAAAAAGATCAAGTCAACACAAGGTTGGTGAGTTCATATTGTTTTGTTTTGAAAATGAGTTTGTACAAACCTGACCGAATGGCAACCTTAACCTCACCAACAACCACCTATGCTATCCAGCAAAGTATGCATATATATAGGGCATACGTAGGGTCAAGCTCAGCCACCAGCCCACCACATACCAAACCGTATAACATATTGTTGTTAATGATAATTAAGCATTCCATTCTTCTTCATCAACACACGAGTTCTTAGTTCTTAGTTCTTGTTAGTTTCAACAAATCATGGAAATCCTCTTGATTCCTTAAGCTCATCACACACACATGATAAATATAACATTTGTAGAAACATTAAATTAAATGCTTAAGTAAATGTATAGGTAAACATTTTATAAAAATCTAAGACCTAACGATTGGGCCTTGGTCATACTCGAGTAGACTAGTCTAGCAATCAACGTTCTTAGTAGTTTAGGAAATCTGTAAATATCATCAAACATGCGACCTATAATCAATCAGTCTTGCTTGGACATCTTTTGATGTATAGGATTTTATAGTTCGTCTAGATCGTCCATAGTTCTTTCTTGTTCGTTAGTTCTTTGGCACATGTTATCTTTGAATATTTCCCAGACATTCCTCTGAAAATAGATCGTCGAAAATAGTTCTCCGTACTATTTCTATAGTTCTTTGAAAATAGATCGTTGCATACAGTTCTTTTAAATAGATGTTTATTTCTTTGAAAGCAGACCACTGAAAATAGTTCTTTGTTTTAGACCGTTAGTTCTTTGAAAACAGACCACTGAAAATAGTTCTTCGATTTAAAATAGTTATTTACTCTTGATAAATAAATAACCCATTTTGAAAAACTGCGAATAGTTTACTTAGACAAAATATAGGCTAACAAGTATACATGTAAAACATATATGAAGTTTAAGCATTTAAGTAAATATAATCCAAAAAAAATGATTTACGCATGCTTCTCAGCCCCGCGTTTATAAAATAAAATGTTTAGAAAAGGGGCAATGAACTTAACTGTGTTGCTATGCAATGAGTCACAAAAGATATGATCGCTCGTTGATTGTAGATTAAGTGTCTTCAGTACCTGTGTTGATTTATTATGATTCGAATACAATAAGTGTCGGAAGATGACGTCTGTGGGATTTGGTCTCGGAAGATGACGTATGTCTTCTTTGGGCAGTTCTTCGCAAAGTGGCCCTGTTCGCCACAGTTAGAGCATCCACCTTTGTTCTGATTAGTTGGTGGAGGGAGAGCTAAAGCAGCATTGTTGACTGCTTGATTTGGTGTCATCCGACAATATTGAACCCAATGGCCCATTCTTCCACACCCGGTGCATTGCTTGCAAGGGGTGTTAGCAACATGATGGTATTGACACTTGGCACATAAAGGATATGTACCAGTGTAGGGTCTTTTGTTGGGCAACAAGCAGTTCAAGCACCCAGTGGAAGAGCTTTTCTTATAGGAGCTCCAGCTGCATGCCAAGACCTGAACATGGTCACTGGTACATTTCTCTTACATGACTTTTATGCATCTGTTCTATTTGACACTGGTGCGGATCAGAGTTTTATCTCTGCCGATTTTGCATGCAAACTAGATTCTATAGAGGAACAGTTAGACTCCCCTTATATCATAGAAATAGCTAACGGGCAACAGATCACAGTTAGTACAGTATACAGGAACTGCCCATTGACACTTAATGGTCATACATTCACCATCGATTTGATACCGATGGAGTTGGGTAGTTTTGACATCATTGTTGGAATGGATTGGCTTTCTTCTAACCGAGTGGAAGTCATCTGTTCTGAAAAGTTGCTTCGAGTTCCATTTCGATCCAACCCCATGTTGAAAGTGTCCCCATGGAAAGGCGTAGTTCGTTTTGGGGCTAAAGGCAAACTAGCACCAAGGTATGTCGGACCGTTTGAGATAACTCAACGCATAGGTCCTGTGGCATACAGACTCAAACTCCCTGATGAACTCAGTGGAGTACACGATGTATTTCATGTATCAAATCTCAAGAGATGTCTCACTGATGAGTCATTGATCACACCATTGGAAGAAATACAAGTTGACGACCAATTACATTTCATTGAAGAACCTCAATGTATACCCAAAGTATAACACATTCTAGCATTGGTCTGAATCTGAACTGCCATATCCTTGTAACTTATCCCCATATCATGATAACCATCTGCAGCAAAAATCTCAGCCATGTTTAACAAATCAATATCATCTTTTGAGCAATTGGCAATCCAAACTGGATCTAGCATTCTGATAACTCTCCATTGGTCTTCTTGCTTCAACAAAATCACTGCTTCAGCTGTCTTCTCATCATAAAACCATAATTTAAAATATGGATTCCAATTCTATTCTACTTTTCTCAACCTTGGTCAGTTGTACACTTTTGGCATAGCATATCCATGTATCTTGTCTTTAACTTGAGGAGAAAGCAAACTCCACCCAGACCTAGCCTCTTTTTTCAATAACTTCTCAAAAGTTTAATTATGTTTTATCTGAATAGGCTTGATCATCTTCAATCTTGACAACTCCATGCACTCAAAACATGGCAAAGACATTAGATCTAATGCCTTTCCAAAGTATTGAGACCCATATATTCTCTTCACTACATAACATCCTTTGTCAGTAATACTTCCAGGAATGTTGTGAAAGTCACCATAACTAACAATTCTTCCAATCATCTTTGACTTGGATCCAATCTTGAACCTTTTGAATTGTTTAGTTTGGTTGTCTTGAACTTTATCGTCTATTACTTCAATCATCTGCTTGAAGATGTACAAATGAACAACAATGTACTTCATCTCCTCTTGATTTTCTTTCCAGAAGCCCATGTTAGTCTTTTCTTTAACCTTAGCCAATAATGTCTTTGACATGCCTCTAAGATCAAAAATATTCTTTAGCGTATTCAGGTTGTACAAATCTTCATCAATTGGCTCATCCTTCTCAAAATCAAATAAGTCTAAATGATCATCTTGTTCAAAATCAAACATTTGATCTGCATCAACTTCAAACATATCATTGAAATCTTTTTTTGAATAACCTCCAGCTATTTCACCTTCTTCTAATTCTTTCTCAACTGATATCTCAACTATCAATCTCTGCAAATCAATATCAGAATTTTGTTTAAACAAGTCAAGAAATGTAGGCAGAGAGTAATCAATAATCGTCTTTGGTTCCATTTCAGTTAAATCTTCAAAATCATCGTCATTACAATCTCTATCCCTATCAGAAGACACAGCTGTAATCGGAGTAGCATCCATAGTGAGTCGAGCCTACAACCCGCCCAGACGCCGTCCCACCACATGCTAATGCGCATATGACACTGTTGTTAATGATAATTAAGCATTTTTACCTACCTTACACTTCCATTCCACTATAGTTCTAATGTATTCTCAAAACATTTGTTAAACCCTCGGGTAACAACCTTAATCTCATTAACATCACATGTATCATCCAGATCGGTATGCTTATATATAGGGCATACCCCTGAGTCGAGCCTACAACCCGCCCAGACGCCGCCCCACCACATACTAATCCACATAGGACATTGTTGTTAATGATAATTAAGCATTTTACCCCTACCAATAACCCATTGTTCCTCAGTTCTTTGTTCCTGTAAATACAACACTTTGAAATCTCTATTGATTCCTTAAGTTCATCACACAAGTATGATCAACCACAACAATTGTATAACAGTGAAATAAATGCTTAATTAAATAAATAAATAAACATTTAACAAAATCTAAGTCCTAATGATTGGGCCTTGGTCATACTCGAGTCGACTAGTGTAACAATCAGGTACTTAATAGTAAAGGAGATCTGTAAATATCATCAAGCATGAGACCTAAACTCAATCAGTCTAGCTAGGACATCTTTTGAGTAATAGGATTTTCTTGACCGTTCTTGACCGTTCTTGACAGTTCTTGACCGTTCTTGATCGTTAATGACCATTCACATGCTATCTTTGAATATTTCCCAGATTTTCCTCAAAATAGTTCTTTGTAAATACTTCGTTAAACCATTAGTTCTTTGACAACACCCTCTTGAAATAGTTCGTTGAAAATAGATCGTTTGTTCTTTCAAATAGATCATTGAAAATAGTACTTTGTTTTAGATCTTTAGTTCTTTGAAAATAGTTCTTTGAAGTTAGTTTCTTTGATTCACAAAATTATTTACTCATGATGAGTAGATAACTTGTTTTTAAAGTTTAATAAACAGTTCACCTAGAAAAAATCTAAAATAAACAGTTATTCATGATAAACATATACAATTTAAAAGCATTTAAGTAAACCACTTAATTAAACAGTTTACGCATTCTTCTCAGCCCCGCGTTTAAAAACAAAACTGTTTAGAAAAGGGGCAATGAACTCACATGTGTTGCTATGTAACTGAATCACAAAAGATAATGCGCGCTCTTTGATGATTGCTTATGTATCTTTAACACCTGAGTTGTTTTAAAAGATCCGAATACGACAAGTACTTATAATAATGTTGGGTCTAGGGTTTGGTCTCGGTGTGTGTGTTCTAAGTGTCCTATGATACTACTGTGTTTCTAAGGCTTCGTTTAACTGTTCTAACTTATTACTCATTGATAACCCGTACCCCAAGATTGTTCATCAAAATCTTAATTAACTTATTTTTAAAGTAACTCAATTTAAGCTAATCGTTAGTTTAGAAAATCATTTATTCTAATTTAATAAAGTTTACAATTTACTTCTTTTATTAAAAACAAAATTAATTTAAGAAAAATATAGTTCAACATGATGGGCTTATACTAAGCCCATTGGGCCTCCCTTGGGCCCATTGTTAGTCTTTGATTACCAAGTGACTTCTCATCACTACTTTGATTAACTTGACCTTTAATAGTTTAGTAAACCATCTAGGTTAGTTATATACTTCTATGATTGCTCAATTGTTTTGATCTTAAAAATGATGTTAACATTCCTTGTTTAGTTGATAGCACAAATCATAAGTTTTCTTGTTATGGAAATTTTAATTATTTTTCCATTAATTCCTACCTGTAACCCATCTTAGTTTAGCATGTTCTTGGTGTTAGATAATTGTATGAGGGTTTAGTGATTTACTAACACTTTAACAAAACCTTAAGTTTGCATCCCATGTGCACACCCATCTTTGCATGCATGAAATCACGTAGGGTTCCCATGCATGCTCACACACATATGATCTCCATGCATGCAAGTTCCACTTAACCTCCATGCATATACATTCACGTACACCACACACACACACACCATGCATGCATGAAGTGTGTGTGTATTTGGTTAAGCTCCTCTTATATGTCTAATTGTTAAGTAACCTTTCATGACTCACATCCCCCCTTGGTCTCGGTTTAGATTGCCTGAATCTTTGGTGGTCGAATGGGCTTTGGTTTAGGACGAATGAGCTTGGCCGTATGAGGCTCATTCCTGAATGTGACTGGAGCTGACCAAGACAAGCCTCAGCCGAATGGAGGTCCAGCGAATGGCCCTTGAACTGAAAGGACTTGGCCGTCCGAAAGAGGGGCTGGTCGAATGTTGTTGATGGTTACCAAATGAGCATGGTCGAATGAGTGCTGCGTGGGCTTCGAATGAGACCATGGCCGAAAGGCTTGATTCGGCGAATAGGTTGGGTTCGAATGGGGCTAGGCCAAAAAGGCCACCAGCGAATGAGGAAGTGATTCGCCCCACCATTCGGCGAATGGGGTGTGGTTCGCCCAAGTCATTCGTTGGGCTGTTCTTGACCATTCGACCGTTCGAAGAATTTCAGTTGCAGCCCTTCGTTTTCGAGCATCTAACTAGTCCAACACTTGCCCACTTGTTCCTACAGCATTCTAGGTTGTTTTTGTGAGGTCCTATGGTATTGAGGTGATTCAAAAACCGGTTTCCACGTGAGTTTAAGACTAGGGTTTTCAAACCCTCAAAACCGCAATAAAACAAGAAATTTACCCCGAATTTGCTGGATAAAACCTTAGATCCATTGTACTTTTGGGTTCTACTAGTGATGGTGGTGATTTTGACACCAAGAACACACAAAATGGTAGAGATTTGGGTGTGAAATCTTAGAGAGAAGTTTAGATTTCTAGTGAGAGAGTAGAGAGAGAGAGAGATATGAACGAAATGGGGAAGAAAATCTGGTTGGTGGGGTTTGGTGTGGCTTCAATGCCACATTAAATGATAGTGAAATACCCGGGTTCGTTCGGGTTCGTTCGGTTTAGCGTGGTTTCGTGTAGAAACGTAGTTTTCTCGTCATTTTCGTAACGAAACGATCCGGTTCTAAAGTAGAAATTATAAAATGATTTTAGATTGTGATTCCTAATAAATTAACTAATATCTTTTTTTTTTATTTAAAATTTTCAGAAATAATTAAGTTACCGTTTAAATTGAATCGCGTAGTTGTTGCGCGCGTTCGTTCAGATCGTCACCTGTACGAACACGACAATAACCATGCTTTTCAATATTGTTTTCTAATTATTAGACATCATTTAGAATGTTAAACTTTCAGATGTATTCGTACAGATCGTCACCTATACGAACAATCCGTCAGTTTAGCATTCACGTAACGACATCCATTGTTGTTTTATTCTGTAACTCCTCACATACGTTGATACATAATAAAATCCTAACACGTAATCACATGATGGTTCTGTATTGCCAGATAATTATCTGACTCAAGAACCTTAGTTCTGAACTTTGTCTTTTGAACTGATTCAGAATTTGTTCGTTAATGACATAAAATGAACATGAAACATGAAATGAATATTATAAATAATGAAACACATATAGTTCGTACCTGATTACTGTTCGTTTTACTGTAGTGATCACTGTTCCGGTGCCGGTTCCGGCACTGATGTTACAGTTTTGAAAACCTTAAAATCGGATGTTTGAGCTCATCTTTACCCGGATTTTGATGGTTCCAACCTTAGATTGTTTTTACTTTTTTTTATCTACGTGTTGTTGTGGTCATTTTGATACCAAAATGGCTCGATTTGGTGAAGGAATGAGAGATCTAGGGTTTGGTTTTCTAGAGAGAGAAAATTTAGAGAGAGGGGAACGAATTTGGTGATGATGGAGCTGTTAGGTGGGTGGAGATATGGCATTTAATGCCATATTAAAGTCTTTCAAACACCCGGTGTGTTCGGTTTCGTTCGGTTTTGCTCGGTTTCGCGTAGATGCATCAGTTTGCTTTTTTTTTCGTAACGAAACGTTAGGGTTTTACAAGTAGAATTTGTAAATTTAATTTAGGTGGTAATTCCTAGATTAATTTACCTTTTTAAATCGAATCGTACAGTCGTCGCGCGTATTTGTTCGGATCGTCACCCGTACGAACACAACGATAACTACACTTTTCGATATGATTTTCTAATTATGAGACATCATTCAGAACGTTAAACTTTCAGATATATTCGTACAGATCGTCATCTATACGAATATTCCGTCAATTTAGCATTCACATAACGCCATCCGTTGTTGTTTTGTTCTGTACATCCTCACATACGTTTATACATAATAGAATCCTAATTAACAATCTCGTGATGGTTCTGTGTCGTTAGATAAATTTCTGATTGTTGAACCATAGTTCTGAGTTATGTTTTTATAATGAATGTGAAATTGTTCTATGATAATATCAAATGATAATAATATCCAAGTAATACACATAGTTTGTTCCTGAGTTACTGTTCATGTTACTGTTCCGGTTATGATTCCGGCACAGATGTTACATAATATTGGTTGAATTATAATATAAAATGAATTTTAGTTAGTTTACATTTCGCATGTAATCTATGTTTTAGAACGACTCGTGTTGAATTTTTAAAAAATATTGGAGAATTACTCAACGCACTTTAAAGTGACATTTTAAAATTAAGATTTTACAATTAGTAATTGGTGTTTTGTATTTGTACACATGCAAGTATAGTTATATTTTTTTATATTTTCTTTCGCCGTTAGTTTTGTGGGTCGTTTGCTTTTTTGTAGGTTACTTTGTTGTTTAATTCGGATGATGCAAATGTTTGTAATTAGAAATTGGTGTTCTGTATTTGTAATTCACTTATTATATAAAAAATGGATTTAAGCTGGTTTATATTTTGTAAGGAAATTACTTTTTCATGACGAGTCATGATGATTTATTTGAAATACGGGACCATTATTCCGTATGCATTATAATAGCTTTTTGAAAACAGGGTGTTAGAGTTAGCGATTTGATAATAAGTCAACGCCGCTGCATCGCGCGGGTTTCCGACTAGTATGTATATAGAATCTTCGAGATTTTTAAGATCCTAGTATGAGATTTCTTTTGATTTCAATGATCTTTCAAGATTTTAAAGGATTTTGTTTATTCATATGTTGGCATGTGTCCTTCACTTATCTAATTTCTAATATGTGTAATTAAGATAGGTATAAGCTGAGCATTATGGTGGTTAAATCTTATATCGAATATAAATCTTGGTATTATTTTTATGCAATTATTATTTTTTTGATAGTTAGTGAAATATTGCATTAAGTCATTACAAACTCATCAATACTTTTTAACTTTAACACTTTTACAGGTAAACAGTGACGATTGGTAAGGATGAACTTTCAAACGCACTTATAATAAGAAGTTTGAGGACGTTAGATGTGTAATAAGTTGTAAACAATGACGAATATTGTGTAGTAGTGATCTTAACCCATGTATAATATCTTTTAGGGAGAATTTTATATATATCCTTACAAACTTGCATAATATCATATATATTCAAAACAAAATTTTAATATCAAATATATTCATCTCTAATAGCTAAAATATCATATTTATTATTTTTAATATATTTTACCAAAAATATTCATAACATGACTATTGAAGCCTTATACTCCATTATATTATATCCTTCTAAGAAAACTAAAAATATCATAAATACTCATTTAATTATATTATGTTTGCTTGCTTCTTCTCTGGTCTTTATATACATTTATTTCCTTTTATTTTTTTGAAGCAAGTATTCATTTTTTACACGAATTTACACTATTAAATTTTAGATTTACAAAACAAAAATGATCGTCAACAATAACATAATAATATTGCAGCACTAAATAAAAAAAACTAGAATTGTTAGAAAGGTAGTAACAATCTCTACATATAAGAAATAAAAAAAATTCTATCTGACAGATAATGATTCCTAACTTCTACAAGTAAATCCACCAAGTTGTATGTGAATGCGTCTATATACATACATTTTAGAATGGCAAAAAATGAAGAGCCCAATCCAGAGACGCAGACTGACAAAATCAATCTGTGACCAGATGAAGACTAGTTTTGATTTTTTCGTGTACTTACCATTTTCGTGTACTTTAGATTTCGAGTACTGAACCAATTCGTGTACATAGTTTCGAAAACCCCTAGGAGTAGTATAAATAGACGTATTTGTCTAGCCCTAGGGTTGGACTCTCGAGGCATTGTTATCTAGACGTATTGAGGCATTGTTCTTGTAAAGTTCACGATTTATACAAACCTTGCATTTTTCCATTTCTTCTGTTGATTCTAACTTGGATTCGGCACTCATTGGGGTCATTTGGTGTCGATTAGAGTGATAAAGCTCGTGTCTTGAATCAGATCTAGACCTACAAGTGGTATCAGAGCTTGGAGGCTCTTTTCTACAGCAAGGTAAAGACTTTTTCATGCAAGTTAGCTACTTTCCTGATCATCTTCATCATATCTAGCTGCTGTATCAATTTGGGGCTCTGAATCTTGAAGAATTTTTCTCTGGAATTTTTCAAGTATTTTTGAGTTCTTGATTTCGTGTACACAGTTTCGATTACTCCTATTCGTGAAATTCTAAGTTTTTGGTTTTTGAGTACTGGACTTCGAGAACAGATTTCGAGAATGGCCTTTCGAGTACAAGGTTTTGAGTACAGGGTTTCGGGTACTGGATATTGAGTGCTTGGTTTTCATGATCTCTACTTTCGAATACTAGTGTTCGATTACTTGGTTTCGTGAATTCCTGTTCGAGTACTTGGCTTCATTTCTGGTACTGGTCTTCGAGTACAGGTCTTTGGGTACAGAGCTTCGAGTACATCTCGATCTTCGAATACTTTTAGGATTTCAAATACTGTTTAAACTTTGGGTACTTGAGGATTTCGAGAACATTAGGGATTTCGTGAACTACTAGGAATTCGAGAACTGACACTTGGAAATTTTCCTGATCATGACTTCTAAGAATTTGACCAACTTGTCGAACATGCTGAACCTGGAGAGCCAGATAGGAACGGGTACCAAGCCACCAAGACTTGTGTCAGGGGATAACTTCCAAACAGGAAGTTCATATTCTAATCTTTCATAAAGTACACAAATCCCAATCTATGGAGGTTGATCAAGGAAAGGCCTTACATGCCCATGTAGCAGAGTGAACTGAACGGGCTGATTCCCAAGTACCTAGAGTTGTATACTAAAACGACATCCTGTTGAAGGAAAAGGATGAGAAGGCGCATGCCTCCATCACTATGTCATTGTCTACTGAAGTCTCTCATGGGTTTAAGGAGCACAGACTACCAAACAACTGTCGGATGCGTTGGTTGAACGCTTGGAGGGAAATGAGGATATGAGGGAAAGTCGTAAGGACACGTTGAGACAACAACTCAACATGTTTAATCATATCAAGGGGGATCTTTGGAAGCCCAACTCAACCGTTTAACTCCCATCAAGAATGAACTAACAAGTGCTAGGATAGAGATGTCTAAAGGGGAGGGCAACAATAAACTCTTGAACTCATTACCATACAACTGGAACTCTAACTGCACAACTATCAAGAGGACCAAGGATATGTACAAGACTATCCGTAGTGAGTTGATCTCAATCATCAACTCATATGACATGGATGATAAGAATAGGGCACTCAATCATGCCAGCTCCATGGGCATCACCCCTGCTACTGAGAATGCTACACTGCTATCTGCAATCAACTTTAAAGCCTATGGTTCTCAGGCATACCAGGCTTCAGCATCTCAGTTAGTTCCCTTTGAGACTGCATTCCTCTCCTCTGGGCAAGCTAGTTCAGTGCCCAAGATCAGCCTTGAGAGTGAAGAAAACCTGCTACTGTTAAAGGGGTTTATGAACAGTTATAAAGCGTTTACTGTAGGAGAGTTGGCACCGACCAATCTTACATAGGATAATATGGAGCAGATTAATCCTGTTGATGTTGAGGAAATGGATATCTCATGGAAGATGGCCATGGTAGTCCTTCGAGCCAAAAAGTTTATCAAGAAGTATGGAAGGAACAGCTTCGGGTTCAAACCAGGATGGAAGCTCGGGCTCGATAAGTTGAAGCTCAGGTGTTACAACTGTGACCAACTGGTTCACTTTGCTCATGAAGGTAAGCTACCCAACACTGTGAAAGAGGCAAATAAGAAACCTGAAGAGAAGGCTTGAGCAGGAGTTGGTACTTCCAAGGTGCTGGTTACACAAGAGACTGATTCTTATGACGGGAGTGACCAGGTGCAGGAGCTAGATGTGACATTGAGCCATGCATTAATGGCTGAGGTGGGTGACAAACGCAATGAGGTAACAAAAAATCTCCACTCTACTTCTTGTATTGATAAGGTCTTTAAATATCCTTCTCACAATGAGTCCCTAATCAAGGAAGTCACCAAATTAAAATATTTTAACTCTTAGTTTCTTAAAAACGAAGATGTTTTCGAAAAGAAACTTGGTGTTGAGAGGCGTGATGTTTTAAAATTAAAAAAACTTTTAAGTGAGAAGGAATTTAAATATCAAGATGCCAGGCGTCAGATAGGTGAGCTTTCCTCATAGTTAGAACAAGTTAAAAAAAATTTATCTAAAACCAAATCAGTGTTGACAAATATGAGTATGTAAGTAATGTGGTGGCCAAATTGGTTGATGTTGAGAACAGGGGAAGGGAAACAATAGGACTTGGTTATACTGAGGTGAAACCTCCATTTAACAATAATTATTCCACTATGCCCAAGATCAACAATTCTATTGATGATCTGCTGTTGAAGTCAGATCGAAGGTTTGAGTTCACCGCTGGTTCTAGCAAACAAGTACCACTTTCAGCATATCCTGTTTTGAGTGATTTAAATACTTCTGATAATTCTGAGGTGTGTGCAGAACGTTGAAGTGTTTCAAGTCAAAAGGAGAAAGAGGAAGAAATAAGTGCTAGTAGGAGCACATATTGTTCAACTTCATCTAGCAAATCACATTTTGTTCCAAAAGTTGACTTTGTTGGAAGATTTGAAACAATTAAAATCAAACCAAATGAAATGTTTAAGAATTTTAAGACTAAGTTTGTTAAAATTAATGATGATGTTAAAAACAAATTTGTCTTAAAATCAGATTCTTCTCCTTTGACAGAGTAGGTAACCCAGGCTGATTCTCCAATCACTACAGAGGGGGGGGGGTTCAAAGTTTAATCCTAACTGTGAACCTTATGTTGCAACTGGGTCATTGGAACAAGCCTCCACAAGTTCTTCCTCTGGTCAGTGTGATTATGATGTAAAGCCATTTGACCCAAAGGAGTTTGATGACAAAGTATGCTGATATGCATGTCGAAAACACGGCCACAATGCAAGACACTGTCTGCACTGACCTACTGAATTGTTCTATGGGAAGAATCAAAAGGTCACACCCAAGGCTAAACCTGCAAGCAAACCAATGAAGACTGACCAATCCTCGAAGCCTAAGGCGAAACCTCAGAAGATGACTAAGAATCATCCCACTGTCAATAGGACCAAACCAACAAAACAAAATCAATATGGTTTTCATAAACAAAAATCAAAGGTTTCAAAATCTAAAAGTAAACCACTGTGGAAGAATAAGCCACAGGTGAAACCTCCAATAAAACCAATTGATCATGGCACTGGAATCAAGCCTTTTAATGTGAGGGCCAAGCCAGACAAGCCCAAGAGCAAGAAGAAGCAAAGCCCTAAAGTTCCAATGTACCTACATCTGTTATGATTTGGGTACTTGTTTCTCATTAAATGTGTGTGTACCATGTAGTACGAACAAATAAGCTGAAGAATGTTTAGTACGTTGATAGTGGTTTTCCCGGCATATGACTGGGGATTTTTCTCAGTTACACGAAGTTGCTCCGTATAATGGGAGATATGTTTCTTTTGAGGATGTGTACTATGTTGAAGAACTTAACCACAACTTGCTGAGTGTCACTCATATTTGTGACAAGAGTTTTTCAGCACATTTCACCAACAAAGAGAGTCTGATCTTAAAGCCCGGATTTTTCATTCCGGATAAATGGATCTAGATTAGGACTCCGAGAATCAACAATGCCTACATCATCAACATGAATTCTGATACATACACAGAAAACACTTGCTTGTTTTCTAATGAATCGGAGACAGACTGTTTATTATGTCATCGTCGACTGGGTCATGTCAACATGAAGAATCTCAACAAAATGGCAAAGGGAGATCATGTTATTTGCCTTCATTCAAAAGACTTCTCCTCAATTGAAGAGTGCATCGCACGTGCCAAGGGGAAGCAGCACAAGAGACCCCATAAGCCTAATATGTTCAACCCAATCTCTTCAGTTCTATAAACTTCTCCATATGGATCTGTTTGGACCAGTCAACATCATGGGGATCGGGAAGAAATCATACTGTCTCATGATAACAGATGATTATTCCATATTTACTTGGGTGTTCTTGAAGTGAAGGTGATCAGAACTGAAAGTGGCACTGAGTTTAGAAATCAGACTCTTATTGATTTCTGCGATGAGAAGGGAATTTCTAGACAGTCTAGTACAGCTCGTACACCTCAGCAAAACGGATTTGCTCAAAGAAGGAACAGAACACTTATCGAGGCTGCATAGACCATGATGTGAGAGTCTAAACTTCCAATCTTCCTGCGGGCTGAAGCTATTATTACAACTACTAAACAAGCGTCATCAGAAGACTCCCTTTGAGATATTCTTCAATCAGAAGATGAAGGTCGGTCACTTAAAATAATTTGGATGTCCTTGCACTCTCCTCCACACTGAACCGAATAATAAGTTTGATGACAAAGTGATGAGTATTACTTTGTGGGCTACTCTTCTGAGAAAGCTGCTTACGGGGTATACAACAAGAAGACCCAGGTGATAGTGGAATCATACAACATTGTTTGGCAGGAGATGAACAACATCGATTCCAGTTCAGGTCCAAAGTGGCTATTTTAGTATGATTCTACATTTAGCCCCTTCAACAATTCATCTGAGAGTGCAGGACCATGTGAGCCTGAAGCTTCTCACAGTTGACCCACCAGGCATGTATGATCAGGCTTCGCCGACTCAGCCGACTCTGATCAATGAAGTCATCCCCTCTGATCCGGGGACTTCTCAGTCTGTTCAACTGACTCCTGAGACAGATCAAGCTTTATTTTCTTCTCACCAGACGTTTGACAATCCACTATTCTTAGACCACATCCCTGAGGAACATTGTGCGAATATTGGAACTGATGCAATTGAAACACTCACATCAGCAACCTGCTTGACAATTTAGTTCGGGAGGAAGTGCCCACCTCTGGCATCAACAAGAATCACCTAGTGGAAAAGATTATTGGACCTCTTTCAGAAGGTGTTCTTACAAGGAGCAGATCCATTCCCGCTCAGAACACCTTGATGGAACGAACTATCACACGCAGTCAAACAGGTCCAATTAATTTTTGTTTATATTTTTAATTTATCTCGCAGGTAGAACCCAAGGAGTCAAGCTGGGTTGAAGCAATGCAAGAAGAGTGGATGCTGTTTCAGAAGCTCCAAGTGTGGAATCTGGTTCCGTTGCCTAAAGGGAACTTGCCAATCAGAACCAGATGGGTCTTCAGAAACAAGAGTGATGATTCGGGTGAAATCATCAAGAATAAATCAAGGTTGGTAGTTCAGGGCTTCTACCAAAAGGTGGGTAATGACTATGAGGAAATCATTCCACCGGTCGCAAGACTTGAAGCTATCCGCATCTTCTTGGCCTACTCTTCCTACATGAACTTCACAGTTTATCAGACGGATGTGAAGACGACTTTCTTGTATGGAAAGGTCAAGGAAGAAATTTCTATATGTCAGCCCTCGGGGTTCTAGGATTCGTAGTATCCCGACCACGTCTACAAGCTAGACAAAGCCCTATACTGTCTTCATTAGGAACCGCAAGCAGGGTGTGCTACACTCACGGATCATCTGCTAGCAAATGGATATACCCGTGGAGCCATGAATCAGACACTATTCATTTGCAGAGATAAGAATGACTTCATTCTCGTCCAGAAATATGTAGATGACATTATTTTTGGTTCCACGAGCTCGTGCTGTGTAAGAGTTTGAAGCCGTCATGAAGAAGAAGTTTGAGATGTGTGTAATGGGGGAATGACCTTTTTCTTGAGTCTTCAGGTAAAGCATGATCGAAAGGGTGTGCTGATTCGTTAGGGAAAGTACGTCACCAACATTCTCACAAAGTTCAAGATGTTGGACTCAAAGCCTGCCTCCACTCCTATGGCTGCACGTCCTATTCAGACTTCGGATTCAGATGGTGAGGATGTTGTCCAGCATCTTTACCGATCTATGATTGGTTCACTGATGTACCTAACCGCCAGCAGATCAGACATTATGTTTTCTGTGTGTCAGTGTGCCAGATATCAGGCGAATCCGAAGGCTTCTCACCTGATTGCTGTCAAGAGGATCTTACTCTACCTCGTCGGGAAACCTTGTCTCGGTTTGTGGTATCCTATGACCTATGAGTTCAATTTATTTTCTTACCCTGACAGTGATTTTTGGTTGTTGCAATTTAGACAGGAAGTCAACCACAGGTGGATGTCAGTACTTAGGAGATCACCTCGTCTCGTGGTAGTGCAAGAGGCAGACAACCCTGTCAACCTCCACTGCAGAAGCTGAGTATGTAGCTGCCACCAGTTGTTGCTCTCAGGTCATCTGGATGCAACAACAACTTGTCAATTACAGTTTGAATTTTCTTCACTCTCCTATATACTGTGATAAGGAAGCTGTTCTACAGATCATCAAGAATCCGGTACAACATTCCAAAACTAAACATATTGATATCAGGATTCACTTTATCCAGGACTGTTTCGAACGTAAGCTGATCCACCTTGAAAAGGTCCTCACAGATGACAATCTTGCGGATCTGTTCACTAAACCGTTCGATACAGCTCGCTTCCACCATCTGCTTGACTCTCTCAAACTCATAAGTTTTGATTAAAACAATTTCTTTTGTTAATACTTTAAAATTTGTGTTTTGTTTTATTTTTTAGATCACAAATTTAAGGGGAGAATATTTACAAAAACAAGAAAAACATTTTCGGTGTTTGAGTCTGTTTATAAGTTAGAAAATTTTCAAAAAGAACAAAAATATTTTTGGTTTTAAGGAAATCTACAAGTTTAAGGAGAGTGGAATCTAAGAAAAGTACAAAAAGGTTTTTGTTGAAAACAGAAACCTGAGGAGAGGCTGTTTAACCAGGAACAAAGGCTTTAGACACTTAGTCACAGCTTTGGTATTAGCTCCCTCTAAAGTTTTGCACAAGTTTATTCTGAGATACAAGAGAATAAATAATAAGACAAATAGCTCACTCTGTTACAGACACTGAATCATCAGACTAGTACAAATACAAAGTCAACAACAACAGAAACAAGAGTCTTCAGGAGTCTTCAGGTCTTCTGAGGTTGAGATAGTTGTACTGAGGTTTAGTGGTTATTCTTTTGAAAGATGTTAATCGGAAGCTGATTAAACAATCAGTTATTTTGGAATACGAGATTGTCTTCCGAATCATTTGATGTCTTCCGAAGGTGTCATCGTCAGCTAATGTCTTCCGAAGTAGAGAAGTTCAGCGGTAGTTCTTTTTGGCGAATCTTCCGCTGTTGATCTTCTGATGTTGAAGCAGTTCTTCAATCAGAAGTGAGGAATCCGCGGTTGGTCAATCCGTGGTTTTTTATTTGTCTGGATTCAGTGGTTTTGTTCATCATTCCTTATTTTCCAACAATCTCCCTCTGGACTGATGAAGCCAAAACCATATATTTTTGTTTTAAAGCCAGACCAATTTTAATACTTAGAGCTCGAACATTGTTTGAAACTTCATACTCTGTGTCAGCAATATCCAGAGTCATATGATGCATTTCCTTCAGATCATTATTTGGTAGAGTGAGAATTTCATCCCAATTTGAGAAGAATGTTCTTGAACCATTATATCTTTCAATAGTCATGCTCTTGGAGGCAAAGTCATAGAACCATCTCTTTATTCTAATTCCGGTGTTTTTGATCTGAGGAGGCTGGGAATTAGAAGGTTGACCCAAAGGAAGAGGAGCTTAAGCAGGACAGTGAATTATTTCTCTTCTTTTCACTTAATCATTTGAATCAAGTACCTTCTTTACTACAGCTTGCTGATAAGGCTCATAGTTCCTCAGAAGATCAGGAAGAATTTCCTTATCCACATCAACCCAGGGTCTGAATTTGAAAGCAGATGGAGATTCTGCAGACCCAACACCTAGGCTTCCCATAGGTGCATTTTACGAAATGATCAAGCATTGTGCTTGGATTGGCATCCTTGAGCTGAGTCACTGTAGTGGGAGAGGGTGAAGTGACTTCTTTCCAAAGCTCAGGATGATCACTGTTCTCATTTTTGAACTTTAACCATTCATCAAACAGAATATCATCTCTCCATCTTGTTATTGTGTTCTTTGGTCCCCATTGAATTTTAATGAGGATGTGTTTTATACTTCTTTTCTGCTCAATGGTCTTTTTCTTCTTAACTCCAGCCTTTATTCTTTTGGCTAAAATTTCTGCTTCATTTATGAGGCTAAGTAATATCCCAGTTGCTGAAGTTTTCAACTTTTTATTTCCCTTCATCCAGCAGAAACTTGATCAACTACTCCCTCTTAGCCTGATAGGCTTTATCTTGCTGATGATCCATCAAGGAAATACGTTCCTGATAGGTCTTTGCCAAAACAGTGAATCATCTTTTGTAGATCTTGTACAGTTACAAGATAGAAAACTCAATGATTCTGTTTGGTAGAATTACTTAGTTAAATTATGAACATGACAATGTAATTTAACTTTGTAATTCTGTATCATTGTCATTTTAGCATTTCTCATTTATATATCATGTGCTATGTAAACAATCTGATCACTTAGATTATCAAACGATATCGCGCCCCGAGAACCTTCCGCCCGACGGGAAAGTCGGTCCAGCCTGCCGGCTCGGGGTGTGACAGATTGGTATAAGAGCCATGGCTATAAAGAAATATAGGTCATATTACTTAAACGGTTTGGCCTAGACTATAACCTAGGGACCCTCATGTAGAGAACATAAGACATAGGATACTATGTGCATACGTCTTCTGCGTTCGATCACTGCACTAACCCATTTCTTTATGTTTTGATCAGAATGCCGCCAAAAAGAGCACTTCCATTGTTACCACCACCACCGCAATCACCTCACTCCTCAACACCTACACCACCTGCATCTCCTCAACCGCCTCCTCCTCTGCCACCACCCAACCATGAGTTGGATCCTTCCACTATTGCACTGGCCACTCTATTGACCAGTCAAGTGAGGGAAGTAATTCCCGATATGATGAACAAGATTAACTCCAACTGTGGCAACCACACTGGCCACTCATCTGGTGAAGGGAGTGGTAACACCAGAAACTAGCAATATTACTCCTTCAAGAACTTTGTAGGATGCAAGCCACCGGCCTTCAGTGGCAATGAGGGAGCTGTCGGATTGATCCAATGGATCAAGAAGATGGAGACGAATCTAGCTATCAGTGGCTGCCCTCATCAGTACAAAGTAAAGTATGATGCTGGCTCATTCAACAAAAGGGCACTGACTTGGTGGAACGCTCAAGTCCAAATCAGAAGAAGAGATGAGGCATTGTCTTTGCCTTGGGAGGACTTCAAGGCTATGCTGAGGGCAGAGTTTTGCGCGAGGAACGAATTGAAGAAGGTTGAAACTGAGCTACTCAACCTTGTCATGATTGGTGCAGGGCATCTGGCCTACACCACTAGATTTGACGAATTGGCTACCTTGGCACCGGATATACTGCCAACACTGGAGAAACTCATCGAGCGGTATGTCAAGGGACTACCTACTTGTATTCAAGGGCATGTGATTGTTGTTCACCCAACTACTCTGGAGATGGTTGTCACTCTGTCATCAACACTGACAGATTTGATGGTTGCCTCAAGGGTACTGAAGAAGGAAAGCAAAGAAGCAAGGGTTGGAAGCTCAAGAAGGCCGGACAAACCCCCAGTTAAGAAAGAGAAGGTGGTCAAGAACTTTGCTGCGACCACTCAAACACTGATGGCTAACCAACCACCACCGCTACAGATTAAGCGGCCTTACACTGGCACCGCACCATTGTGGAACAGCTGTCAGTATCATCATCCACCAACTTCCCAGTGCAGGCAATGCAACAACTATGGGAATCTTGGTCATTGGGCCATTCAATGCAGGAGCATGGGGGCTCTGAACACGAACAACAATGCAGCTACTACGGCCACTGCTGACAACAGGTCTTGCTATAATTGTGGCGAACCTATACACTTCTCGAGGGATTTTCCCAAGAGAAATCAACCAAGGGCTCAAGTAGCTAGATGGCGAGCCTTTCAGATTCGAGATGCTGCTGCTCGACAAGACCCGAATGTGGTCACAGGTACATTTCTCCTATCTGACTTTTATGCATCTATATTATTTGACACTAGTGCGGATCAGAGTTTTATATCATCCGACTTTGCATGCCATATTAATCATGTTGAGGAATCTTTGGACTCCCCTTACACTATTGAGATAGCAAATGGCAAACAGATAACAGTTGACACAGTACTTAGGAACTGCTCACTAACATTTGGTGATCACACATTTCCCATCAATTTGATACCGATGGACCTAGGCAGTTTCGATATCATCGTCGGAATGGACTGGTTATCTCTTAACAGAGTTGATTTCGTCTGTTCCGAAAAGCTACTACGTATTCCGGTGGAGAACAATCAGATCTTGGAAATTCATGGAGATCAAGCAAACCGCAGTGTCAAGATAATATCCTGCATGAAGGCACGTAAGTGTCTAAGAAAACAATGCATTATATTCCTGACTCACGTTGTGGAGAAAGACAAGAAAGCAATCAAGATTCAAGATGTACAGGTTGTGAAAGACTACGCGGACGTGTTTCCGAATGATTTACCGGGATTGCCTCCGGAGAGATCTGTGCAATTCTGAATTGACTTAATTCCGGGAGCGGTTCCTGTGGCTAAGTCTCCTTATAGACTTGCACCATCAAAAATACATGAACTGTCCAATCAACTACAAGAATTACTAGACAAGGGATTCATTCGACCAAGTTTCTCACCATGGGGAGCTCCGGTTCAGTTTTCCAAGAAAAAGGATGGATCCTTTAGAATGTGTATTGATTACAGACAGCTTAACAAACTCACCATCAAGAATCGGTACCCGTTACCGAGGATTGATGATTTGTTTGATCAGTTGCAAGGAGCTCAACACTTCTCGTAGATAGACCTGCGTTCAGGTTATCACCAGCTCCGGATCCAAGAAGAAGACATACCCAAGACGGCATTTCGTACCCGGTACGGTCATTACGAGTTCATGGTGATGCCATTCGGACTGACGAACTCACCTTTAGTGTTCATGGATCTTATGAACCGGGTGTACAAGCCATATCTTGACCATTTTGTTATCGTCTTTATTGATGATATACTAATCTACTCAAGAAGTGAGAAGGAACATGAACAACACCTCAAGACAATCTTGGAACTTCTGAAGAACGAGAAACTCTATGCCAAATTCTCCAAGTGTGAATTCTGGTTAAGAGAAGTTCAGTTCTTGGGTCATGTGATTAAAAGTAATGGTATTCACATGGATCCTGCGAAGATTGAAGCAATCAAGAATTGGGACGTGCCCACAACACCGACAGAGATCAGATCATTTCTTGGATTGGCGGGTTATTACAGGAGATTCATTTCGAATTTCTCTAAGATAGCCTTTCCTCTCACAAAACTGACACAAAGGGTGAACCATTCATGTGGACGCAGAAACAAGAAGAGGCATTCCAAACATTGAAACAAAGATTGTGCAATGCTCCAATCTTAGCACTCTTGGTGGGCAATGATGACTTTGTAGTTTACTGTGATGCTTCCCATCAGGGAGTCGGTTGTGTTTTAATGTAACGAGACAAAGTTATTGCCTACACATCAAGATAGTTGAAGATCCATGAGAAGAGCTACACAACACACTACTTAGAACTGGGAGCTGTTGTCTTTGCTTTAAAGATTTGGAGACATTACCTGTACGGTACCAAATGCACTATCTTCACAGATCACAAGAGTTTACAACACATATTTAATCAAAAGGAGCTTAATATGAGACAGAGATGTTGGGTTGAGCTCCTGAACGATTAAGATTGTGTGATGAAATACCATCCAGGCAAGGCTAATGTTGTTGCACATGCTTTGAGCCTAAAGGAAAGAGTTAAACCCTTGCACGTTAGAGCAATGGGAATGACTGTGCAAACAAGTCTGAGAGATCAAATTATACAAACACAACAAGAGGCAATGGCAAGAAACAACTTGAGAAACGAGCTCGACTGCGGAGCCGAGAAACACTTCGAGACAAAACAAGATGGAGTTATCTATTTTCAGGATAGTGTATGGATCCTGGCTATATATGAACTTCGAACATTCATTCTTGACGAGGCACACAAGACACGTTATTCTGTTCATCCTGGTGCCGATAAGATGTACCAAGATCATAGGTTGTTTTATTGGTGGCCGGGTATGAAGAAAGATGTAGCTACTTATGTGAGTAAGTGCCTAACATGTGCCAAGGTCAAAGGGGAACACCAGAGGCTGTCACGTTTGCTGAAACAACCGGAGATCCACAATGGAAGTGGGAACAAATAGCTATGGATTTTATTACCAAGCTACCCCGTCCTTCCAGCGGATATGATTCCATATGGGTCATCATTGATCGATTGACCAAGTCCGCTCATTTCCTATCAATCAGAGAAAACTACAAGATGGAAATGCTGGCAAGACTCTATGTTGATAAGATAGTAGTATGGCACGGTGTGCCACTGTCTATTATTTCAGACAGGGACAGTCGACTTCCATCATGGTTCTAGCAATCATTGCAACAATCCTTAGGGACAAGTGTAAACTTGTGCACTTCTTATCATCCACAAATGGATGGACAGAGCGAGCGAACAATCCAAACCCTGGAGGATATGTTGAGGACATGCATCCTAGACTTCGGTGGAAGTCGGGATAAACATTTACGACTCATCGAGTTCTCCTACAACAATAGCTACCACAGCAGTATCGGATGTGCCCCGTTCGAAGCATTATATGGTAGAAAATGTCGGTCTCCAATTTGTTGGACCGAAGTGGGAGACAAGAGAATCATTGGGCCAGAACTTATTCAGGAAACTACTGATAAGATAGCCCAGATACAACAGAGATTACAAGCAACACGTAGCCGCCAAAAGAGTTATGCAGATAAACGGCGAATGCCTTTGGAATTCCAAGTGGGTGACCGAGTCATGTTGAAAGTGTCCCGTGGAAAGGTGTGGTTCGTTTTGGGGCTAAAGGCAAGTTAGCACCAAGGTATGTCGGACCGTTCGAGATAACTCAACAGATTGGTCCTGTGGCATAAAGACTTAGACTTCCTAATGAACTCAGCGGGGTACACGATGTATTTCATGTATCCAATCTTAAGTGACGTCTCACTGATGAATCGTTAGTCATACCTCTGGAAGAGATACAACTGGATTAACTACTACATTTTATTGAAGAACCTGTAGAGATTATGGATCGTGAAGTCAAGAGACTGAAACGAAGCCTTATTCCTATCATGAAGGTTCATTGGAATTCCAAGCGCGGACCGGAATTTACCTAGGAGCGTGAGGATCACATGAAGACAAAGTATCCCCACCTGTTTGAAGATGTAGTGCCCGACAATGATGCATAAATTTTTGGTCAAAATTTCTTTAATAAGGGGAGACTGTGACAGCCAGTACCTGATTGTCCGGCAAGTCCGTATGGTACATGTACTTTCACTATTTACTATGTGTAAATACAATGTGTAAGCAGTTGTGTGACAACAGAACTCAGAAAACAAACAACAGTTGTATGTGTTTAAGTGAAAATTTAAATACAGTTAATACAACAACTTAGGAGAAGCAACAATGTGTAAACAAATGACAAAAACTTATCGGTTGCGATCTGATATCCACAGATGACAGGAATCAGATGGCCGGCGATTCAATGTGAATTCTAAGATAACAATGTGAAAACAGGAAAGTTTAGTTGAGTCCGTCAGTGAGGAAATACAATTCAAAATATAAGTTCAGTATCGTTTCAGAATAAGAAACTGACAGTGTGTTTGGGTGAGTGATGATTCAAACAAATATATCTGTGAGTTTAACGTTATGAAATGATGACTGAAAAGTAGAAAACAAAAATCAGAAAGTGAAACCTTCGTCGTCTTCGTCCGGGTGACGATTTGAACAAATATGCACGAAGGTGACCCAATCTGACGAAACCTTTAAAATAATCGTTTTCAATAAAATAAATTAAGAATAATAAATTTAGAAGATTTACTAGGAATAACCGTCTTTACAACGTTAAAAAAATAAATCCATTTTATTTAAATCCGTAAAATACGCGTGTTACGCACCGGAAACGTAACGAAATCGACAACCGAGCAAACGAAACGAACCTAAACACCCCCATAGTATAAAAGCCCTAAATGACACTTCTTCCTTATTTATTCCTCTCACTCTCACTCTCTAAAACCCTAATCCCGGAATCCTCTCTCTCTAAAATTCGAAACTTCAAACCACTAGAACTCACTCATTTCTTGACCAAATCACTCCATCTTGGTGCCTAATTGAAGCTCTTGATCCCCTCTACACAAAAGTACAAAGGATCTGAAGTGAAACTAACTGAATTGAGGTAAAAGTGAGCTCATAGAGGGCTATTTTTAGGGTTTTTGTAACCCTTGTTCGAATCCCACAAGTTAATCGGTTCACACCATTCAAACTCTTAGGAATCAACCCTAAACTAGTCCTTGAAAGTGTGGAGAATTGTGTGGTTTAGGTTTCGACCGAATGAGAACACACCTAGCTCGGCCGAAAGGCCAATGGGCGAATCTAGACACAAGATGAATTGAATCGGCCGAACGGCCAAGGACCGAAGGGCCTAGGGCCAAAATACCATCAGGCCGATTGACCCTCATTCGCTCGGAGCTTCCTTATTCGGCCATGACTCCTTTCGGTTGCTGCCATGTCATGTGAGGCTTCCATTCAGTCACCCCCATTCGGTCTTGGCATCCCCACTCGGCCGAGCTTCCCATTCGGTATAACATATCACCATTCAGCCAAGCAAGACATTCGCACCCCTAGTTCACATTCGGTCTAACACCCCATCATTTGGCTTAATGTCCTCGTTCGGACTACATATCATGAAGTTCTAAAACCCGTAAACCATACCTTGTATAAACGTCATTGTACAACATACACCATGTCAAAACCAGAAATAATAATGACTTACTACAAAGGTGGTGAAAGTTTTGTTAAACATCCACCTAACACTTAAAAACCTTTTCTTACAAGGTGCTAAGGGATGACATCAAAGGGGCGAGTTTTGATAACAACACAACCAATAACAAAGTATGGTTTTGACATGAATTATATTAGGGTTTTAAAACTTGGATTCAAGATTGATAAAAACCATTGAAATCAAACATCTAAAAAAAGAATAACATGATATGGGAAGCTTAAACTAATTGTGTAGGTGATGACCGCCCATCAGAAGTGAATCAAGATCAGGTGATAACAAGGGTTTCAAGTGTTAGCCAACTTTAGGGCTAACACACACACACCAAGACATATTCAAAACTTATACTTATAAGTTACAAACATCGTGAAATCAATACAAGATGGTGAAAACAACATCAAGAACAACAACGAGCGCGTGCATCTCTTTTATAAGTTTATACTTAGTCAACCACTTCAACTACAAGGTGAGTTCATACGCCTCTTTTCTAATCTTAACTGATTTCAAATCTCGGGGCTGAGAAACATGCTAAATCTTTTATTTACTTAAATTTTTTAGTACAACATATTGATTATACTATGATTTAGACAATATTGTTTGACTTTATTATCGTTTATCATTGTATGTATGCTTCCGTGATCATAACATAACTGAGATATCTAGGATGAAACATGATAATATAGTTTCATGAATCATCAACACAATAGAATAATTCTAGTTTTAAGATTATATCTTACAACATCTTATTCTTCTAACTTGAATTTTTACTTGAATGAACAATGGGATAATCAAGAGATAACACGAACAACTAACAATAATGATGTGATGATATTATAACTTCACAATATTATTCACCACCGGAGTTAGCTAAGTGTAACAAGACAAGTTCTTATAACACTATGCTTATAACTGGGTGAAGACTTTGGGATAACACGAGACAAATACTAATGAGAACAAGAATGATGATCATGTCCACATGACTTCATGACATCATTCACCACTTGAGCTAACTAGGTGTAGTAAGACTAGCTCTTACAACACGGTAGTTACAATTGGGTGAAGGCTACAGGATAACAAGAATGATAATCATGATAACGTAATTCATGGTAACAAAATCATTCACACATTTACTAACATCGTGTAATAAGACAAGCTCTTATAACACTTTGTGAAAGACTACTAGAATTCATCACACTGAGAACAAACAACACTGAGATGATGACTATGGTGAACGCAACAACAGTTGATTACTATTAAACTGTATCTATTATATCACAACAATCATGTGCCATGTATTCAAGTTCAAATTGTAAGTCCCTCATCAGCGAATCGTTTACCAGTTAAATTAGTGGGACTAAACAGACACTAACGTAGTGGTACCATAGGTTTGACAAACCGCCGGCGAGAGAGGTTGGTATGTTGATCGTAACATTATCATTGGTCGGTATCGTATGATTGGTGACAGGGCGACATCAGTCAGGTTTGGTAAACGACACATGGTGATATTAATCTACAGTAACTAATTGTAACAAGTCGTTGAAGGCTTTGAGAGCACAAATGTGATAGAGGTAAATCAGATGCATTGTGTTTTGATTATGTGAGGATCACAATGGATTCCTTTTAGGCTCTATGCACTTCAAGATGAGAACAATATCAATAGGTTAATTCGCACTTCTATTATTAGTAGTGACTGACGGTTAACCCCACAACAAGAGAATAATAACAAGGATAAGATTTAATAAATCTATTTTCCTTAAAACATTGAGGGTTCATCAACACTTCGGTTTTGACAACTTTAAACCTTCATATTCTATTATTCTGCATATAACACACAGGGCGATGAACACAATCTTTTGGGCGAGTATCAAACGGGTTGAACACACGTGAGATGGAAATGGGTATCTATAGTTGTATACCAAGTGGTTTTGAGTTCTATTAAGTATGTGGTGGGATGTCTGCTGGGCTTTTTCCCTACGTATGCCATATATATAAGCATAATTTATTGGATGAGATACTACTTGTAAATACAACTATGGAGAGGTCATTGTGTGAGACAGATGAATCAAACATTAACAAGAATCATGTATGACATTGTGATTGTGAATGTTAACAAATCAATGGTTTTCAATTACTAAACTTATGAACTCACCAACCTAGTCTTGACTTTGTTTAAATGCATGTTTTCTCAGGTGACGAACAAGTTTAGTCACCAGTACACAGGGATTAAGCTAATGGACTTTTAGAAGACATAGCTTCATTTTGTGTTGAGCATACATGTGAATGACAAAACAGTGAATCATCTTTTGTAGATCTTGTACAGTTACAAGATATAAAACTCAATGATTCTTTTTGGTATAATTACTTAATAAAATTATGAACATAAAAATGTAATTTAACTTTGTTATTCTGTATCAATGTCATGTTATCATTTTTCATTTATATATCATGTGATATGTAAACAATCTGATCACTTTGATTAACAAACGATATCGCGCCCCGAGAACCTTCCGCCTGACGGGAAAGTCGATCCAGCCCGCTAGCTCGGGGTGTGACACATAATCACTCAGTCTTTCACAAGAAGACAGAAGAGTGTGGCCAGGAAATCCAAAACCCCAACCAATAAATCTAAGAAATCTTTAACTCCCATTCAAGAACCATGCTCAGAGTTAAATGATGACCAGCCCATTGCCTCTCTTATTCCAAGAAAGAGAAGGCTTATATTGGCTGATAATGATGAGTCTGACTTATCTAAAACCACTAAATATCCCAAACCAATAAAACCAACTACTGTTGAATCTAAGAAAACTCAAAGCTCGTCTCCACAGGAATCCTACTCTCCTATAAGGCAGTTCTCCACGACTGAAGAACTTCAAAAGATAAAGAATAAAGAGGCTGAAGGAGAAAACAAGATCTTAGCTGAGCTTGAAGCCACTGGTCTGTCAGGAGATGAGTTGGTCAAAGTCGATCAAGAGCAAATAGCCGTATTGGATCAGCAACAAAACGAAACCTATCAGGCTGAGAGGGAGCAACTAATCAACTTATTGTTGAATGATGGTAAGTATACAGATGAAACCTTCAGCAATTGGGATATTGCATGTCATAGACACAAAGCCAAGGCTCTTTCTAAAGAATAAAGGTAGACATCAAGAAGAAAAAGACCCTTGAGCAAAGAAGAAGAATAAAACACATCCTAATCCAAAATCATTGGGGAGCAAAGAACAATTATGAGATGGAAAGATGACACACTATTTGATGAATGGTCTAAATTCAAAAGAGAAAACAGTGATCATCCTGAGCTCTGGAAAGAAATTACTCCATCCTCTCCCACTGTTGTATATAAGCTCAAGGATGCAGATCCAAGCACCATGCTTGACCATTTGCTTAATGCACCTCTTGAAAGTATAGGTGCTGGATCTAAAGAACCCCCATCTGTTGTCAATTTCAGACCTTGGGTTGAAATTGAAAAAGAGATTCTTCCTGATCTTCTGCAGCTCTATGAGCCTCATCAGCATGCTGTAGCCAAGAAAGTACTTGACTCCAAGGATCAGGTAAAAAGAAGAGAAATATTTCATTGGTCAGCCGGAGCTCCTCTTCCCTTGGGTTCCTCATCTATTTCCCAACCCCTTCAGATTGCAAACTCTAGAGGCAGAATAAAGAGATGGTTCTATGACCATATCTCCAAAAGTATGATCATTGAGAAATTCAATGTATCAACAAAATTTTTCTCAGATTGGGATGGAATTCTTAAGTTTCCCAATCATGATTTGAAGGAAATGCAACATAAGACCCTTGAAAATGCTGAAACAGAATATGAAGTCCTAAAGTATGCGGGGACTCTTAAAAATAAAATTGGTTCGGCCTTGAGCAAAAATAAATGGTTTTGGCTTCATTAGTCCAGAGGGAGATTGTTGGATAATAAAGACAGATGAGCAAAACCACTGAAGCCAGACCAATGAATAAAAACGCGGATTGACTAACCGCGGATACCTTTTTCTTCTGTAAACAAAACTGCTGAACTTCAACATCGGAAGCTCACCAGCGGGAGATCGCAAAAGAACGACCTTGTTGACTTCGAAAGATAATGGTTGAACCTTATCCTTTCGGGAGACAACCACTGTTTTGTAAGACAACCTCTGATTATGTAATAACTTCTGGTTAATCAGCTTCCGACACACATCTTCGGAAGGAATAACCACTGAACTTCTACACAACTATCTTAATATCGGAAGGACTGAAGACTTCTGAAGACTCATGATTCCGTGGTTGTTGACTTTGTATTAGTTGTACTCTTCTGATAATTCGGTGTCTATAATAGTGTCAGCTATTTTTCGTTTTACTTCTTTTTCTTGTAACATTGAATGTTGGTTATTTAAGCCCTTCCCCCAAAATTCCTTGTGTTCTTATTCTGTTTTTATCTTTTTCGAGCAAAAACTAAACAACAAAAAATAACTAAGTGTTGAACTTTGGAGGGAACGAATACCAAGGGCTTTGACAACAAGTGTAAAGTCCTTGTTCCAGGTTAAACAACCCCTTCGATTAATTTCAACATGAAGTGGTTCATTGGGAAGTGAAATGATTTCTGACTCTCAAAAATTCACTACCTTAGTATAATTTCGAAAGAATAACAACTTTAGATAAATATAAATCACTAAGAAATTAAAGCACTTTTCCATAAAAAGAATGGACATGATCATTCAAAAATATTAAGTATATATATAAATAAGTGAGAAGTATTGGAAAATCCGATAACAGGAAAGATGCAACAACTATTTGACTTTTTGTAGAAATCTTTAAAGTCAAAACATGATTGTGTTTTGATAAACTTGAAATCGCTTTGAGTAAACTCGGGTATTTTCTATGTATTGTGGAAACAAAGAGTGGAAAATTCTTACTAAAATATCCTCTGTTTTGCGCAAACAAAGACCTGGATGTGTGACGTTAAGACCAATGTGTACGCAGATCAGTAAAATAAAAGATGCCGATGAGCACAAAGATGATAGAACCCCTTCTTGTTCTTGACTCTAATATGATAGATCTGTTATTTCTTTCTCACATTTAAACTCAGTCAAAACGTTTTAAGATCGTTGAAACACAATCTTGTTTTGAAACAAAAGATTTCGCAAAATTGATAGGTTGCATGTCAATCTACTTTAACTGTCTAATTGCCTGTAAACTTCCCTAAACGATTTTCAGAAAAACCGGTAGAAAATTTTTGATCATAAGTATTGTTTTTTAATTATGGATAGATAAGTGGAAATCATTGCTGGAGTATAATTATATTTAAGGTTGCGTTACTGTAAAAATTATTTTAAGGTGGTCAAATTTCTGATACATATTTGATCGCACAAAATTGACCCGACTCAACCTTAAACTCGTACAAAGTTCTTGAGATTATTTTATTTATTTACTTAGAATTTTTAAATAATTTCGGTATTCGTAAATTAGTATTCAAAATCATTTACTCGAAATACAGTACTCGAAGGTGGGTACTCGAAATGAGGTACTCGAACCTCCTAGGCTATATAAGCCAAACGACAGTCTCATTTCGAATACAGCTCTTCGAGAATCCACACTTTCTCTGTCTAGGCGATCTCCTTTTCTGGACTTGTTTTCGAAAATCCACTCTGACCACCTTGTAGAATTACATTAGGCGAACCTAGGTATAGATTTGTATAAAATTTCGACCGTTAAATAAAAATTATCGAACAAAAACTCATTTTGAGTACTAATATTCGTAAACTGAATGTATCTTCGTCAAATCACCCTGAAATACTCAAAATTGGTAACCGATCCATGGATATGTTGGTCGCCTCCCAATTCCGAGCATTTCAAGTACAAAATGGACTTCTAAGGAGGAAAATTGATGTAGTTATGAAGAAATTTCAGTTCTCGAAATTTGAAAGAACTAATTTTCGTGAACTTTGGTTCGTGAAGCGTGTTTCATGAACACATTGTCGATAACTTGATTTCGAGAATTGCTCTCTCTTCCTGTACTCCCTCAATTTCGAGAAATCCTTAGATTTCGAATACTTGGATTCTTCGAGAACTCCATTTTGAGTTTGACTTTCAATTTTGACCTTTGACCTATGACTTTGACCAATAAGCCAACCTTTGAATTTGATTTCAAACTTTTTAAATTTCTAACTAACTTAGCTCATTTCTTTATCATATGGCTACGCCGAGGTTCGTTCAGTATCACAATATGTCTGCATATCTTGGTGATCCTCCAGAAAAGCATTGAATGTTCAAGAGCATGGTAGACGGATTGATACTGTCGCCTATGAACAACGCCATTATGGAGCATCCTCAGATCATTCCCACATTCATTCTGGACTTCTGGAACTCCATTTCAAAAAGCACAGACAGCAGCGGAAATCCCTGTTAGATCGGGAAAGTTCAGGGACAACCTGTGATCATTACCGAGCAGATAATCAGGAAATGTCTACCGTTCGGGGACAAAGACATTGATCCTGTGGAGCTTGATCAGGAGTTGATTCCGAACACCATACTGACGATGGGTTATGAGGGTCTTTATTCGCCAATGCAGAAAAAGATTCTTCATCAATATTGGAGATACTTGGCACACATAGTGACATAGTGCCTATCTGGATGAAAGGGAGGGTACGATGCGCTGAACCATACCCTTAGCTCATGTTTGGTTGCGATAGCTTTGGGTCTCGACTTAAACTACTCACGTATGATCTTCCGAGACCTGCACGCCAACATTAAAAGGAATAGAAAGGAGAGACTTCCGGCATTTCCCAGATTTATCCAGATTATCATCAACAAGAGGCACCAGAATCGCATCCCAACCGTTGGAACATTGCCCATCAAGAGGATGAAGGAAGATATCTTCTCCTACATGACAATGAACCAGAAAGGGAAGAAGCGGTATGTTGGAGTTCATCCTTTAAAGAAGTTTGGGAGATTGTTTACAAGTCAAGGAGAAGAAAATTAAGAACCAAGAAGTCAAGAAGCATTTGTGGTAGAGGAGCATGATCATGCCCCTGCAGGGACGACAGCCGAAGCCAGCAAGGTTGCTGAGGATACATCATCTGAGTCATCATCATTTGAAGAGGAAGAACTTATTAGAGAGCCAGTTCATGTGACTCATCCTCTCTCGCGGACAGAATGGAAAGATATTAAAGACACAGACTATATCCCCTCTCCCGAGTCATCTCCAAAGAAGGAACAACTGAAGATGATGTCTAAATGATCAAAGGATCCAAGGCTCAAGAAGAAAGCAATTGGCACCTCCACCTCATCACGGACACAACCTCCTCCACCACACCAGCCATTAAACCACCTCCCACAGAACCGGCCACCCAATCCACATTAATCACCCAACCTAAACCACCCACTAAACCAGCCACATCCACGCAAACAACCTCACACTTCCACTACCACCATTCCTCCACATACATCCACACAAACCTCAAAACCACTATCTCCTCCACCTACACATACTTCACCACCAAATTCTCCAACTCCTATTAAGTTCTCTGAACCACCATCATCACCACCCAAAACCCATGCCGACAAGGGCAAGGCACCGCTTGAAACCCCATCGCCTTACATATCCGACCAAGTGCCAGTTGACTTGGTGTTGGCTACAAGAGAGAGTATTTCTTCTTGAACAAGACTTGGCCACTAAGGACAGTCTCATCACTAACTTGTATGAAGGCATGATAAAGGTCTGCGAATGACTGAGAAAGCAGAACAAAGACATTGGCGTCCTGAAGAAGGAAAACAGAGAATTAAAGAAAGTGATCGAGGATCTGACAGGATCTAAGTCTGTGGTTCACGAAGAAGAAAAGGCTAAGAAAGATGATGATGATAATGATCTGGAAGATAAGGAGAAGAAAAATGATGATGACAAAAAGAAATATGAGAAGGATGATGATGATGATGATGATGGTGGCGGTGATGAGGGTCAAGGCAAAGACACCTCAGGGAAAAAGAATGATGAACCTGACAGTGATGACCAAGGAGGTGATGACTCTGGCAATCCCTCATCCTCAGAGAAGCCCCAAGACCCTTATGATGACTTATTCGGGGATCTTCCCGATAACTTTCTGTTTGAAGGCATTGGCAAGGAACTAAAGGATTCGTGTTTTGGAGACTTTTTCACTTATGTGACCATGGATTCAGTGTCACACCCCGAGCCGGCGGGCTGTATCGACTTTCCCGCTGGGCGGAAGGTTCCCGGGGCACGATATCGTTGTGATAATGGAAATGATCAGATTGTTTACATAGCACATGAGATATAAATGAGAAGTGCTAAATTACATCAATACAGAATTACAAAGTTAAATTACATAGTCATGTTCATAATTTAACTAAGTAATTCTACCAACAGAATCATTGTGGTTTCTATCTTGTAACTGTACAAGATATACAAAATATGATTCATAGTTTTTGTCATCCCAAAACTATTCAACACAAAATGAAGCTAGGTCTTTTAAAATTCCACTAGCTATGTCCCTGTAACCCTGGTGACTAAACATGTTCGTCACCTGAGAAAACATGCATTTAAAACAAAGTCAACACTAGGTTGGTGGGTTCATAAGTTTGATATTTGAAAGCCTTAAAATGTTCACATACACAATCACAATGTCATTTCTGTTACTTGAATGTTGTTTGATTCAATCGTTCACACAATGGCTTCTCCATAGTTATATTTACAAGTAGTATCTCATCCCGTCAGTTATCCTTATATATAGGGCATACGAAAGGGTTGAGCCTACAAACCGACCAGATGCCATCCCACGACATAACTTAATAGAATTCAACACCACTTGCAATACAACTATAGATAACCATTTTCATCCCATCTGTTCATTTCGTCTGTTATTTACCCTTATTATGTCATATGTAGAATAATATAATAAGAGGGGTTTAATTATCAAACCTAAGTATTGATAAACCCTCAATGTGTTAAGGAAGTTAGATTAATTTAATCTGATCTTTTTATTATTCCATTTCTTGTGGGGTTAACTGTTAATCACTTTTAAATAATAATAGTGTTAGTTAACCAATTGTTATTTGTTCTCAACCTAAAGTGCATAGAGCCTAAAAGGAATCCATTGCAATCCTCACGTAATCAGATTACAATGCATCCGATTTACCTCTACCACTTTGTATTACCGTAGGACTCAGGGAAATCTATTACTAGTATTATGACATGAGAGAATTTCTTAATCTACTAGTCAATAGGATCCTGCTGGATTAATTACAATTCACTGCAGATTAATATCACCATTTGTCACTTTCCAGACCCTGACTTTAAGTCGCCCTGTCACCGGTCATACGTTACCGGCCAATGAATCAATATGATCAACATACTAGCCCTACAAGCCAGAGGTTTGTCAGACCTATGGTACCACTAGGCTATCGTCGGTTTAGTCACGTCAAATTAACTGGTCATCGAATTAAAAGGGGCTTACAGTGATCAAACTTAAGTACATGGCACATGATTGAAATGATATAATGCAGACAGTTCAATAGTAATCAATTGTATTGCGTGTTCATCAGTGTTATTTGTTCTCAATGTTGTATGTTCTCGCTGTTTTTAACAAGGTTAAATAAGAACTTGTCTTATTACATTATGTTAATTATTGTGTCAATGATGTTGTTATCATGAAGTTACATTATCATGATTATCATTCCTTGTTATTCCATGTAGTCACCATGTTGTCACTAAGCTGTAGTAAGAACTAGTCTTACTACACTTAATCGATTCAGGTGGTGGACGATTCCTTGTTCCATGTTCTCTTGTAATATGTGTTGAGTTGTAAGCTACGTGTTATAAGCACCTGTCTTATTACACTTAGTTAACTTTGGTGTTGAATGATGTTAAGAAGATGTATTATCTTCATATCATTCTTGTGTTTTGTTCTTGTCATTATGTTCACCTGTGATAATCTGTTCTTGGGAGAATAATTAAGCGTTGTAAGATATAATCTTATAACTATTATTCTGTTGTGTTGATGATTTATGAAGTTATATTATCATATTCATCTTTGTTGTCCATGTCATATTAAGATCATACAAGTATGCATACAATGATAATCGATAATAAAAGTAGCAATATTATCTAATCATAGTATAAACAATATGTTAAACATTAAAACTTTTAAGTAAATAAAAGTAAGCATGTTTCTCAGCCCCGAGAGTTTAAAATCAGTTAAGATTAGAAAAGGGGCATATGAACTCACCTTGTAAAGTTGTGTTTGACTTAGTCTAAACAAGAATGCACGCGCTCTTTGTTGTATTTGTTGTTGTATTCACGATCCTGTATTGATTTCACGTTGTTGTAACCTATAAGTATAAATTGTAGAAATTTGTGTGCGTGCATGTGTTAGCCCTAAAGTTGGCTAACACTTTTGAGTCTCTATCATCATTCGGCCCTTGTTCATTGGTCATGTCTCTTACTAACACTTACTTACTTTAAGTTAAGCTTAGTATGTGGTGTTTTGATTTCCATGATTCACTTGTCTTATCCCATTCTTGAACTTTAAACACTTTACATGAGTTTATTGAAATCACTTGTTAACATTCTTGGAAGAATAGGTTTTAGGTTTTTACTTGTTTTACTTAACCAATTTATTACCGCCTTGGTAGTATCGATTAACCCAAGCCCATGCATTGTTACCCCGTAACTTATGGTTAAAATGTGTTTGCATACTTAACACTTGGACCGAATAAGTTGTATGGGCTGATTAGGTAAGTTGTGGGTCGAAACAGCCTCTTGGACCGAATGATGTAATTGGGCTGTGTGTGTGTTGGCCAAGCTATTGGGCCGAAAGGATTTAATGGTTTAAGCCACCATGGCCGAATGTGTGTATTTTGGGCTAACCAAATCTCATGTGCTAGATCAGCCATCGTGGACCAAGTAAATGATCTGTGGGCCGATATGTATATGTGGGCCAATAAATTTGGTGGTCTAATCAAGACTATGGCTGAATCAAAATCTTGGTCGAAACACATTGGCCGAATGAAGTGAAAGCCCAAGTGAATGAAGGTGGCCGGAACAAGCGACTTGTTCGAATCAGTTGGGTTTTCCGAATGGATCTCATCTGTGCCGACCGAATAGGGGTGTGGTGACTTAGGCCGAATGGAGTATTGACCGACTAGAGTGATCCGCATGAAGGGTGTACCACTGAATGACAGCCCATCCTCAAGCCATTCGATCGGCTCTTGCTTCGGTGCTGGCCATGCGGCCATAGCCCCCTTCCGTCGAATGACTTTCCTTCGGCGGCCTGTATGCTGAAGTCGGCTAGGTGGCATCGAATAAGGACAGTCGGCCAAGGGTCTTTCGCCACTAGGCCATTCGGCCGTTTGTTCCATGGTTGTAGCCACCATATATCGAACCCCAATCCTAACCCTAGAAGTTTACTCAGGTTTCTAGGGTGTGGTAATGTGATTTCTCTTAGGTTTAGAAGGGATTTGGACCTGTTTTGGTTAGGGTGAACAAGGTGGGTTAAAAACCCTAGTTTTTCGAACTTTGCAGCTCATTATACCTTGGATCAGCTGGTTTACCTTCAGATCAATTGTACTTTTGTGTAGAGGGGATCAATAGCTTCGATTTGGTTCAAAGATGAGTTTATTTGGAGGAGTATTGAGTGAGATATGAGAGATTGAAGCTTGAAACTTAGAGAGAGAGAGAAATGGCGGAAATGAAGGGAGAGAAAGGTGTAGGTGAGGGAGTAAATGTGAATGAGGAACTCATTTGGGGTTTTTATACCCCGAGTGAGTTCGGGTTCGTTTCGTTTGCTTGGTTCGCGTCTTCGTTGCGTTTCCGGGACGTAACGCGTTATTTATGAGTTTTAAATAAAATTGTTTATTTATTTATTTTTTTTGACGAGTTTCAAAATTGTAAAACATTAAAATGTTTTATTTTCTTAAATTATTGTCATTCGTGTGGTTTTCGTTTTTGTTTCGTCAGATCGCGTCACCATCACACGTATTCGTTCGCATCGTCACCCGAACGAACACGACAATGGTTTTGCTTTCTGATTTTTGTTTTCTACTTTTCAGTCATTATTTCAGAACTTTAAACTCACAAATATGTTTGTGTGAATCGTCACCCTCGCAAACACACTGTCAGTTTGTTATTCTGAAATAACACTGCAATGGTGTTTGAATTGTGTTTCCTCACTGACGGACTCAACTAAACACGATGTTTTCACATTGTTTACGTACCAATTTGTCGGCCATCTGATTCCTGTCATCTATGGATATCAGATCGCAACCGACTTGTTCTTATTATTTACTTGAACATCGTTGTTTCTCTTGATTTGTTGTATTAACTGTACTTAGGTTTTCACCAAAATACAACAACTATTGTTTATCGTGATCATTGTACTTACAGTATTTAAGTTTACACAAAATACGTACAACTGTTTCTTGTATTTTGAATTATGTTAATACAAACACTGTTCATGTACATGTATTTACACATAGTAAATAGTGAAAGTACACATACGGTACGGACTTGCCGGACGATCTGGTACTGGATGTCACATTCAGTGTTTGATGTGTTTTGTGAGAAGGAACGTGAAGAGTTGGCCGAATCTTCTACGGGAGCATCCAAAGAAGAACCAGAAAACATCATACTCGGCAATATCTCCACAAACCTGTACATTGAAAATTTGTATGCTCACAAATACGTCAACGCACTTGGACATGAAGTCGCGTCACATGGCAAGGTGATTGATAGCTGGTTCGAAAAACAAAGTGATTGGAGTCCTGCTCCCCCTAAAGTGCAAAACTCTTGGATAGGTGAAGAATCGGCTACTTACTGAAGTGACATACACCACTAGCTCACGTGATCTATTCATTGTTCGCAATGAAAGATCAGAGGTCACCAGCTGGATGTACGACAAAGAAAAGCAGTTGTGCATTGTCAAAAGGAGGAACAGAAAGCTTGAAAAATAAATACAAACATAATTTTGTTAAAAGACAAACTGATCAAAAGGACTTTGAAAAATTATTATGGCAACCCAATGCTGATTTTTTCAAAAATAAAAATTCATTGTCTTCATCTCAAACTTCTTCTTCTTAAGTGTTACCATGTGTGAATCAGGATGTACATAGTGGTAAATCTGTTGAGTTTAAGAAGTCTGGTAGCAATGGACCTATAGCTTCATTTTCACATGGGTCTAGTTCAAATTCTAAGGTTCAGAAAATAAATATACCAAAGGATGCTAGTCAGTCACAAGTTTTTCATTCCAAAAAAAGTATGAAGAAAATGCCTACTAAGCCAATTGATTTGATTGACTTCATTATCACAGCCTTCACTACACATAGCTCAGCATTGAAACATCATTCAAAACTAGTGAAGTCTGTTCATTTTTTACCACTTGGAGAAAAGAGATTTGTTAACCCATGTGTCAAATCCACTTTAGGAACTTCAAAATTAATGAATTTTGTTAAATCAAAATTCGTTCCAAAGAAAATGATTAAATCTGTTAAACAAGTAGCCAAACATCAGAATGAGACTATTCCTTATAAGCCTATTCCTAATCGAATATGGACTGTTATGGCAAAAGTTTCTATTGATGAAACTCAATCTGTTTCATCCATCCTTGTAAAAATTCATATGACTGAAACATCGATTCTAGTCTCTCATTGATTTCTTTCTAAATGTGCTGTACTCATTATCAGGTGCTTCATAGAATACATGGTACTTGAAAGTGGTTATTGTCGTCACATGGGTGGAAATTTAGATCTTCAGACAAATATTAAGCGCACTAATGGTGGATTTCTTAAATTTGCTGGAAACACTGGAGGCTATATCACAAAAGAGGGAGTGTTATCGAATGACATAATAAGCTTTGAACATGTTTGCTTTGTGGAACAACTCAAACATAATTTGTTGAGTCTTTCACAAGTATGTGATAAAGAATATAATGTCATCTTTGATAACAAAGCATGTTACATACTGAAACCTGGTGTGATAATAGCTGAAGATTGGATTGTGGTTACAGCTCCCAGACACAACAATACATATCAATTGGATATGTCTTCTACATCATAATTTTCTCAACTTACATGTTTCTCTAAGGCTACTGAAAAAGATTTAGTTTCATGGCATAGACGGATGGGACATGTTCATTTACGTAAAATGAATTTTTGATCAGAAATAGTCTTGTTGAAGGTGTTCCATCTCAGTATTTTCTGATGTCTAATCACTGTATCTCTTGTAAAAAGGGGAAACAACGCAAACAATCACATAAGCCTAAAGTTGAAAATTCCATCAACACTCCTCTAACTATGCTACATATGGATCTTTTTGGTCCAGTGTCAGTTAAGAGTGTAGGTGGAAGATTTTTTCATTAGTGTTACTGATAATTTTTCTATATTTTCTTGGGTTTTCTTTCTAGCTGCTAAATCGGAGACTCCAGAAATCTTGAAGAATCTGATTATCAAGATAGAAAATGAATTTTCTATACAGGTTAACTTTTTGAGGAGTGATAATTGCACAGAATTCTAAAACCATAATCTAGAGCTGTTTTGCATTCATAAGAATATTTCTCATCAGTTTAGTGGTCCATATACCCTTTGACAAAATGGTATTGCTGAACAGAAGAATCGTACTTTGATCGAAATTGCAAGGACAATGCTTGCAGAATCTCATCTTCTGATCACATTTTGAGCTGAAGCGGTTAATACTGCATGCTACACATTAAACAAGATGTTAAATGTCAAGAAGCATGGCAAGACATTGAATCAATTGCTTAAAAGCATAAACCCCAATCTTGCTCATTTTCAACCTTTTGGAGCTACATGTACTTATTTCAAAATGACTTTTCCAAAATTTGAGCTTAAGGCAGTGGAAGGAATATTTTTGGGATATTCAGATAACTCTTCGAACAAACGAGTTCTTAATTTTGCAATAAGAGTGATCGAAAAAGCATACGAAGTCGCTGTATGTCGATTCACTAAAACGTTACCTAGAAGAGGTCCAGATTGGTTGTTTGATTATGAATCAGTCTTTGATTGTTTTCATAAATTGTCTCCATCACTGTCAAATGATCTTGTTCAATCTTTGAATGATACTATTAACATTCATGGTTCCTTATTTCCAAGATTTGTTTTCAAATCTTTTGAAGGAAGTTCTTCTGCATTTCAAGATGATTCTTCTTCTTCTTCTTTTGTTCCAGAGCAAGTTGAAGTGTCTGAAGAATCACATTCTCATGACGAATTTCATGGTTCAATTAGTTATCCATCTGTTATTGTTGAATTTGAAATTCAAAGGGATATTTTACCTAAAGAAGATAATCATATTACAAATCTTGAAGATGAGATAACCGTTGAAGAAGTTATGACTCATAGAATTAATATAAATCATCCAATTGAATATATTATTGGTGATTTGCATTCTTGAGTCAAAACAAGAAGCCAACAAGTTCTAAATGAAGGTGATGAGGTGTTATTGTCAGAAATTCAGGAGACAGTGAATTCATGCTTATATTCATGCTTTATAAGTCAGATAGAGCGAAAGAATATTAAAAAAAGCATTGAAGGAGTCTTCCTGGATAACAACTATGGAAAAAAAAGTTAATCAAATTTGAGAAATTAGGAGTTTGGAAAGTGGTTGATTGTCCTGAAGATGTCATTCCCATAGGTAGCAGATGGGTGTATAAATGTAAAAAGGGATAATGGAATAATTGTAAGGAACAAGGCTAGACTTTTTGTGCAAGGACTTAATCAGCCGGAGGGCATTGATTATGAAGAGGTTTATGCTCCTGTAGCAAGAATTGAAGCAATCATATTGTTCCTTGCTTATGCTAGTTTCAAAACGTTCAAAGTATTTCAACTGGATGTTAAGAGTGTCTTTTTATATGGCAAAGTGAAAGAAGAAGTATATGTTGCTTAAACATATGGGTTTGAAGATCCTAATAATCCTACAAAGTGTTATCATCTTGATAAGGCTTTGTATGTATCACATCAAGCACCTAGGGCATGGTATGAAACATTTTCGAATCATATGTTGGACAATGGATTTTCATGGGTAAAGATTGATAGCGCTTGTTTATCTTGAAGAAGGATGATGGTATTCTCATTGTGCAGATATATGTGGATGACATTAATTTTGGAGCTACAAATGAATAGTTATGCAAGGAATTTGAAGCAGCCATGAAGCAGAAATTTGAAATGAGTGCAATGGGAGAACCAGCTTTCTTTCTTGGAATACAAGTGGATTAGAAGAAGGATGGCTTGTTTATTAACCAAAGTAAATATGTACATCGGAGTGAGCTTCAATGCCCTCTATACTGGGAGTACCCTCCTTAAGACTCTCTACCTGCTCGGTAAGTCGGGCGTTCTCTGCTTCAAGGGTCAGGATCCGATCACTGAAACCAGAGGCAGTCAAAGGCAACTGGTTATGCTCATCAATGTATTTGAGCAGATGCTCCTCCTGTTGAGTAGATCTAGCCCGTAAATCTGCACGCTGGTCAGCAGCCTGAAGTAGTAAAGCGTCTTGCTCACTGACCCTCAGCGTGAGCTGGGCAATAGCCTCCTCCTGTTGATGGTTCCTCTCCATCAACCTCTGTAACAAACTTTTCAGTGTACTGAGCTGTTGAGTCACTAAAACAGTAGGAATGATCATATCAGCTCATGTGATGGAGGGACCAGTAGAAGCAGTAGTATAAATAGGAACATGAGCTCCAGAGGCTGTCAAAGGGGTAACAGTAGAACGTCAAGGAACAGCCCGGGACCTGGTCAGTGAAGAAACTGTAACTGCTGCAGCTGACGTAATAGTGGATGCTGCAGCAGTTGACAGTTCTTACCTCCTCTGTAGGATAAACCTAGTCCTTCTTTTCTTACTGGAGGGAGATGATGTGGCCTGAACAGCAGTAGCAGCAATAGACACAGCTGCAGTGGATGTAGCAGTAGAAGTACGTGGAGGAGGAGTAGGATCAAACTCAGGAATAAAGGATCCCTGATCTCCTCAAGCTCAGTCTCACTAGGTCTCCTCCTCTTCTTTACCAACCTAGTGCCCACCATAACATTCTACATCCACATCTTCATCACCAGCTCCTGAACAACTAACACCCACATCAGCACCACTACTAACACCAACACCACCTCCACTAACTCCAATCTCACTAACATCTCCACCAGAAACACCAACATCAGTAGCACTAACAACAACTCTATCATCACCACCACCCACATCACCAGCACCATCATTTCCATCATCATCACCATCATCACCTGGTAAAACAATGTCCTCTATGTCTGAATCTGAGTCGTCATGCCTCCACTTCCGACCACCAAGAGCAATGTAATCAGGTCTCTGAAGATGACCAAATAAAGTACGAACAGTAGGATTCCTCTCCTCCCCCCTGTATTATAGCACTCTGTTGAGTGTGATGTCGTTCATGTGCTCTAACCGGATGATATCTGTGCTGATCTTCGGCAGGTTAGGCACCTGAGCATAAAAACTCTGCTGTAGAAACCAAGGGTACATAAGAAACTTCTTGTCACCCTTGAGCATCACATTCCCCTTCATGTGTGTGAAGATCATCTCAGAGAAGTTGAAGGGCAGATTCAGCACCAAAGTGATAATCTCTCTAAAATGCTTGGCGTTCTTGGAGGCAAGATCCAAATGAGCACAATTGTTGTTCTTTGACACCGCTTTATACTCATCCATACTGAAAAACAAAAGAATAAATGTGTTAGTTCAATTTAGTTAATCAGCCGGTTAAAATCAAACAAATTATCACAAGTATTCAGCTTGTACGAATAAGACCATTCTAACTGAATGGGCCTTGACCGAATAAGTATGTTGACCGAATGGGCTTAGTCAACCGAATGACAACCGAAAGAGCTCATTCGGTTTGACTATTGACCGAAAGAGGAAAGTCAACCAAAGAAACAGCGAATGAGGCTGGTCAACTATATGACCAGCGAATAAGGGTAGCGACCGAAAGAGGTTCATTCGGCCGTATGACTCCATTCTGTCGCTGCGTTCATTCGGTCGGATCCATAGGACCGAAAGACGTCATTTGGTCAACCGAAGAAGATTCAAATTCCATGTTCACAAAATTCCAAATCAATCCAAAAAAATTACATCAATACATTCAGAATCGACCAATTAAGGTATTTAGAAAAGACATTCGGTGACTTTAAGTTCAATTTGGCTATTTATCAAGAGGCGACTGTTGTGAGCCCAAAATCCCTAAGTCCGGTTCTATTTACAATGAATCCATAGACAAAAGTTGTTCATCTTGGATCCGCAAGTACCTGTGATATTCACAAGAAGAAATCTCAACAAAAGAAACAGTTAAATCCACCACCTACATTGTAGCTTTAGATACCCAGTTCGTCACACCTAGGCTTAATATCAATAGAAATTCCAGTATGATAGGTCATTATCCAACAAAGATATTAGCATGGCATAATCAGTTCTAAAGGGTAGAAATTTCCACAGTCATAAATGGTAGATTACTCTTTAAATTTCTTTGGAACTTACTATTACTGACATTTGATTAGGAAGTGAGAGCAAGTCTGACACGTAGTTATATCCCAATTGATTGATAGAATTGAACTGACCACATTTTAGCCACTACAACGGCGAACCACAATGTTCTCAATTCATTCCTATTCATTAGTTTTCACAAAGACCTCACAACTATCTACTACTGGCTTATAACATGAGTGAGGTCAATATCTTAGTCTGCCCGTCAACAGAATTGAAGCGGTGAGATAATTAGCAGACACTATCATACTATTATCACATGAGTCAGAAATGATATAGCTGGAATAGGCTGACTAAAAATCAAAAGAGTTCTTTGTAGTCATCATCCCATAGGCATCAACTCATAGTCTCATAGGCATCATAGGAATAATAGATATAATCTCTTAAAGATCACTGTTATAATCACAAGAAAATAGCAGTTATAATCCTATCCTATTAGTGTGATCAAAATGAAATGAACACAATGCTATTATCTCTAGTCTTTAACATTGTCATATAAGATATTGTCTTATTATACAACGTTAGCATATGTGGTGGATGTCATCTTGAAACTAGGTGATCATGATGTCTTCCTTGATATCACATGTAATTGTTCCAATTGTTTTCTCAATGTTATGTGTTCTCAATGACTTTAATATCTAGTTATAAGAGCTTGTCTTATTACACGGTGTTAGTAAATGTGGTGAATGATATCATCATGAAATTTTCTTATCATGAGTATCATTCTTGTTATCTCTAGTAGTTGTTTCAGTGATATCTCATTTTCATATTAACGCTATAAACCCATTGATATGAGATCTAGCTTTAATGCATTGTGTCATTCAATTTGATTAGGTGGTATCATGAAGTTATGTTATCATGATATCATTCATGTTCTGTCATACATGTCATTTCACACACAAACACACATAATGACAATGATATGCTAATAAAGATAGAACCCTTTATTATCTCTAAAACATGATAACAGAAATAATGTGCTAAAACTTTAAATAAATAAAAGGGTTAGCATGTTTCTCAGCCTCTCAATTTAAAATCAAAAGATTAGAAAGGGGGCATATGAACTCACATGTGTTGTACTGACTGTTGACTTACTTCAAGAATGTTCGTGCTCGTTGTTTGTAGATGAACTGTATTGAACCTGTGTTTAATTTGTTTGTGTTTAGCATTGTTAAATATTAGTACACATTTAAGAGTTATGATGAGATTTTTGCGATTTGACTTAGTGCCCTAGGACCTCACTAATGAGTTACCAGGTTTGTTACTATGTAGTATTATGATGTCATTCCCATAGCCCATAACCATGTCTGGAGTGACTTATTTAAATATTATTTGTACCCCAAAACATGTTTTATGTTATTAAAAACATTAGGTTTTTAAGTTCCCCTGTTTCACAGAAAAATGTTGCACTTATTCTATACTAAATAGGTTTCATTAACCACTTATATTTATTTTGTAAAAGGATTTTATATTTGTATAGTGTTGGTTAAAATACATACATTAATATAATATTAGGTTTAATTGATATATAAAAGAATGTTTGTTTAAATTATGAAATCTCTTTTAAACACTTTAGAAAGTATTAAGTTTTTCTAACTTATTTAAGCCCTTTTGATCACCTTTTGCTAACCATGGTTGTTGCTTAATCTCTTGTTTTATTTAAAAAAATAAACATCTTTAATTTACACATTATGTGTCTTCATGAAGGATGATAGATGGTGTTCCTGTTTAACAAAACCGCTTGTTATTTTGAAACCCAATGAATCATATTTGACGTCATTGTTCCCATATTGGTTTCACAAGTTCAAAGTGATATATATACTGACTTGACTTGTGTTTAATTTGTTGAATTCATTATCCATTACAGGTGTTGTGAATATTCCAACCTAATATCGTTAGTATCTAACACCACATGTTAGTGTCGATGGCTTAATCCCCCTAAGAAAGTGAGTATCGATGGTGACTACCATCAGCCAAAGCAAGAAGCATTCTGATCGACACCACCATTTTCATCTCAATCCCGACCCCTTACTCGATCTATATTGTTGGATTCATGGTCTAAAGTGCTGGGACTGGTTTAGAAAGTTAGTATCGACACCCCAAAGTTAATATCGATGGCCTCAATATAGACCGTAACTCAAAATATCGCAACCTCCCCATTATCGATATTATAATTATCGGCCCAAGCCTTGTGTCGATGCCCATCATCCCGATATTAACAGTATTGAACTTTCTGGTTCCATCTCATTTGGAATCCTTCAAACCTAGTGTGTTTAACAATTTCAACCAAACTGTTGACTGCCGAAACTACCAACTTCAAAAGAGAAAGTTATCATCTGCTACAGTGCCATCGATACTAAATTCCGTCTACATTGGCGTCGATACTAACACTTTTCATTTAGTATCGATGCTCTTGGACCCTGCCGATCTTGTTAATCTTGATAGGTTCCAGCCATGTTGTCATCAAAGATAGTAGTATCGATGGGTTGGGTGAGCTGCATATGCAAACCCGTCGATATTAATCCTTGGGTTGTTCATGCGTCGAAAATGTTCTTTACAGCCACATCCAATCATCTTCGTCCCTTCCATCCAGCAAACTAACATGTTTCTGATGTTCTTAACTCATTTTTGTGGAAAACCTAAGTGTTTTGGATGATAAAATCCGATTACCAAATTCACAACCGGAAATAGTGACACCCACCCTTTTCAGCCAGAACTTCTATCTAACTTTACATTAGATTGAGCTTGTTTTGGACTAGATCCCTTGTACTTCCATGTTCTACTCGTCAAGAAGGTCCTTCAGACACCAAAAACGCAAGATTCGGTGGAGTTTTACTATGGTTGACTGTGTGAGAAGCTAGAGAGAGCAGATAGAAAACTGGACGTTTTCTTGTGAGGAGAGAGAGAGGATCAGCTAAAAATGGAGGAGGAGATGGAATGAAATGGGGTTTTATACCCCGGGTGTTTACCCGCGTGTTCGATTTCGATCGGTTCTGTTATATCACGTCGTTACGTTAATTTCTTTTAGTTGCGTAAAATTAGTTTATTTTAAATCATTTTAGGTTGTTATTCCTAGTAAATATTATTTTATTTAATTTTCATTATTTTAATGTTCGTAATCGTTTAATTTGATCGTTTCGTCATAAAACGTAACTTACGCTCGTTTTCGTACAGAGCGCTAACTGTACGAATATGATCATACGTTTCACTTTCTGATTTGGTTTTCTATTTTTCAGTTGTCATTCAGAACGACTGACAGATATGTTTGTGTGAATCGTCACCCACGCAAACACTCTGGCAGTTCATCGTTCGTAAACGATGCCGAACTGTTGTTTGAATTGTACATTCTCACTGACGGACTCAACTTAACATAATTGTTTTCACATGATATTATCGGCTATCTAGTTTATTTTATTTATGGTAATAAGATGACAACCGATATGTTTATGTCTTTTGTACTCTTCATTGTTATTTCACATGTGTTGTTGTATATTTATATACTTATTATCGTTGAAAGATATACAACTGTTAATTGTTTTCACACAATTGTTATTTCATAGTTTTAGGTGTAAGTACACATATTGTACGGATTTTCCGGACGGTCAAGTACTAGTTGTCACAATGATGCCGACAGGGATATATTGCTATATAGGAATGCCATTCGGCATGAAGAACGCTAAAGCTATCCAAAGACTTGTCAACATGATGTTCAAGGAAAATTTATGGGACAGTATCGAAGTATATATTGATGATATGGTAGTCAAATCAAAGATTACTGAAAAGCATCTCAAGGATCTTCAGGAATCATTTGATATACTAGATCATTACAATACGAAACTTAACCCTTCTAAGGGTCATATTGGAGTAAGATCAGGAAAGTTCTTGGGATATATGGTCTGCAAAAAGAGGAATTGAGCACAACCCAGAACATATCCAAGCTATCTTAAATCTTAAGTCCCTAATAAACACGAAGGAAGTGCAGAGGTTGACTGGAAGGATAGCTGCTCTCAATAGATTTATCTCAAGGTCTTCTGAAAAATGCAAAGGATTCTCTGATATCCTTAAGAAGAACAAGAACTTCAATTGGATGAAGAGCATGAGAAGGCACTTTAGGATTTGAAAGAATAATTATCCTCACCACCATCGTCATGAAGCCAGAAGATGGTGAACCACTATCATGCACTTAGCAGTATCCTGAACTACTGTAAAAGCTGTGTTAGTTAAGGATCACCAAGAATCACAACATCCGCTATACTACGTAAGTAAGAGCCTATTAGACGCTGAGACCAGATATTCCCATCTTGAAAAGCTAGTTCTAGCTTTAATCATGGCCTCAACAAAACTTAGGCACTACTTCGAGACACATAAAATACACATTAAGACAAATTATCATGTTAAATCTGTGTTATAGTAAACCTGAGATATCAGGAAGGATGGCAAAATGGTTAGTAAAGCATAGCACTTATGATTTAATTTACGAAACCAAGAACGTCAATTAAGTCTCAAGCATTAGCAGACTTTGTGAAAAATATTTGTAGCGATCTACAACTAGAAGTAGACTTAGAAATCGAACTTTTGGATGAAGATACTAGTGAATGGACAATGTTCACACATGGAGTCTCGAATGTAAGAGGAACAAAACTACGGATCAAACTAAAATCACCACATGGGGACATAATAACCTAATCAATTAGTTGTGATTTTCAAGCAACTATTAATGAATCAGAATATAAGGCCTTAATAGCAGGACTTCCATTACCTAGGGATATGAATATTAGAAATCTCCATGTATTTGTCGGCTCCTCATTGTTAGCCAATCAGTTTAATGGTTTATATACATATAAAGGAGACAAATTGGAAAAATACTTAAAGATTGTTAAGGATATAGCTGGATATTATTGTATCTTTGATATCACACAGGTACCTGGGAAGAGAATGCCGAAGCAGATGCATTAGCAACCCTTGCTTCATCCCTAGAGATTCCCGATGGTATAAATATCTCTATCCTACGTATCTTATGTCCAACGATAGACGTAAAAGATAAAAATCAGATTCTTGAACCCAAGAATATTGGGATTCTGGATTTAGAAGCAGATAAGATATCCTGGACTTTCCCTATTAAGAATTACCTACACACGCGAAAACATACCAAATGAAAAAATAAAGCCCAGAGCTTTTAAGACTAAAGTAACCAAATACACAATAATCAAGGATATCTTATATAGAAAATCAGTACAGCGTCCATACCTAAGGTGTCACACCTCGAGCCGGTGGGCTGGATTGACTTTCCAGTGGAGCGGAAGGTTCCCCGGGTGTGATATCATTGTGATAATCGAATTGATCAGATTGTTTACATGGCACATGATATATAATGAGAAATGCTAACATGACATTTATATATAATTACAAAGTTAAATAACACAATTCATGTCCATAATTTAACTAAATAAATCTACCCAGAAAGAATCATTGAGTTTCTAACTTGTATCTGCACAAGATTTACGAAAGATGATTCACAAATATGTCCTTCAAATATGCACAACACAAAAATAAGCTAGGTCTTCTATAAAGTCCTCTAGCTTAAGCCTTGATGCTTGGTGACTAAACATGTTCGTCACCTGAGAAAACTTGAATTTAAAACAAGTCAACACTGGTTTGGTGACTTCATAAGTTTAGTATTTGAAAATGATTTCAGTTTGTCATTCACAAGTCATAGTGTCACACACAAGGCTTATTAAATTTACTTAATCTAATCTCACAACAATGTCCTCACCATAGTTACATTTACACATAGTATATAGTTCAAATTAAGCATTCTTATATATAGGGCATACATATCATGAATGAAGCCACCAACCCACCACACACTTAACTGAACTCAATCCCACCTTTATTGCAACTATTAATACCCATTCCCATCTCACATTAATTTGATCTCAATTGATATCCAACCTGATATTCCCATGTAATATGATTTCATCCCCCAGTGATATAAGTATAGGATAAGAAGTTTTGAAGAGTAAAGGTTAGCATAACATAAGTAGTGGTATACTCTTTAAGTTTCAATGGTATATAATTTATTTTTTTTCTCCCTTTTTAATTGATCTCTCTTTTATTAGATCTTACTTGGTACTCACTTCTAATCTAGAAGTGAGAGTCAAATTGACATGTAGTTTTATCCCAATAGATGATTAGAAATGAATTGACCACATTGTAATCACCACAAAGGCAAAACACAATGTCCTTAATTGATTCCTATTAATGTGTTTTCACTAGTCCTCACAACTATCTGTCACCAGCTTATGGCATGAGTGAGGTCAATCTCCCAGTCTGCTAGTCCACAGTATAGAGGTGGTGCGATTATTAGCAGTCGCCATCATACTATTATCACCCATGTCAGCAATGATATAGTTGGAATAGGCTTACTATAAATCAAAATAGTCTCACAGTCTCATAGTCTCATAATCACATAGTTTCATGGTCTCGTAATCACATAGTCTCATTGTCTCGTAATCACATAGTCTCATAATCTCATAGTCTCATAATCACATTGTCTAATAGTCTCGTAGAAATAACATATATAATCTCATAGATATGGAAAATATAGAGTCATGATTTTCTGATCTCCCAACTATTGATATTAATAGTTGCAACGCACATAGGTTTGAGCATAGATATAAACATTGACATAACAAGGCATACAGAGGTGATAAAATAGTAAAATATTTTTTTATAATTCGTACTAAAACATTCAAGAAAATATTTTAGCATGTTCTCAGCCCCGCGTTATAAAATCAGAAGATTAGAAAAGCGGCATATGAACTCACCTGGTAGTTGTAATGGTTGACTAAGACTCAAGAAATACACGCGGTCGTTGTTATTGTAATGATGTTGTTTTCAAAGCCATGTGTTGGATACAATATTGTTCCTAACTTATAAGTATAAGTTATTGATTCGGGAGTTAACCCTAAAGTTGTAAACTCTTATGTCATTGTTATTTGATTTACCCTAGTTCACTTGTAATATAATACAACACACTAATACTTGGCCATTTAGGTTAAACTTAGTGCATTATACTAATTTATGTTTACATGTTTCAAACTTGTTATTAAACTCTAATATATTATAAATGTTTTGAAATCATAACATTTTCTAAGTATAAAACTTAGGTTTATACGTTAAAACATAGAATATGACCCTTATGTTAACTTAAAAATGGTTATCTTTATTTAAATATGTTAGTATAAGTAATATGTTATAAAATTTAACCATTTGATGTATTATAAAAAGAGTTTAAAAAAATGTTAATACCATTTGTTTAGAAAGTTTAGTTAACACCTTTATGACAACCTTAATACTTCTTGAATAAAATGTAGTTTATTTAACCTCCCTTATTATATTGTAATCCATATTTTGTTACAGAACACTTGATTTTATGGTTTATAAAGGTTTTAAACTTGGTTTAACTAGTATCGATGGCATAAGAAGGTAATATTGATGGGTTCATATGGTAATTTCGAGAGGTGATCACAACTGATTAACCCTTAACTTTAATAAACCACCCGTCGATAGCATGATGTTCCAATCATGACTATGACTTTATTTCTAATCCATTTTAGTTCATTCTTGTTTTGGATTGTTTGGAAAACAATATTCTAACAGTATCGATGGATTTTGAAGACCAGGAGTGGCATCGAACTATATCGATGGATAAGAAGAGGCAGCCCTCTGTCGATACTAACTGTATCGACATGGCTTAAAATCGATGGGCATGGTTAGTATCGACACTAGTATCGACTGAGTTTGATCCCATCATCCTTGGACCGGACAATACTATTAGTGTCTACCAAGGTATGGTCGATTCTAACACCTTCGAACTTAGCAATCTCGATAAAACCTCCAGCCCAAATCTGTCCGTCGATACTAAACTAGACAACATGTTCTTCCGTCGATACTATGAGTTCATGTGTCGATACTATCACCCAAAATCCATAAATTCTTGTTTTGATGTTATCGTGGCAGGGTGAAGTCATTTTTGTGTAAATATAACATGTTTTGGTGGATTTTAATCAAGTTCCAAGTTCAAATAGCTGGGTTTTGTAAAAACCCTGAAATTCCTAGACTTGGAGCTCAGCATACCTTCAAATAAGTGGATTTCAAAGCCAATCCTCTGTAGCTTCCTGTAGGGAATGTTGCTAGCTTTGATTTGATACCAAATTTGCAAGATTTTAGCAAGAAATTAGGGATTTAGAGGTGTTTTTGTTAAGGAATTCTAGAGAGAGAGATAAACCGGATTTGAGGTGAGAAAGAGAGGTTGGAGGTGAAATTATTGAGAGAATTAAATGTTTTTAGGGTTTTTATACCCGTTCTTGTTCCGTGTTCATTTCGGTTGCTTGGTTTTATGATTACGTCACGTTTCCGTAATGTAACGCGAAATTTATGAAAATTATTTTGATTTAAGGTTGTATTTGCTAATAAATCTTTTGATTTATTTTTATTAATTTATTATTTCAAAAATGTTTATTTTTATCATTTCGTCAGATCGTATAACCTTCGCGCGTATTAGTTTAAATCGTCACTCGAACGAACACGACGATGGCTTTACATTCCGATTTTGTTTTCTACTTTTCAGTTATCATTCAGAACGTTAAGCCCACAGTTATGTTTGTGTGAATCGTCACCCACGCAAACACACTGTTAGTTTATTATTCGTAAATGATACTGAACTGTAGTTTTGTATTGGACATTCTCACAGATAGACTCAACTAAACTTAAATGTTTTTACATTGTTATAAGTAATTACACCTTGTTTTCTCACTGAATTGTCGGCCATCTGATTCCTATTATTTGTGGATATAATGATCGCAACCGATATGTTTTTACCATTTGTTTTCACAACTGTTATTTCACATGTGTTGTTGTATATTTGTATTTAAATTTTCATTCAAATACATATAACTGTTTTATGTTTTCATGGAACTGTTGTTGCGCAACTGTTTAACACATAGTATTTACACATAGTAATAGTGAAAGTACATGCCGTACGCATTTCCGGATGATTTGGTACTAGTTGTCACATAAGGTGTATGAAAAAACCTGAAAGTTTAGAAGTAATGAAAGATATTCATGAAGGAGATTATGGAAATCACACTGGGGGCAGAGCAGTATTCTCGAAAATCCTAAGAACATTATATTTTTGGCCAACCATGAGAAAAGATGTAATGTCTTATTCCTAGAGATGTGATGCTTGTCAAAGACAGTAATATTCTTTCACAACCAGCTAAACCTTTATATCCGATAGTTTCGGGATACCCGTAGAAATCACTTGCGATAATAGATCTTTGTTTATTGGTAAAAGAAGTACAAACTTTTGCAAAACTGGGGCATAAAGATGATTACTTCTACAACTGTCCATCCTCAAGCCAATGGTCAAGCAGAATCAAGCAATAAGATCGTCATTAACAATCACAAGAAGAAGCTAGGATCCAAGAAAGGAAAGTGGGCTGAAGAGCATCCATTTGTCCTATGGGCAGATAGAACAACTATAAAGAATGCGATTAGTCAAACACCATTCTCATTAGTATTTGGTTCTGAGGCCGTACTTCCAACTAAGATGGTTATCCCTACTGTAAAGTCAAGTTTAAAAACTCTGGAATCCAATAATGAGATATTATCTCAAGATCTAGATACTATTAATGAACTTACGGATATCGCAAGAATTAGGATGGCAGCATATCAACCAAAGATGGCTAATTCCTATAATAGGAATATTAGAATTCAAAGATTCCAAATTGGAGTATTGGTTTTAAGGAAACCATTTCAAAATACTACCAATCCAGCTCATGGGAAACTTACTCCAAAATGGGAAGGACCCTATAAAATTGAATCTGAACAAGGAAAGGGAGACTATAAGTTAACTAATATGGAAGGGGAACTTGTTCATAGTTATTTCTAGTTATATTTGAAAATAATCTAATTTATGAGATATCTCATGAAACGAATATTCTAAAGCTCACTAAAGGAAATAATGAGAATATATGAAAAATTTAAGGCATATGTATTAAACATATTGAACACTATAGTTAATATATACCTAGTCAAACTATATGGAAAACTAGTCCTTATTAAAGTTATAAGAAATTTATCTCCTTATATAAATTTGAAAGTTTTCAAAATATTATTGGGAATATATGGAAATACTAAAAACAATCAACTGTATTCAAGAATATAATACCAGGACAAAACATTAAAATACTAACCATTATTTTAGAAATTAAAAGCAGTTAAACTTAATATGTTGGGCTTCACCATGAACCATGGTCCCTCCACCCAACATAATAATATTGTTAGTATTCCTACTAAGAATAATTAAGGCTTCGCCATGAAACTCATGGTCCTTGCACCGTAATATTCTAAAATATTTAGGATTGTCTGCCCCTACATCCAGGGACTTTTACCAACACATTGTTTATACATTTAAAAGATTAATTAAAAGAACCATATATGACTGGCTCAGACCTTAGCATCTCTAACTTCATCACCCATCACAACCACCCCTGCACCAGCACCTGCACCTGCACCAGTATCCTCAGCATCACCAGCCTTGATCACCCTATCTCTAGTAAGATTTATCAGTTATTTCATCCACTCTAGGAGATCCCTTGACCACGTGTCTGCGCTATCTTTTACGGCATTCTCAGCCATTTGAATCTTGGCTCGGATGATTGCGATAGGAGCAGATATTTTGCCTCCCTTGATAGTCTCCTTGATTTATGAATATTAAGCGGCTTCTATATCTTTTGTTGATGCATTTAATGTCCCTAGTTCAATTTTGTACTAATCATCATGTAAAGATTAAAGTTATATTAATGGAAGTTGTCTTTATATATTGTTCTTAATGTTTAATATTGATTATATGATTGTTTGAATTGGTTAATTAATATTTGAGCATGAGCATTACTCATTCGGGCGAATGACTCTAACGAATGAAGTCATTCGCCGAATAAGAATAGAGAATGACTATATTCAGTGAATGAGCCATTCGCCGAATGACTCATTCGGCTGACTTGTCCATTCGACATAGTTATTCGCCGAATGAGTAGCTTCGGCCACTCATTCGGCCGAATGACTACAGTCTATATATACATGTTGAAATCATTTCAACCTAACTTTTCCGAGTCCTCATTCTTCCCAGTGCACTCTAGTGTCAAACCCTTGAAGTTTTGAGTGATTCTTGCTGTCCAACTTCGATTCTCAACCCGTGGTGATCGATTCTCACTTCCACGTTGATCCTACTCACTCGATTCACCACGGTTGCTGTTGATTTTTATTGGAAAACCTTGGAATAGGATTCCGCACTATTCCAGAGGCTGTCAGGCAGATTTCCCTTGGTACCGGGTAGTTTCCGAGCTCCTAATAGGTCCAACAAAGTGGTATCAGAGCTATGGCTCTTGATTGGCTTGATTTCCATTCAAAATCATTAAATCTGAGTTTGTTTGTACGAAACCTACAAAACCATATGTTTCTTGCCTTTAAAGTTACTGTTTCATTCAAGATTAGTGAGTTTTTGTGGTGTTTTTGTCCGAACTTCAATCCCAATTGGTTCATAATCATATAATGGTGTTCTGTACCAAATTTGGTACTTAGATCTGGTCTAAATCAAAAGTTATCGCAATTTTTGTTGCAAAAACCGTCAGATCTACCGAATGAGAATGGCGGCCGAATAGGTTCACCCGAATCAGTCGTCATTCGCCGAAAGAGTTCATTCGGCTAGTCATTCGGCGAATTGCTCTCATTCGATCCTGTCATTCGGCGAATAGCTCTTTCTGGTCTGTCATTCGCCGAATAAGCTCATTCGACCCATTCATTCGCCGAAAGAGTTCATTCTCCCAGTTGTCATACTCAGTGTTACATTCGCTAGTTCTGTCTCATTCGGCCCCCGACATTCGCCCTAAGCTGTTTCATTCGGCCATCAGTTTTCAAATATTTCTAAGTGTTGAATCTTATTGTTGCTGATTAAATGGAGGATATAGCATTGATGGCTAATCAGAATCATAGTATTCAGACATTATTGTTGACTGAGACTGAGACTGGAAACTCCAACAAGGCTCCCAAGTTACTATCTTTAGACGATTATCCACAGTGGATGTATCGGTTTGAGATCTACATCGATGGAGTGGATACCAATTTATGGATGATGATTGAAGGAGGATATCTGAGGCCTCTTAATGAAGATGGAACCCCTATGCTAGTCACACGGATGACTGAGCCTCAAAGGAAGCTTTATGATTATGAGAAGAAGGATTATGCTATTTTATCTCAGTCCATTGCTACTGATATTTTCCATCAGTTCAGACAGTTTACATCTTCTAAAAATCTGTGGGATGCTTTGCAACATCGTTATGAGGGCAATGATGCTTTGAAGAACATCAAGTCAAAGGCATTGAGGAAGGAATTCAACAGCTTTATGTATGTGGGGAATGAATCATTGGATGATTTGATTGCTAGATTTTACCATCTTTTGAGTGATTTGTTTAATCATGAAGTCAAGACTACTACTCAGGAGAAGATTCAGTGTTTAGCAGATGCTCTTCCTCCAAAGTGGGAATCATTTTTTATGGTACTTAAGCAGAATGAGATGATGTCACACATGGATATCAATGATTTTATCCAGAAATTGAAGGAGCAGGAAATTGAGAACAAGTGGAAAGCTAAAAGGGTTGCTCAAGTTCAGGATCTTTCATTGTACTATTCTACACCTACTGTTGAGAAAACCTCTTCACATGCTCCACTGAAGACTGCATTTGTTTCTCAGACTACTGAATCTCCATCTTCCAATCAAATTCATTTCAGTCAGTCATCCTCCTCTTCAAGTTCTCAGAAAGAACATCATCAATCAGTCACAAGTCTAAAGACAGGGAATTTTGATAAAGTTACAGTTGAGATTGCTAAAGAGCATATGGGTCTTTTGTCTACTTTGGTTAGCTCGTATGATGGACTGGTAGCAGGACAGATTGGCAATCTTTATCTCACAAATGATGACTATTCTCAGATAGATCCAGATGATATGGAAAAGACTGACATTATGTGGGCTTTGGCAAGTGCTATGAGGAGAGCTAAGGAGTTTGTTAAAAGAACTGGTAAAGACATCAACTTGAACAAGGAGTCTAAGTTTGGTTTTGACATGGCATCAATCACATGTTATTATTGTGGAGAGAAAGGTCACTTTGCTAGACAATGCAAACATCCAAAGAAAGCAGGAAACAAGAATCCTTTTCATCATCAGAAGTCTTCTGCAGCAAATACAGAAAGAAGACTTGTCCCTATTGATTCTCCTGCTCAGACTAGTTCTTCAAATGCAGGCAAAGCTTTGATGGTATAGCAGGATGAAGGTGAAAATTGGGATTTCAGATTCAATTCTGAACAAGGGGGACAAGATAAAGCATGTGTTGCTGAGATCCAGAAGACAGATGATCAACATGAAGAGAGTACTGCTGAAGGAGCACAGCTCAAGATAGAAGAAACACCTGGATCAGAGTCTGAAAGCTTGACTGATTCTGAAACTCAATCTGATTCTGATGCTGATATTGAAGAATCTCCTGTTCAGTTTGCCTTGATGGTAAACTCATCAGCTACTCCTGCTGCAACTTCTCAGTCTGATCAGGTATCTGATGATTGTTCATCTTCTTGTTCTATCTGTTTTAATTGTGTTGACATTAAAAGCAAGGTCCTTTTCTATCAAAATCACAATGCTGCTTTGCTCAGTGATCTCAACCAGTGTATTGATGCTAACAAAGTTTTAAAAGCTATTGAAAAATATTTTCAAGCTAAAATTGAACTTTTAAATAGACAACTTCATGAGGCTGAGATTGCTGTTCTTAACAAGCAAGATGCTATAACTTCTTATCTCAATACCATTAATGAGGTAAAGAAGAAGTTAGCAATAGTTGAGTGTGATTATGAGACCCTAGGACAAAAGCTTAAGAGCTATGAGAGTGCATCTTATATCATTGAGCACATGATCAGCAAAGGAGCTGATCATAAGGGTAAGGGAACAGTGAGTTATCAAAGATGTCCTCCACTAATCATAAACAGCTTTGTCAATTCACCAAATAACAAAGATGTTAAAGATTTTCAAGTTATAACTCCATTAGTAATTGATCCGATTGGGATGATTACTGATGAAGGTTCCTCTTTGTCAAAGGAATCTTCGATAGATGGACTTGTAGAGGATTGGGTTTCCGATTCTGATGATTCATCTGATGATTCATCTGATTGTGTTATTGTTCAGAATCCTATCCCTGTTATCAAAACGGGCAACCCAATCTCATCCTCAAAAATTTATCAAGCCTTAAGTTTTCTGAAATCTTCAAAAGAAAATGAAGCTTGTGTATCTAACAAGATTGACAATCTTGTTCCAAATGGGAAAAGGGTTTGGGTTTTAATCAGAACACGCCTAAAACAAATGTTTTCAAACCAAAAAGGCAATCTTTTTCTGAATTAAAACATTTTCATAAAAAAGGAGAACCGGTTTCCTTTGAGTGTGATACACCTGGGCACTTCGTTAGATCTTGCCCACAGTTGATCAGACCAAAGGTTGCACCACCCGGAAAACAAAATCAGATTTTTGTTAAACATGTCAAATCTGAATCAAAGTCAATTCAGACAAAGCCCAAACAACCAAATCAGGTTAAATCTTTGGACAAGGGTAAAGGGAAACTGGTGAACTTGAATGTTCCCAATATGGTTAATGTTGATCAAGTTAAATCATCATCCATTTATCTGAAAAAAAAATTTTCAGTAAAAATTCAGTCTGGAAAGTAAAGTCTAAGACTTCAGTTCCACCTCTTCAGACAAGGCTGTTTCAGATGGTAAATGGATCGATGTTATGATCCGAGACTCATTGGGTCAACCCAAGACTGTAAAGGCTTGGGTTCCCAAATTGAACTAATTGTTTTATTTTTGTGCAGAATGCTCCAACAGCTGCTCTAAACAGCTCTTGGATTGTCGATAGTGGGGTTTCAATGCATATGACTGGAAATATCTCTCTGCTCACAAATGTTCAATCTGTTCATGGTGGATATGTAGCTTTTGCGGGTGACAAAGGTGGTTTTATCACGGGAGAGGGAATTTTATCAAATGGGCAAGTTACAATTGACAAATAAGATATGTCAAGCAATTGGAGAATAATCTTCTATCTGTATCACAGATTTGTGATAAACAGTACAAGGTTCTCTTTGATGACTCCAAATGCTACATTCTTAAAGAAGGTGTGGTTATCCCTGAAGATTTGATCTTATTGTCAGCTCCCAGAAAGCAAGACTTGTATGTACTCAACATGGCCATAGATTCAACAACATCCTCTACAGCTTCATGTTTTATGACAAATGCAACTAAGAAAGATTCAATACTTTGGCATAAGAGGATGAGTCATTTGAGTCTTCACAAGATGAATCATTTGATACAAAACAATCTGGTTGAAGTGGTTACTCTAAAGAATTTCAAGCTGTCTGATGTCTGTGTTTCCTGCCAAAAGGGCAAGCAAGTCAAGCAATCTCACAAACCAAAGAAGTATCACTCAATCACTATTCCACTTGAGCTTCTCCATATGGATCTTTTTGGTCCTGTTAACCGTAAGAGTATAGATGGAGATCAATACTATCTTGTCATTACTGATGAACTTTCCAGATACTCTTGGGTGTTCTTTCTGAATGAGAAATCTGAAACTTTTGAATGTGTTCAAATATTGGTTACCAAACTTGAATCTCTTTATAAGCTCAAGGTTCGAATACTCAGAACAGACAACGGAAAAAAATTCAAGAACCATTACATGGAAAATTTCTGCAATTCAAAGGGAATTGTTCAACAATTCAGTGCCTCTTATGTTCCGCAAATGAATGGAGTTACTGAGCGAAAGAACAGGACTTTGATTGAGGCTGCTAGGACGATGCTTGCTGACTCTTCTCTTCCAGTTCAATTCTGGAATGAGGCTGTAGCAAATGATTGTTACACTTTGAATCGGGTTTTGTTAGTGAAGAGGCATGGGGAAATTTGCTTTGAACTGCTTCATAACAGAAAGCCTAATCTTAAGTATCTTGAACCTTTTGGTGCACCATACACTATGCTTAAGAAACATGAGCAGGGCAAGTTCAATGAAAAAGTGGATGAAGGGTATTTTCTTAGGTATAGCACTCCAAATAAAAGGGTGTATAATAGATCAACACAGAATGTTGAGGAGTGGTACCATGTTGATGTGCAAAAATATTCTATGCCATCACCAGGAAAAGGGCCAGACTGGATGTTTGATTATTCAGATCTTTTTGATTCATTCAATATGCCTCCCATGTATTCAGATGAAGATGTTGCGGTTCAAATGTTATATGATGTACAAAATTCACCTAATGAAGCCGTACCACCTTCATCCACTTCAGTTCCCATTGTACATACAAATGATGACAGCTCAGACACTGATAATAACTCTGCTCCACCAGTTGCCCCAGGACAAAATGTTGATGATCTTGTACCAGATCTTGAGGATTTGAATTTGAACAATCTAGATCCACAGGTTGAGATTCCTACCCATCCAGTTGGAAGAATCAATCGTATTCATCCTTAAGAGAACATAATTGGGAGTCCATTAGATGAAGTTAAAACTAGAAATCAGCTTTCTTCAGGGGGACTTGCTGACATTCTTGATTTTGCAGATGTAAGCTTTTGTGCTCATTCCTGTTTTATCTCTCAGGTGGAACCACGAACTGTCACTAAGGCTTTAAAGGAAGAATCATGGGCTGATGCCATGCAAGAAGAACTGCTGCAATTTAAAAAGTTAGGTGTCTGGCAACTTGTTGACAGACCGAAAGGTGCAAAAGTCATTGGCACTAGGTGGGTTCTTCATTGCAAGATAGATGATCATGGCATCATTGTTCGAAACAAGGCACGTCTAGTTGTTCAGGGTTTCAGACAGATAGAAGGCTTGGACTACAATGAAGTGTTTCCACCGGTCACTCGACTTGAAGCAATTCGTATTTTCTTGGCATATGCATCCTTTAAGAAGTTTAAAGTTTATCAAATGGATGTCAAGAGTGCATTCCTTCACGGTGTGATTAGTGAGACGGCCTATGTCAGTCAACCACCCGGGTTTGAAGATCCATTACATCGAGACCAAGTCTACAAGCTAGACAAGGCCTTATATGGATTGCATCAAGCTCCGCGAGCATGGTATAAGACACTATCTACTCACCTTCTGAACAACGGATTCAGAAGAGGTGTCATTGACTGTACATTGTTCATTCGAGAAAAAGATGGTGATTTACTCTTGGTGCAAGTATATGTGGATGACATCATATTCGGTTCCACAAATGATAGTCTGTGCAAAGATTTTGAGAAGGTTATGAAAGAGAAGTTTGAAATGAGCTCAATGGGAGAGATGAAGCTTTTTAGGACTACAGGTGGATCAGTCTGAGGCAGGGATTTTCATTCATCAAACCAAATACGTTGGTGACATTCTGAGCCGGTTCAGTATGTCTAATGCAAAGCCTGCTAGTACCCCACTGGCTGTCAATCACGGGATTACACCAGATGAAAAGGGAGAGTTAATTGATGCCACTCTGTACCGAGGAATGAGTGGATCTCTTATGTATCTCACTGCTTCTCGGCCAGACATCATGTTTGCCACATGCTTGTGTGCACGTTATCAGTCTAAACCAAGAGTCTCCCATCTCATTGCTGTCAAGAGAATTATGCGTTATCTGAAGGGTACACCGGATCTTTGTTTATGGTATCCTAATGATGATAATTTTGAGCTTATTGCATACAGTGACTCGGATTATGGCGGTTGCAAAAGATATTTCAAATCAACATCTGCGGGATGTCAGTTCTTTGGAACCCGATTAGTTACCTGGCAGTGCAAGAAGCAGACGTCGGTGTCTACTTCAACCTGTGAAGCTGAATACATTGCTGCTGCTAGTTGTTGTTATCAGATCATCTGGATCCAACAGCAACTCAGGGACTATGGGTTACACTTTTCTAACACACCTATATATGTTGATAACACTGCAGCCATAGTTGTCACTAAAAATCCTGTTCAGCACTCGAAAACAAAACACATCGACATTAAATATCACTTCATACGTGATTGTTCTGAAAAGAAACTAACCGATATTGTTAAAATTCACACTGATCACCAAAAAGCCGATCTTTTCACAAAAGCATTTGATAAACCCAGATTTTTATATCTGTTATCGGCTAATGGTGTTTTCCAAAAGGATGAAGTCCTACCTTCATCTGAATCTAACAAATGATCATTGCTTTTCTTAGTTATTTCTACTATTTTTTAATTCAGTTATGTTATTTCCTTACTCTAAACAAAAATACAAAAAGATTTTTAGTTTTAGGTTTTTAGGGGGAGAAACAGTATGCAACTTGAAAAACCAAAAACATTAAAAAATTTGAAAAACTCAAAAACATTAAAAAATTATGAAAAATGAGAAAGTCTTCTTTAAGAAAGTAATACATTAATCTATCATGTCATAAAAGCTAATGTGAATGTGAAAGCTGAAAACACATGAGAATTATAATGTGATGTACTGATCGACCGATGTTACAAAATGGATAGACAATTTGTGATGACTTTGAAAGTTTGATTGGTGGGATCTGTTTCAGAAAACCAGTTGAGTGAGAAATAGTTTTTGATTCAAATCAAGCATACACCGGTCATCATAAAATCAAATGGGGTTTCAAACATAAACAAGCTGGTATTAAGCTTGAAGAAAAAGAAAAGCAAGCTGGTATTGAGCTTGAAGAAAAAGAAAAGCAAGCTGGTATTAAGCTTGAGAAATACTTATACAAAATAAGTTCGATTCCATACACGTGCCACATTGCTAGGACAAACCTAGCTGAAGCCGTCCATTTGGATAGAACAAGAAAAATACAAAAAGATAATAAAATTGGAACCTTATAGAATTTATGATGACTGGTATTAAGATATGCTGAAATGAGTTATAAACTAATTTTGATCTTTAAATGGTAAAATGAAATGGGTAACGCAATCAGAAAACATGAGTGATCATAAATCTTGTTTAGAAGTTATGTAAAGTCAGGTTTAAAATTGGACACATATATCAGTAATCATGATTATAGGACAAGTGTGTTTGAAGTGAAGCATTCAGTGATGCTGATATAATGTGATTAGGTGTGTGTGTTATTTTCTAAAATAGACTTCTCACAAAAAAATGTGTTTCTTTGTATTTAGTTGCTAGTTGTACAATCGTATTTTGTTTCAGAAAATTAGAAAAAGATTTTACATGTTCAACTTTAGTTTAGATGATCATTTTTAGGTTCAGATGTTTGTCTTATCGGAATCCTGAACCAACCAGACTAATCTTCATAAAGGGAATTGGGTTTATAATTAAAATTGTTAAATCTTGAAATTGTTGTGTTTTGTATGGAGTATGGCTCATTCGTCTGAATGATCTTATTCGGAGAAAGAGTCATTCGGCGAATGACTTGTGCCGAATGACTTATTCGTCACTTTCATTCGGCGAATGACTCATTACAGAATAAGCCACATTCGGCGAATGAGTTTAGGGCGAAACAACTCATTCGCATGTCTCATTCGGCGAATGAGTAACCCTGTATAAGAATTCAATCGGCCGAACTACCCTCATTCTCCCACTTTTCATTCGGCCGATACTGTGTGTGCGACATTCGCCCGAATCACTCTCTCTCTCTTCAACTCACTCATTTTTCGTCATTGTTACTGACTCAGCCGCTAATAAATCTGTTTATTATCATCTCAGGTACAGATGGATCAAAGATCGTTGATTCTTGACCATGGAATCATCAAAAACACTTTAAATTTTAGGATTTTAGGGTTTTTAGTTTCGCCCTTCAAATAAATGATCAAAATGGACTTAAAATCAAATATGGTTTGTTTTAAACTTATTAGTCGGTCGATTCTGAACATGGATATATGATTTTTATGGTCTGATTTGAGTTTTTGTAAACTGGAGTGTGAATTTCAAACGACAGTCGAATGACGCCATTCGACGAATGACTAATTCGGCGAATGAAGCTCATTCGGTGAATGAATTTGATTTGGCGAATGAAGGTCATTCGTCGAATGACTAAGTAAGCATATAACTCATTCGGCGAATGAGGTCTATTCAGCAAATGAAGCTCATTCGGCAAATGACTCATTCGACCTAAGTGTTCATTCGTCCAAAATCACTTCATTCGGCATATCAGTTTAAACTGATTCTATGTTCTGGTTTTTAATCTGATTTCAGTATTTTAATCAACTGAACTGTTCTGACATGTATATTTCTCTGATTTTCAGTGTGGCTGGATACAAATCAGTGACAAAGAACAACATTTGCGCACATTTGGATCTCACCACTCCGAATGCCAAACACTATACTGATATTATCACATTTCTCGTGCGTTCGAGGATCTATACGGCCATCTCTACTTTGCATGTGCCATATATTTCACATTAGCAGGATTTTTGGGCATCTGCTGATATTGATTGTGAAGCTGAGCCTACAGTCATTCGAGGCAAAGTTCAAGGACAAGACGTGGTCATTTCTGCTGAACACATCCGAAGAGTTTGTGGTTTTCAAGATGCACCTGATCAGCCATATCTTCTAGATCGTTACTTAGTTCGAGGCTGCTTCATGAGGTGCAAGTAAGAGGGAGATCTTGGAGCTGGGATCCTGAACAAGGCATACATGTCTCCTCAGTTTAAGTACTTAGCACATGTACTTATACATTGCCTTGGGTCAAGGAGAGGAGGATTCGATGACATGAGATAGACCATTCAGCGTGCCTTTGTTGCACTAGTGCTGAACCGGCAATTCAACTTCTCAGAAATGGTCTTCTCACATATGAAGGAGAATGTGACTCTAAAAGGGGATAAGAAGTTCTTGATGTATCCTCGTTTCTTGCAGCAATTGATTGATGCACAATTGCCAAATTTACCGAAGATTAATGCAGATATACTCAGGTTGGAGCACATGAATGACCTCACTCTAAACAGAGTGATGTCATACAGAGGCAAGGAAAGGAAGCCGGAAACTCGATCTTTATTTGGTCATCTTTCTAGGCCAGATTACATAGCTCCTGTTGCTCGAAGATGGAAACATGATGATTCTGATTTGGATATAGAAGATATTGTTGTGCCAGATGATGGTGGTGATGATCATGGTGGTGAAGGTGGAAGTGGTGTAGGTGCGAGTGTTGGTGTGAGTTCAGCTGGTGTTGGATCTAGTGCTTTTGTTGTTGATATCATTTCTGTTGCTGATGTTAGCATTATAGGTGTTAGTGGTGTAGATGTTGAAGGAGTTAGTGCTGCTGATGTTGATACTCAGACTGGAGTTCATACCTCTATGGCTGCTGATGAGGAAGTTGACATTGACTCACTGTTGGAGTTGGATTTCATGACTACTACAACCTCCACAGTGACAACTCCTCTAGACACAACAGTCACCACATCTGATGCTGATATAGATGAGTCAGAGGACTCAAGTGATGGTGAAGGTGAAGCTGGTGCTGATGAAGCTGGTAGTTCTGATTCAGAAGATACACCAGATGAAGAGTTTGAGAGTATCTGGGTTAGTGGCATGTTGATAAAGAGGAAGAGGAAAAGGAGTGAAGCTGAGATGGAAGAGATCACTGATCCGTCATTCATTCCAGAGTTTGATACTTCTCCACCTCCTCGGTCCTCTGCTCCTATCAATGCAGCTGTGTCTGTTGCAGCTGTTCAGTCTACATCTTCTCGAGCTGGGAGAGGAAAGAAATCTAGATTTTCATTCCAGAGGAGGTCAGAACTGATGACAGCTGCTACAACTACTGTCATATCAGTAGCAGCTGTCTCAGTTTCTTCACTGACAAGGTCAAGGGCTACTCATCTTCGCGCTACCACTGCCCCTCTGACCACCTCTATGACCCAGGCTCGCATTTTCACCTCTGCTTCTACTGGTCCGTCCACTTCACGAGCTGACATGTTTATACCTACTGTTTCAGTTGTTGATCAGCTGAGCACATTGAACAATATGGTACTTAGATTGATGGCGAGGAACATGGAGATGGAAAGGAAGAGCAGAGAACAGGATCTGGTTATCGCTCAACTTACTCAGAGGATAACAGATCAGGATGCACTGTTGCTTCAAGCTGCAGATCAGAGAGCATATCTCAGAATAAGATCAGCTCAGCAAGCAGAGCAGTTGCTAAAGTATATAGACGAGCATAACCAGCTGGCATTGACGGCCACTGGTTTCAATGAAAGGATTTTGTCTTTGGAGGCTGAGAATGCTCGTCTTGCTGAACAGATAGAAGATCTTAAAGACAGCACTCCTAGACTTGAGGTCTCTGCAGCTATCTCCAATGATTCAAATTCTGATAAAGAAGAGGAAGAGAAAGAAGAGGAAGAAGAACCTGATGGGGAAAAGGTAGACTATGAGGATTCGGAGAAAGATGACGAATCTGATGATGATGATAAGGACGGATCAGGAAGTGGGTCTTCTAGTTCATCAAGTGATGATGATGATCAAGCCCCTTCTACATCTGAGATCCGGTCCAAGAAAGCAAATGACAAGAAGAAACAGGCTCCTCCTCCATCTCCTCCCAAACAGACTATTGAACCAAATGCTACTGAGGAAGTAGATGTTGTGCCTGTGAGACGTCAATTGGACGAGACTCTTACTATGATTATTGACGCTCAAGGCATTATACAACACTCAGTTAGCTATGACAAGGAGGAGGGAGAGATTATTCATTGCTTATCTAAGGAGCAAATTGCTGAATTATTCATGCTAAATCCTGATAAGGTTATCACTAAGGATACCTCTGTTCCTATTACTGATGAGCCTACCCCCATAGGCCTTTGATGATATAGACGAGGTTATTCTTCAAGATATTACTGATGAGGAATATCCCAAGTATACATCAGCTGAGGAAGAGCTGCCTACATTTACTGATCAGTTTGATCAAGCCACTGAAGATCTACTGATCCGATACTTAGAAGAACAAGTTGAGGTTAGCGAAGCTGAAGCTGATGATCAAAAGAAGAGAAAAGAGGAATGGGAGGCCTACTGGGAGGTTCTCAAGAAAGAAAGTACCATGAAGTTTCCAGCTACGCACAAGAAAGTATACAGGACCAAACGCTACAAGGATGGAGGTCAAATCTTGAGCTGGGCATACTTTCATGATCTTAGGTGTTATGCTGTGAAGAGAGAGAGGCATTGACTACTTCAAGCATCCTCATGACTTTAAGACATTGCCAGGTTTTGAAGTCAATACGTTAGCATGTCTGAGGATGATATATGCTGAAGATTCTGGAATGTCAGCCTGGTTCTCTCGACAAATTCAGTATGAGTACAAGAAGAAATGGGTGAACTTCCAACCACAACAGCCTGAAAGATACTATCTGCCAGAGATTGATGGTCAGTCAAGGAAGCACAAAGTTCTCCTGAAGTGGCTACCTCCTAGAGTTTTGAAGAAGATTCCGTTAAGGAAGATGCGACAAGACTTTATGGAGGGCTTCCGATGGTGGTATTATGATGGACGGACTGGAGAGGCAGTGATTGTTCTATACAAGGATAAGAAGTGGGAGATAGTATGGATTTTTGAGCCGATGTGGTTGACTAACTTGTCCCATAAAGATGTCCAAGCATTGTTTCGTCATCAAATTTTCTTTGATGTACAGGACATGGTACACGCACTTCAGTTTATGAGAGTGATCCGTCTCTGCAGTATATTCAAGATTCATGCTGGAGCAGACTGGAAAGCTATTACTGAGAAGTACTTTAAGAAAGACACTTCCAAGAGCTGAACTAGGTCCAAGGGGGAGTTTGTTGATGCATTTAATGTCCCTAGTTCAATTTTGTACTAATCATCATGTAAAGATTAAAGTTATATTAATGGAAGTTGTGTTTATATATTGTTCTTAATGTTTAATATTGATTATATGATTGTTTGAATTGGTTAATTAATATTTGAGCATGAGTATTACTCATTCGGGCGAATGACTCTAACGAATGAAGACATTCGCCGAATGAGAATAGAGAATGACTATATTCAGCGAATGAGCCATTCGGCGAATCACTCATTCGACTGACTTGTCCATTCGACATAGTCATTCGCCGAATGAGCTGCTTTGGCCACTCATTCGGCCGAATCACTACAGTCTATATATACATGTTCAAATCATTTCAAACCTAACTTTTCCGAGTCCTCATTCTTCCCAGTGCACTCTAGTGTCAAACCCTTGAAGTTTTGAGCAATTCTTGCTATCCAACTTCGATTCTCAACCCGTGGTGATCGATTCTCACTTGCACGTTGATCCTAATCACTCGATTCACCACGGTTACTGTTGATTTCGATTGGAAAACCCTGGAATAGGATTCCGCACTATTCCAGAGGCTGTCAAGCAGATTTCCCTTAGAACCGGATAGTTTCCGAGCTCCTAATAGGTCCAACATCTTTGATTTGGTTCTTCAGCTTGTTTGCTTCCTTATCGAAGTGGCTCGCTTTGGCAGTGGCGATATTCTTCTGGTCCTCAATATCCTTAATCTGTTTGTCAAGGGCCTTTTTATTAGAGGAAACTTTAAGGATAGTCTATGAAAGAGGAATAAATCAGAATATATTTTTAAAAAATGAAAAAAAGATACGAATATTACCTTTTGTAGAAGATCGACAACCGAAAGATCACAAATGTCATCCAAATTGACTGTCTCTAGACCCTTGTTCTTTTGGTAACTTTCAAAGATCATGTATGCAGATCCTTGCTCTAGGGGCAACATGGCTGGATTTCTCCTTTTTCACTGTCAGAAAATTTCTTAGATCCTAAAGGTAAAAGGTAGATTCTGAAAAAAATAAATCAATATATTAGTAAACACAGAAAATACATTCAATAAGTAAACAACACATAAAGAACTAAAGTCATTTGAGTATGAGAATGCTTGGATGAAACACTAAGACTTGGTGATAAATTAGGGATATTCACCTTCAACATGACTCCAAATTTCCTCTCTCTCTCTCTCTCTTCGATAAGCAGCAGGGACTGAATTTTCCTCTCAGTATCCTTGTTCCCGAAAATTAGAGATTCAAACTTTGGTGCTGCATCAAAATGAAAGAAAAAAATATAAATAATGTAAGAATTAATCAAAAAGTATAAAAATTAACCTAACCATTCCTACCTTTTTTCAACCAGTTAAGAGGAAGAAGTTTTCCATCCGGTATAGAACTTCTTTTAACAAAAAATAATTTGTTTCTCCATTCTTCTTCGTTCATGGTTATCCCAGGAAATAAGTCGGGAGCATTGCTTCTCTTTCGGAGATGGTAGCGAGAATATCTATGGGTTCGAAGTTGAAAACCAGTGGAAACTTCGGGTATGCCAATTCTTAAACCAAATCGTTGGTTTAATTTATGAAGACTGGCGAGTAACCGCCAACACATAGGCATCAATTGAGAGTAACAAAGTTCGGTGATCCGGAAAAAGTAAGTGATCAAATCAGGGAATAGATATGAGAGACACAAATAGAAAGGATATTCGGGAAAAAAAATACCCAGGAGGAAGAACTATGGTCTTCTTTAAGAGAATTACCAAAACGATGAAAGACAGTTTCATCAGGAAAAGCTTTAGATTACTGCATAGAATCGATGTGTTTGAACACTGAATACTAGATTCGTTGAACAAACGTACTCTTGATTCGTTGATCGTTCTTTGACAACACACCTTGAAATAGTTCTTTGATATAGTTCGTTAGTTCTTTGACAACACACCCTTGAAATAGTTCTTTGTTTTAGATCTTTAGTTCTTTGAAAATAGTTCTTTGATTTAAAACGGTTATCTATTCATAATGAATAAATAACTCACTTTGAATTCCTATATATTGTATATTTAAAAAAATCTAGGATAACAATTATACATTTAAGAATATGTTAAGTAAAATATAATCCAAAGAAAATAATTTACGCATGCTTCTCAGCCCTGCGTTTGAAAACAAAATGTTTAGAAAAGGGGCAATGAACTCACCTGTGTTACTAAGTATGTATTACCACAGAAAATGCGCGCTAGTTCGTTGTAGATTAAGTATCTTCAGCACCTGAGTTGTTTTAAGAGATTTGTATACGATAAGTCGTTATAGTAGTCGCGAACTAGGGTTTTTGGTCTCGGTGTGCAACTAAATGTCCTGTGCTACTAATGCGTTGCTCTGTTTCTCACTAACTAATCTAATGTGTTACCTATTAATAATCCCCAATCCCACAGTATCTATTATGAGTCTTTAATTAAAGCGTTTTTAAGAAAATTCATTTTAAGTTAAACATTGTGTTACAATTCATATAATTTAATTTAATAGGGTTTATAAATCAATTTCATTTATTAAAAACATAATTATTTGAAGAAAATATAATTAAACATGATGGCCTTGGGTTAATCCCATTTGATTAACCTCGGGCCCATTTCTAACTTTAGTTCATTCATGATTCTTTGATTGATTTTTGTGTATAATCCATCCTAGATAGTTCAAGTAACTATCTAACGTGATTATATGTTCTCATGATTGGTCTAAGTGTTAAGTATTAGCCGTGAATCCAACACTTTATCCCTGGACTATGATCCTTGAGCCCAATAGTATCAAAACCCATGTTTTAGTTTATAATGTAGTTTATGAAAACTCTTGTTCTTCTTGTATGATTTCCCTTTATTTTAAACCATGTATATGAAAACCCTAAGGTGGTTCCCATGCATACACACAAAAGGCACGCAAACACCCAAGGATTTCCAATGCATGCAACACACACACACAGACCCTTCATGTGAGTATTCATGTTACGCAACCCATGTGTGCTCCAATGACCAGTGATAATCCCCTCAATCGATTTAATAATGACTGCCGAGTGAATGTCGAATGGAGCTAGACCCGAATCAATATGGTCGAATGAGGGAGTGGCCGTATGAGACGTGGGCAGACTAGGTCTTGGCCAATCGAATGGCTGAATGGCCGACAGAAGGAAAGCCGGCCGACGAATGAGGCCAGGTCGAACGGTTCTAGCCAAAAGGATGCTGGTCGAATGAGCTTACGCCGAAGGAGAGGGACATTTTCATTCGGCTGAATGGGGGTAGTTGGCGCATTCGGCGGCCTGTGGGGAAAGCCCATTCGGCCATCGAACCATTGGACCATTGTAGCCCCATTTTGAGCAACTTAGCTGAATCATCGAAGCAAGACTTGTTCCTACATCAATCTAAGAGTGTTTTGTGTGATTTCCCTAAGGTTTTAGAAGGGTTTTAGTCGGTTTTCAAGAATGGGCTCAATCTAGGTTTTTCAAACCCCAAAACCGAACTAAAAACCGATTTTTACCTCGAATTGGTTGGATGAAAGCTTAGATCCCTTGTACTTTTGTGATCTACAAGTGATAGTGGTCGTTTAGATACCAAAATCTCTTGATTTGGTTGAGAAATGAGTGAGATAGGAGCTTGGTTTCTAGAGGGAGAAAGTTAGAGAGAGAGGTGACGGGTTTGTTGATGGTGGCTGGTTGGTGAGAATGAAAGATAGCATTCAATGCTATCACAAATGAGAGTAAAATGCCTGAGTTCGTTCGGGTTATAAAATTATTTTAGGTGGTTATTCCTAATAAATTAACTAAATATCTTCTGTTTATTTTAAATTTTCAGAAATAATTAATTTATGGTTTAAAATCGAATCGTACAGTCGCCGCGCGTATTCGTTCGAATCATCACCCGTACGAACACGGCGACAACTATACTTTTCAATATTGTTTTCTAATTATTGGATATCATTCAGAACGTTAAACTTCCAGATTTATTTGTACAGATCGTCGCCTGTACGAATAATCCGTTGATTTAGCATTCACGTAACGACATCCGTTGTTATTTCGTTCTATAAAGCCTCACATACGTCTATACATATTAGAATCCTAACAAACAATGACGTGATGGTTCTGTATCGCCTGACAATTGTCTGGCTAATAAAAGTTCTGAGTTACGTTTCAGAATTGAATCTGAAATGTGCTATGATAACATGCAATGACAATGATACATGAATGATAACTGAAATGTGTACCTAATTTACTGTCCGCGTTACTGTTCAGATCACTGTTCCGGTGACGTTTCGGGCACTGATGTTACAACATCCCTTTTAAATAATGACTATGTTAGCATGTTATTTGATACTGGTGCCAGTAGGAGCTGTATACCTAGTGAAATTAGAAAATTTCTTAACATTACCCCGGCACCACTAAAACTATAAGTTCACCGTAGAGTTAGCCGATTGGAAGCTGATTGAGACGCAACACCTTCTCTAAGGATGGGTCTTGGTGTTGGTGGATCACGAACATGAGATCAACCTATTGTCGGTAACTCTCGGAAACCTTGATGTAGTGGTGGGGACAGACCCGTATCTACTAACCAAGCCGAAATCGTGAGCAATAAGAAGATAGTTCGAGTTACGTTTTTGAATGGAAACCAGATCCCTATTCTGGTAGAAAAAAGGGGAATACCGCTAAACATCATGCTATGTATGAAGGCTAGCAAGTTCCTACAGAAAGGATACCCGGCGATACTAGCACACATCACGAAACAATCGAAGAAGGATGGGAAGATAGAAGGTATAGAAGTTGTCTGTGATATCCACGAAGTCCTTCCTGAAGATCTACCTTGATTACCACCAAAGCGACAATTCGAGTTTCAGATAGACATTACACCAGGAGTCATTCCAATCGCCAAGGCGCTAAACTGATTGGCTCCGGCTGAGATGCAAGAGCTGTCTAACCAACTGCAAGAGTTGTTAGACAAAGGATCAATCCGACCAATCTTCTCAACATGGGGGGACACCAGTTTTGTTTGTAAAGAAGAAAGACGGATCCTTCCGAATGAGTACCGACTACATGAAACTGAACAAGGAGACAAATAAGAATCGATACCCTTTACCATGAATGGACGATTAGCTGGATCAATTGCAAGAGAAAAGATACTATATGAAGATCGATTTGAGATACGGTGACCATCAACTGTGGAAACAAGAAGATGATAATCCTAAGACAACCTTTAGGACACGATACTGGCAGTACGAATTCTTGGTCAGGCTGTTCGGACTGACCAATGCACTGGCTGTATTCATTGACGTCATGAATCATGTGTGCAATCCATACCTTGACAAATCCGTAATCTTATTCGTATATGACATCTTGATCAGAAAGAGCATACCAAACATTTGAGACCTGTCTTGGAATTATTGAAAAAGGAGCAACTGCACGGGAAGTTTTTCCAAATGCGATTTTGGATTCGCGAAATCCAGTTCCTTAGATATGTGGTTAATGAGAAGGGGATACCCGTAGACCCAGTCAAGACTGAAGCCATTGAGAACGGGGAAGCTCCATAGACTCCAACCGACGTGCGACAAATCCTAGGCTTGGCAGGGTACTACCGACGATATATCGAGGGTTTCTCAAAAGTCGCTCAGTCATTGACTTCTCCAATACACAAGGACAAGAAGTTCGATTGGAGAGAGAAACAAGAGTATGATTTCAACTTGTTGAAGCATTAATTATGCATTGCACCGATACTATTCCTGCCGGAAGGATATGATGACTTCGTGGTATACTGTGACGTCTCGAAATAAGGACTCCGTAGAGTGTTGATGCAACGTGAGAAGGTCATAGCATATGCATCACGACAACCGAAGGTGCATGAGAAGAACTACGCAACTCATGACTTAGAGTTAGGAGCCGTGGTGTTTGCCCAGAAGATATGGCGACACTACCTATACGGCACAAGATGAACCATCTTTACCGATCATAAGATCCTACAACACACCTTCGATCAAAAGGAGCTGAACATGAGATAACAAGGATGGGTTGAACTTATTGACAACTATGATTGCGCTATCAAGTACCACCCTGGCAAAGCAAACATAGTGGCCGACGCAGTAAGCCGGAAAGAAACAATAAAACGCGTACGAGCACAACAACTCACGATCCATTCTGAGTTGCCACAACAGATCAAGAACACCCAACAGGAAGCTCTAAAGGTCGAAAACCTCGCTCAGGAGTCCTTGCGTGGCATGGACAAACAACTAGGGATAAAGACTGACGGACCATACTATTTAGTGGACCAAATATGGATTCCACACTACGGAGAACTGAGAAACGTAGTGATGGACGAAGCCCACAAAAGCCGATATTCGGTACCTCCGGGCTCTAATAAAATATACATACCATGACCTGAAGACAACTTATTGGTGGCCAAGCATGAAAGCCGGGATAACAACTTACGTAGGTAAGAGTTTGACGTGCTCAAAAGTCGAAGTTGAGTACCAGAAGCCATCAAGTCTATTTCAGAAACCTGGAATACAAACGTGGAAATGGGAGCAAATTTCCATGGATTTCATCACTAAACTGCTTAAAAACAACAAGTGGTTGCGATACCATTTGGGTTATCGTAGACCAACTAACGAAGTCTGCACACTCTCTACCCATCAAGGAGACCGACAAACGAGATAAATTGACCTGACTTTATCTGAAGGAAGTGATCACTCGACATGGAGTGCCAATCTCAATCATCTCTGACCATGACAACCGGTTCACGTCGCATTTCTGGAAGTCCTTGCATAAGGCACTAGGAACAAGATTGGACATGAGTACCTCTTAACACCTGCAGACCGATAGGCAGAGCGAGCGAATCATACAAACATTAGAAGACATGCTACGCGCATGTGTCATTAATTTTGGCAGCAGCTGGAAGACTCATCTACCGTTAGTTGAGTTCTCATATAACAGCAGCTACCACACCAGCATACAAGCTTCACCATTCGAGGCACTTCACAGACGTAAGTGTCGATCACCCACCTGCTGGGCGGAAGTTGGAGAAAGCCAACTGACTGGCCTTGTGCTTGTGCACGAAACAACTGAGAGAATCGTGAAGATATGCAAACGAATGGCAGCAGCCTGAGACAAACAGAAAAGTTACGCTAAGAAACACCGTAAACCATTGGGATTCCAGGTGGGAGACAGAGTGTTGCTCAAAGTCTCGCCCTGAACGGAAGTTATTCGATTTGGCAAAGAAGGAAAGTTAAATCGTCATCACATCGGACCTTATGAGATCACCAAATGAATAGGCTTCGTGGCCTACGAGCGAACCCGCCTAACGAGCTGTGCAGTATACACAACGTGTTTCACGTATCAAATAGCAAGAAGTGCCTATCTGACGAAACACACCAGCATACAAGCTTCACCATTCGAGGCACTTCACAGACGTAAGTGTCGATCACCCACCTGCTGGGCGGAAGTTGGAGAAAGCCAACTGACTGGCCTTGAGCTTGTGCACGAAACAACTGAGAGAATCGTGAAGATATGCAAACGAATGGCAGCAGCCTGAGACAAACAGAAAAGTTACGCTAAGAAACACCGTAAACCATTGGGATTCCAGGTGGGAGACAGAGTGTTGCTCAAAGTCTCGCCCTGAATGGAAGTTATTCGATTTGGCAAAGAAGGAAAGTTAAATCGTCATCACATCGGACCTTATGAGATCACCAAATGAATAGGCTTCGTGGCCTACGAGCGAACCCGCCTAACGAGCTGTGCAGTATACACAACGTGTTTCACGTATCAAATAGCAAGAAGTGCCTATCTGACGAAACACTTGTCATTCCTCTTGAGGAAATAAAGATCGACGAACAATTAAACATCGTTGAGGAACAGGTGGTGATTATGGACCGGGAAATCAAGAAGCTTAAACTCAGCAAGATATCGATAGTGAAAGTGCGATTTAATTCGCGATGCGGACCAGAATTCACATGGGAGCGTGAAGATCAGGTGAAACAGAAATACCCACATCTGTTCGAGGAACAGACAAACACTGGCAACACGAGCTGAATTTCGAGACGAAATTCTTTCTAACAAGGGGATGATGTGACACCCCGTAAAATCCAGGTCAGCATCCTATTTAATTAAATGTTTACTTAATTTATATATGTACACGTGTCACTAGAATTAGTTTAATTTAGTGTGACATGTGGGATGACAATATGAGCACTAACACAAACACGATAATTCGGTGAATTATCGCAACACGCACCCACGTGTCTATGAAAAACACGAACGTTGGTGAACATTTAGCACATCGTGTAACAAAACACTCGAAACCTCACGAAACGCTCAAACATTGAACTTGGAAGTTCAAACGAAGCCAAACTATAGTTCGTAAGCGTGAAAACGACGACGAGCGGATAAAACACATGAAACTAGGCCTATTGGGATCTTCAGGGGCCCATCGCGGTACACGATGGCCCATAAGAAACCCCATAGTGGTACGCGAAGTATCTCGGGAGAATTTGAATCCCGAAATCCATAGCGGTACACGGAAGGAATTTGGAAGCCTCTTTGCGGTACGCGATGGGTGTCAGACAGCAAATCTTTATAAAACCAAGACCATTATGCCTAGTCTACCCATTTTAATCATTTCGCACGACTCCACACTCAACCTCTTGGCTTATCTCCGCCATTACCACCTTGATTGTGCTCTGGAAGCCATTAGAGGCCATATTTGAGCTTGGGGAACTTGAAGAACTCAAGGAAGAAGATCCTCTAAGCTTGAAGATCACCACCTTCTTCTTGTTCTTGACCAAACCCACAAACCAGGAATTCAAGGAGCTGAAGAAGCATCATCTCAGGGATTTATGAGGCTTAGAAGGTAGTTCTTACATCTCTCATGGCTAAAATGCCCATTTCTCACTTCTACACACACATGCAATGCATGGAACACACATGCAAGCACACTTAGTGCACATGCACAAGATTTTGTTCTGGGTTTGTTGATTTAGATGTGTTTCTTGATGATCTATGATGTTTGAGTGATGATTTATGACGATCTATTACATTGTGTATGTTGTAATGTCATAAATTGGTCATAAACTAGGATGATGTTAGAATGATATTGATGTTTAGAACGTGATTTCTATGAATCAGAAAAGGTTATTTATGATCCTTTCTATTTATAGAAACTTTTTAGTTACAACTTGTTGATAATCATGAGTTATGATCATGAAAGTGTATAAACTTGCTACTTTGATGATAATATGATGATTAGAAAGTTAAGGAAATTGATTTGAGATTGATTGTGGTCATATTTGGTTTAGTTGCTATTTTTAGTAACTTTTAAGGCCTACATATTGGTAAATGGTGAGTTGGCCTAGATTGAAATGTTTAGATGATGTTAAGTGATATTACATGATGTTATGAGATGTAAAATGAATTAGAAATGCTTTGGGTAACCATTTGTATGATGTATGTCATAGTTACTATTTTTAGTAACTTTATGTTATGAAATATCGATTTATGAGAGCTATGTATGTCACATGCTTATTAGATGATCTATTATGACTTGATATGATTATTGCATGCTAAGCAAGATGGTTTCCGACAACGCACATGCTAAATCTAGAAACTTTACATTTTAGGAAACTTTTGTATACAAACATGACTTATATGCTTACGTGACTTCGTATGACAACGTGCTAAGTGATAACATGATCACATAGGACTTAACAAGCATGCTAGAACATAAAATAGATATGTGTTGTGAAACTTGCCATAAATGAAAACTTACTATAAATAGTAAGTTGTCCATAGACGCGACTTGCGCGTTTTGCACACGACGAGCACTAACACGAATGTTACACGAATCACAACCAACACATGGTTCACCAACGGCTCATTGACTTGACACGGTCAAACATGGTCAAACACGGTCAAACACGATCAATGAGGACACATAACAACCAAGGGTTGTTGAACACAAACACGAGCACGAACACGAAACACGGTCACATACACGAACTCACATACGCTACACGATACAGGTAGCTGGTGACTGACACTTATACAAAGCAGGAGCTTACGCATTATCCGATTATCACTAAGGTGAGTTTACAGCCCCACTTTTATACTTAAATGTTTTTTTAAACTTTTGGGGTGAGAATATTATGCAACTGATTTTAGATGTATGACTGGTATGTTGTAAAACAACTTTTGAGTGTAACTGTATCGCAACAAAAGTCCTCACACCCTTACCATTAATCGTTATTACGTAGTACTAATGGGCCTGACAAACCCCACTTGGCACCAATGTTGACTGGAGGTGATAACGAGTGTAATATCGAGCTTTTGCTGGGTACCGCGATAACCCAGGGAGGCAAACAACAGGTCTAAGTTTCGGTAAGATGAACTGACACACTCGGGATGGTAGATCCAACAAAACAACATATTAACATACCCAGTATATATCTGTTTACTGCTTTCAACTACTTAAACCTGTGAACTGACCAACTTTATGTTGACACATTTTTGCATGTGTTCTCAGGTAACTAGGATGCACATGGAGATGCACAAGAGAGTCCGCATGCATATAGACTCTAATCCTAGGCTTACAACTCATTTGTTTGGTTTGGACACAATTTAAACCATGTTTTGTATGATACAATTTACTTTCCGCTCCTTAACTATTAAACGTTTTCCGCTGTTTAATCTATGAAACTTGGATTGGTTTTACAAAATTGTGTGTTTGTATAACTCATATAGAGTCGTTCTATATGACCATGAGTTGTGATTCTGGCCACGTCACACCCAAGTGGACTGACACCACACATGGGAATTTGAGGGTGTGACAGGTGTGCCTAGACTATACCCTTAAGCTTTGTACTCTAAGTTAGTATTTTTTACATAATAAAGGTTCTTTTGAAACAATGGTTAAAGAATATAAAATCAATGGCATTACTCTTGTGGAACTCACAAGCACCGAAGAAACCATTCATCTGGATAATGATAACTCAAAAGAGGAAGTCACCAGTCAGTTAAGGGCTACCAACTTAGATGCCCAACCACTGATGTACAACATACTCAAACTCGTTTTGAGATAGGGGAATCCTCTAGGGTTAGAAAACCACCTACTGGCATAGTTTTCAGGAACCTACGTGCTTATCAGGCCCAACAGGCAGCAGAAGGCGTCCGAGTTCAGTCAAAACTGGATGTTACAGAAGTGGAGTTGGATAATTTAGTGAAACTCATGCACGAGATTACACATGGATTAAAGATGGTGGACTATAGGCAGCGAGTTCAACAATAGGAAAGCGTCTGATGCCATGAAGATACACGTCTAATAGCTGAACTGTAGAAGGAATTGTCCTGGCTATAGCATGGATGTTGAGTCATACGCTGTTTTGATCGTCTATGGCAATATAACCCCTGTTTAGTCATTGTAAAAGGGTGAAAAGTGATCACACTACACCCTTGGGGATCATTGCCAGACGACTTTAAAAATATTTTATTTTGATAATATTAATGAAGGACTTTAATTATGCAGACTGTAATTTATATGTATCACTTATTAAAATTATTTTCTAATATATTGCAGCTATGTCAAAAAATATAGATCGCTTTGTCACGTGCCAAATCCCACTCGTTATCCTATGGGATGATGATACCAATCTATCAGAGCAATCCAACAATTCAAGCGATGATGAGACCGTGGAAACGATGGAATCCCCAACACTAAGCAAGGGCTAGGAAATTTGCGGTCCTTGACGCTTTCCACTCGTAAGGGTTGGGGGACGGGGCATTCGACGACGTGGGCTATGGCACACAGCACGCAAATCTACTGGTCTACCCCATCAATGACAATTGGCTGCTAGAGACCCCGAACCACCTATGCCTGCGATGGAGCGTAGAGAGTCTTAACAAACTGTAAACCCTGAGGACTTTGTTTCCTGAAACTGTTCAATGAATGGAGATCTAACAACAGTCAGGGATTTAGCTTTGCGGCACACCGAGCAGAAGAGTTTAAGAGTGCTGGATTAAGATGCAGGAGATCGTGCTTACCAACGACGAGGCCTTTCCAGCGTTCGAAAGGTGGCTATAAAGGGCAGATTGGGGGCGATTGGGGTCATGGCGATTTCCTTGGTAATCATGGTGGTTATTGCACCATTTATCTATGCCTTCATGTAGGATGATCTTATTCAAGGAAAATTTATTGTTGTTTAAAGAGCTAGAGCTCGAAAATTTGCCTGATAGTGCGAATATGTAAATTTAAAGCCATATTGTACTATTTCTATGTATGATGGTATTTTGACTTCTTTATGATATGATTTAATGAATGATGATCTAGATATTCATGTTTGAATGAGTATATATAATCTAAAATTTATAACTCTCATAGAAAATTCCTCCTAAGCGAAGGGGGAGGAAGCCGAGGATAGTACGCTAGAACGAACCCGATGTCACACCCCCGCCGTCGACGGAAACATGGGAGATGCGACTAAACTGTATATCAAGAACTCATTGAGTATGAGAAAATGCTAACCATCCTGCTTATGTCTAAATTCCATATCTAGCCTTAGTTTAGTACCTGAAATACATGCAAACAACAAGTGTCAACTAAAAAGTTGGTGTGTTCGTAGGTTTTATGTTTAAATCAAACAGTTGAAATAATAGTTTTGGCCATTCAAGGCACGAGGAAAATTTTCAATCAAAATTCAGTAGGATCGTTATCCCATAGTGATATGATAACATATATGTGGGGCCCCGAAACCGGGCACCTCGCAGAGGTTGGTTTTCATCATAACCCATAGCTCTTAAACTAAAAACTTTCATAATCATGCAGCGGAAATGTAAACATAGTTTGATAAACAGAATTTAATAAAGTGTCTGTATCAAAATCATATCGAATTGCCAAAACCAACGGATCGTCTGGATTGATGCCCGAGCTCCATGCCTTCTCTTATCATAGCTTTAACCTGACATACATGCTAAATCAAGTCAGCTTACGCTGGTGAGTTCTAGTTTTCGTAAAACAACATTAAACATACATATCATAAAAATCATTTCATACACATAGTCCATAACCTTAGCACATATCATCATTTCCATCATCGTCTTACGTTCCACTGTCACCATACGAACGGTTGACTTATGCCGGCACAAGGCTCCATGTTTATAGTCCGATCGACTCTTACCATGTTTATAGTCCGATCGACTCCTACCATGTTTATAGCCCGATCGGCTCGTACCATGTTTATAGCCCGATCGGCTCCGTGTTTATAGCCCGGTCGGCTCCATGTTTATAGTCCGGTCGACTCTCTTGTTTATAGTCCGGTCGCCTCTCATGTTTATAGCCCGGTCGGCTCCCTGTTTATAGTCCGATCGACTCCCCTGTTTATAGCCCGATCGGCTGTTTGTATCCTAATACAATCAGGTCATCATTCATATTCACCCAGTACAAGTACCGGAGCATCATCATTCTCACATATCCTGTAGCACGTATAAGGACATCATTCATTCATCATACATGATACACTAGCATCATACCGTCATTCATCACAATCCTCATACATTTCATGCTAGCATTATAACATCATTCATCAGGTTAATCATGGCATCTTAGGCATGTCATACTAGCCTCATTTCATCATACCATCATAACATACTAGCATCATTTCATCATACCATCATAACATACTAGCATCGTTATCATATCATAACATCATGGTATCATACTATCATCCTAGCCACCTAGGACCTTGCCATATCCCTATAACTATTCTCATAGTTATCGTCATGAAGCATGTGATCATAAAGTCATCATCATATCATATGCTACCATCATTATCATGTCATGTTATTTATCATCATAACTCATTTATCATGCATTCATCATAATTAGCATACTTTCATGCATACACCATGCTAACACATAAACATGCATATATAGTCAGGGCATATCATCATTCATTCATCATCATCATAAGCACATAACATCATAGACATCACAATAAGCATGCATGTCAGCCCAAAACATCAAACATAAAAGAGGGCGTCTATAACTCACTTGATAGTAGACTCCTGTTTTCCTTAGCCGAACTCCTTAGCTAGGACTCAAGGAACCTACATCATTACATCATCCCATTACATCACATTCTTAGACTTAGAAATTATTCTAAGTCCTCATAACCAACTAGTCCCTATTATAAACTCAAGTTCCCGAATCTTAGCTAAGTACCTGAAACACTAGAGGTTCATTACACACCCCATACTCGAAACCCATGTACACGAAATTCCTGGAGTTCACGAAATGGATTGTACTCAAAATCATTAAGTGTATTCGAAGTGGCATGTGTACACGAAATGGCCCTTGTACTTGAAATGCCCTGTACACGAAGTATCCTTGTATTCGAAACAGTCATGTACTCGAAATAACAATATATTCGAAATAACAATGTATGATTTCGAGTACCCTCTATACCTGATTTCGTGTACTCATCATTTCATCATTAAACGTCTCAAAAATTCATCTAAGACTTTGGGAAGCTAGTTCTAGGTTCCTTAGGGTGTTATCTACACACTGGAACCTCAAAGTTCAGAACTTTATGCATAAAGGTGTGAGCTTTATGCATAAGTTCCCTTTTTATATAACTATCCTAACTTTTGTATAAAAATCTAGCTTTATATATATGAATCACTTACTTGAAGGTAGCTGATTCTCCTGGTAGAATCCCGTGTGTTTCTTCCTTTGTTTGGTCGAACAAAAGCTCGTTTCTTGGAGTTCTCGAAATCCCCTTCGTATACTCGAGAGACTGTGCTTCCAGACAAAGGTTAGCATGTTTCCCAAGGCACTACTATTTATAGGCAGTGTCTTGTACTCGAAATTGTGGATTTCGAATACTTGGTTTTCGAGAACTGGTGTATTCGAACTTAAATTCGAGTACCCGACTTTGACACCTGAACTCAGTCATTTTTCGTCCCTTTTTCTAGCAAGTTACTTACCCGTTACTCGTACGTAGAATTCAAATACTTGTAATAGAAAATTGGGGTGTTACAAGTCTCCCATCCTTACAATAGGTTTCGTCCCGAAACCTGCCCCGTTCAGCTCCTCTGGTAGGTCCAGTCGATACGCGACTTTCCCTACCCTTGCTTTTATCAGAAACGGTCCGATGTACCTCGGACTCAACTTCCATCGCTTTCTGAATCGAATGATACCCTTCCATGGTGATACTTTCAGCAGCACTCAATCGCCAACATCAAACTCAATCGGTCTTCGACGCTTGTCCGCGTAAGACTTTTGGCGATCTTGCGCAGCTTTCATACGTGCTTTTATCACCCGTAGCTTTTCTACCATATCAATCACGGCAGCCTTGTTTCCCATTTCTTTCTGCCCAACTTCACCCCAGCACACCTGGGTTCTACATCGTCTTCCGTACAACGCCTCATATGGGGGCATTCCGATGCTAGAGTGGTAGCTGTTGTTGTAAGAAAACTCCACCAATGGCAAGTGGTCATCCCTGCTCCCTCCAAAATCGATAATGCACGCCCTAAGCATATCCTCCAACGTTTGGATAGTCCTTTCCGACTGTCCATCCGTCTGAGGGTGATAGGCGGTACTGATATTTAACCTCGTTCCCATGGCATCATGAATCTGCTTCCAGAATTTGGAAGTAAACCTCGTATCTCGATCTGACACAATGGAGAAAGGAACTCCATGTCGAGTCACAATCTCCTTTACGAACAACTCAGACAACCTTTCGGACGTATACGTTTCCCTGATAGGAAGGAAGTGTGCACTCTTCGTCAGTCGGTCCACAATCACCCATATGGTATCATGCCGCTTAGCTGTCCTCGGTAGCTTGGTGATGAAATCCATGGTGATGTGTTCCCATTTCCATTCTGGTACCTCTAGAGGTTGCACATATCCGTAGGGCTTCTGATGTTCAGCCTTCACTTGCGCACAAGTAAGGCACCTGTTCACATACTGCATCACATTAAACTTCATGCCTGGCCACCAATAATCTTTCCGAAGATCTTAATACATCTTTGTCGCACCAGGATGCACAGAATAACGTGATTTGTGGGCTTCATCTAAAATCCTCGACCGAATGTCCCCATTTCTGGGTACCCACATACGACCGAATCGTACTTTCACACCGTGATCATTGTCTTCCAAGTTCTTGACTTGCCCGAAGACACGTTCAAAACCCACATGCTCTTCTTTCAATCCTTCCTGTTGCGCCTGCTTGAGCTCATTCAGAAAGGCTGGCGTTATCACCAAACTATACGATTTTACTCGTATGGCAGGATGATCAGTCTTGCGACTCAAGGCATCTGCCACTACATTGGCCTTTCCCGGGTGATATAGAATATCACAATCATAATCCTTTAGTAGCTCAAGCCATCGTCTCTGCCTCATGTTCAAATCCTTTTTGCTCGAAGAAGTACTTCAAGCTCTTGTGATCGGTATAGATGGTACTCCTTACTCCATACAAGTAGTGCCTCCATATTTTCAATGCAAACACCACTGCAGCGAGTTCGAGATCGTGGGTCGGGTAGTTAGCTTCATGAATCTTTAGCTGGCGCGAAGCATAAGCTATTACCCTTCCCCTTTGCATGAGTACGCATCCCAACCCTTGTCGTGACGCGTCGGCATACACAACAAGATCATCATTTCCATCCGGCAGTGCTAGAACAGGAGCTTGGTTAAGTTTCTCCTTTAGCACTGAAAACGCTTGTTCTTGGTTTGGACCCCATTCGTACTTTACGTCTTTCTTCGTGAGCTTCGTCAGTGGCGTCGCTATCTTGGAGAAGTCCTGAATAAATCTCCGATAGTAACCGGCCAAACCAAGAAAACTGCGTACTTCCGTAGGTGACTTCGGAGGGCTCCATTTCATAATCGTTTCAACTTTAGCTGGATCTACCATAATGCCTTCTGGGTTCACCACGTGACCCAGAAACTGTACCTCTCGTAACCAGAAAGCGCATTTGGAGAATTTAGCATAAAGTTTCTCTTTCCTCAGGATCTCCAATACCTCACGTATGTGGCAAGCATGGTCTCCCTCGTTCTTTGAATAAATCAATATATCATCAATAAACACTATCACCGATCGGTCCAGCATCGGTCGACATACTATGTTCATCAAATCCATAAATGCTGCAGGAGCATTCGTCAATCCAAACGACATAACGAGAAACTCGTAATGTCCATAACGCGTACGGAAAGCAGTCTTTGGAATATCCTGCTCTCGAACTTTCAACTGATGGTAACCGGATCGGAGATCTATCTTTGAGAACCAGCTTGCACCTTGCAATTGATCGAACAAGTCATCAATTCTAGGTAGAGGATACCTGTTCTTTACGGTCAACTTATTCAGTTCCCTGTAATCGATACACATACGCATGCTTCCATCTTTCTTCTTAACGAACAGCACCGGTGCTCCCCACGGAGAGACACTCGGTCGTATAAAACCTTTATCAAGGAGTTCTTGTAGTTGGGTCATCATTTCCTTCATCTCAGTTGGAACTAAACGGTAAGGTGCCTTGGCAACGGGTTGTGCCCCTGGCACTAAGTCGATCTGGAACTCAATTTCCCGTTCGGGTGGTAATCCAGGCAATTCCTCAGGGAATACATCAGGGAAGTTACACACCACGGGAACATCATCAACCGTCCTCATATCCATACGTTCCTCAATCACGTAGGCCAGGTAGGCTACACACCCTCACCGCATCATAACATCAGCCTTGATCATTGAAATGATCATAGGCGCATACATCGCTCTATCACCATAAACCGTCACGGAGCTCCCATCCATCACACATAAACATATCATCTTTCGTCGACATACAATGTTAGCCTCATATTTGGCTAACCAGTCCATACCCAAAACTACATCGAATCCTCCTAAGGTAATAAGAAACAATCGTACTGGGAACCTATGACCTCCTATCTCAACATAGCAATCATCAATAGCCTCAGTCACCCTGGTCATCTTACCATTAGCCGTCTCTACATCAAATACTCGATCTATCTTCTTAACCGTCCCAGATAACCCATCACAGAAAGTAGAAGATACAAAACTCATACTGGCACCAGAACCAAACAATACAGAAGCAGGAATATTGTTGATAGAAAAGGTACCTGTGACCACATCAGGGTCCTCAATCGCATCATCCTTCGTCATCGTAAAGGCTCGTTCTTTAGCCTTCTGCTTCTCCTTTCCTTTTTCTTCTTTCTTACCCGAGCCCGAAGCATCGGCCCGAGGTTGCCTGCAATCTTTGGACAGATGTCCAACCCCATTACAGTTATAGCATCGAATCGTACCGGGACAGTTGGCTGAAAAGTGCCCCACCTTTCCACATCTGAAACATAAGTTTGTGCCCACACGGCACAGCCCAGAGTGGCTCTTGCCACACTTACGGCATAGACCTGTTTCCTCTCGCTTGATCTTCTTGCCAGAAGTCTTTCGTTGGTCTGTTCGACCCCTCTTAGTCCCGGAAGACTCCTTCACCCTGGTTTCCTCTTTCACTGGCTCATCGGCCATCACATCATCCCATACAATACCATTGAGTTCAACAGTGGAGTTAAAGGTCTTAGGAGCATTGGCCTTGACGTGAATCCTTACTTTTGGAGGCAAGCCCTCCATGTACAACTTCACCCTGCGTTCCTCGGTAGAAACCAGATGAGGAACGAGTCTTGCCATCTCATTGAACCGTGAAGTGTACTGCCTGTGATTCAGACTTCCCGCTTTCAGCACCAGAAACTCCCTTTCAACCTTATCCAGCTCATTCTTGGGACAGAACTGCTTAGTGACCAGTTCCTTTAGATCATCCCAAGTCATCTTATCCATATCGGCTGCAGCCTCGGACTGCTTAATGGTGTTCCACCAGTGAAGCGCCTCCTTGACAAAGGAGTGAGCTGCAAACTTGACAGCTTGATCAATTCGGCACTCACTGATGGAAATAACAGCCTCCATAGCAGATATCCAGTGGCAGGTGGCCACAGCATCTTTCTTACCATCGAAGGTCGGTGGGTTGCATCCTTTGAAGGACTTGTAGTCACAGCCCTTCAGTTTCCCAGTCATAGAGTCGCCGCTCTTAGTCTCGATGATCACCACCTCATCTTCTTTAGTACTCTCATTAGTTCCTTCAGACTTGTCTTTTAGAGCATCCTTCAGTGCCTTAGCAATCAAGGCTGGTAGTTTTTCATCCATGATTTTGCAGACCTCATCAGAAATAGCCTTCACCACAATAGGCTCTAGAGTAAACTCATCTTCATTCTCAGGTTGCTCGTTGTGCTCGTGGTCGTCTTCATTGACAGGTTCTTCACTCTCGACACGTGGTTCTTCAGGTTTCTGTGGTTGCTTACGTGGTCTACCCTTTTGTCCAGCCATCTAACTATCTACAGGATGCAACAATTGATGAGTTAGTATAGGAATCAGTTTAGCACGGAATAAGCTTTGTAAATCGTTAATGACGTTGATCAGGTGTTATTAACCATTTACCGAAACCGGGCACCTCGCAGAGGTTCGTTTTCATCATAACCCATAGCTCTTAAACTAAAAACTTTCATAATCATGCAGCGGAAATGTAAACATAGTTTGATAAACAGAATTTAATAAAGTGTCTGTATCAAAATCATATCGAATTGCCAAAACCAACGGATCGTCTGGATTGATGCCCGAGCTCCATGCCTTCTCTTATCATAGCTTTAACCTGACATACATGCTAAATCAAGTCAGCTTACGCTGGTGAGTTCTAGTTTTCGTAAAACAACATTAAACATACATATCATAAACATCATTTCATACACATAGTCCATAACCTTAGCACATATCATCATTTCCATCATCGTCTTACGTTCCACTGTCACCATACGAACAGTGGACTTATGCCGGCACAAGGCTCCATATTTATAGTCCGATCGACTCTTACCATGTTTATAGTCCAATCGACTCTTACCATGTTTATAGCCCGATCGGCTCTTACCATGTTTATAGCCCGATCGGCTCCGTGTTTATAGCCCGGTCGGCTCCATGTTTATAGTCCGGTCGCCTCTCTTTTTTATAGTCCGGTCGACTCCATGTTTATAGTCCGGTCGACTCTCATGTTTATAGCCCGGTCGGCTCCCTATTTATAGTCCGATCGACTCCCCTGTTTATAGCCCGATCGGCTGTTCGTATCCTGATACAATCAGGTCATCATTCATATTCACCCAGTACATGTACCGGAGCATCATCATTCTCACATATCCTATAGCACGTATAAGGACATCATTCATTCATCATACATGATACACTAGCATCATACCGTCATTCATCACAATCCTCATACATTTCATGCTAGCATTATAACATCATTCATCAGGTTAATCATGGCATCTTAGGCATGTCATACTAGCCTCATTTCATCATACCATCATATAACATACTAGCATCATTTCATCATACCATCATAACATACTAGCATCGTTATCATATCATAACATCATGGTATCATACTATCATCCTAGCCACCTAGGACCTTGCCATATCCCTATAACTATTCTCATAGTTATCGTCATGAAGCATGTGATCATAAAGTCATCATCATATCATATGCTACCATCATTATCATGTCATGTTATTTATCATCATAACTCATTTATCATGCATTCATCATAATTAGCATACTTTCATGCATACACCATGCTAACACATAAACATGCATATATAGTCAGGGCATATCATCATTCATTCATCATCATCATAAGCACATAACATCATAGACACCACAATAAGCATGCATGTCAGCCCAAAACATCAAACATAAAAGAGGGCGTCTAGAACTCACCTGATAGTAGACTCCTGTTTTCCTTAGCCGAACTCCTTAGCTAGGACTCAAGGAACCTACATCATTACATCATCCCATTACATCACATTCTTAGACTTAGAAATTATTCTAAGTCCTCATAACTAACTAGTCCCCATTATAAACTGAAGTTCCCGAATCTTAGCTAAGTACCCGAAACACTGGAGGTTAATTACACACCCCATACTCGAAACCCATGTACACGAAATTCCTGGAGTTCACGAAATGGAATGTACTCGAAATCATTAAGTGTATTCGAAGTGGCATGAGTACATGAAATGGCCCTTGTACTCGAAATGCCCTGTACACGAAGTATCCTTGTATTCGAAACAGTAATGTACTCGAAATAACAATATATTCGAAATAACAATGTATGATTTCGAGTACCCTCTATACCTGATTTCGTGTACTCATCATTTCATCATTAAACGTCTCAGAAATTCATCTAAGACTTTGGGAAGCTAGTTCTAGGTTCCTTAGGGTGTTATCTACACACTAGAACCTCAAAGTTCCGAACTTTATGCATAAAGGTGTGAGCTTTATGCATAAGTTCCCTTTTTATATAACTATCCTAACTTTTGTATAAAAATCTAGCTTTATATATATGAATCACTTACTTGAAGGTAGCTGATTCTCCTGGTAGAATCCCGTGTGTTTCTTCCTTTGTTTGCTCGAACAAAAGCTCGTTTCTTGGAGTTCTCGAAATCCCCTTCGTATACTCGAGAGACTGTGCTTCCAGACAAAGGTTAGCACGTTTCCCAAGGCACTACTATTTATAGGCAGTGTCTTGTACTCGAAATTGTGGATTTCGAATACTTGGTTTTCGAGAACTGGTGTATTCGAACTTAAATTCGAGTACCCGACTTTGAGACCTGAACTCAGTCATTTTTCGTCCCTTTTTCTAGCAAGTTACTTACCCATTACTCGTACGTAGAATTCAAATACTTGTAATATAAAATTGGGGTGTTACAATATAATATGTTAATCGTAAGTGTAAATGATGCAATCTACAAGAGCCAAGAACCAAACCTCTGATTGACTGTCCCTAACTATCCATAGTCTAGTAAATTCATTTTCAGTTCCAAATGTAAATGTTGTAAATATTCATTCATCATGATTGACCACTTCATGTAGATGACTTTAGCTAGCAAGACCACCCGATAGATGAATGTGATGTCAACCCAAATAGTACTATTCAATACATATCCATCGGCTCAAACCCATGAGTTAAAAGTTGTGTCTAAAAAAGGAGGGACTTACGAATATATGTAAATATCTCATGCAATCCACATTCTGACTAACTTATGCTCCATTATTAACACATTTAGCATAGCAATTAAAACAGTTTGAGTATCATAGTAGAAAAGCAAAGTATTGTAACATGTATATTCCCCATAATATGTAAAAATGTAAAACGGCCTATGAATACTAATTGTGTGTATAATATTTCCCAATCAAATGAAACATGAGGTCATGTTTGTAAATCAAATGTGTATCAAATACTAATATTGGTAACCTTGATTTATGTGTCAATTTGGCAAGACTGTCTTAGATGATCTACCGCGTCCTCCCTTCTGTTAACTTGATGAAGTTGATGTATGTCGAGTAAGTTTAGGTCAATTATGTATGTACTTATAATACATGTATGTGCGGTCCAAACATGACTGACTTCCAATATCCTGTATGATTATTAGACAGGAAGTGTAACATCCGCCTCTGCCAACTATTATATTGATGCCTGACCAAGATTGGTGGCTTCGTGGCAGAACCGGTGTTATGGGAATCAATAGAGAATTTCTCTACGATTAGTTCACAAATAATTATGAGCAAATCAACAAGTGATGAGATCTCAAGGTGATTTGTTAGAATGACTTTTGAACACAGTTTAGTTCAAAAATCAAACTCCTACAGATTTAAAGAAACACGAAAGACAGAATAGATAGAGTGTAGAAAACTAAAACAAGAAGATATCAAAGAGAGCTTTGAGTTTTAGTGTTGATGGTTAGACTAAGACTAAGGACAAGGTTTTGATACCAATTGTTGAACTACAAGAACCTCGAGTAGTAGCTGTTTAACCAGAAACAATGCTTTAGACACTAAAGCTGAGGTTTCAGCTCCCTCTAAAGTTTTGCACAAGTTACTTTCGTTGTTTTAGTTTACTTGCCTAGAAAGAGAGAAGATGAGAGATAGAAAGCACAAGGAAATATGGGGGAAGTAATCCTTAATTATTCAGAGAATGTTGGGACTTGAATACCCAAACATTCTGTGATACAAGACAAGAAATAATAAGACAAATTGCTGACATTATTACAGACACTAATACAACATACTAGTACAAATACAAAGTCAACAATAACGGAAACAAGAGTCTTCAGGTCGTCCGATGTTGATGTAGATGTGCTAGAGTTCAGTGTTTATTCCATCGGAAGTTTGTTCATCGGAAGCTGATTAAATAGTCAGTAAATTGGGAAGAGAAGATTGTCTTCCGAGTCATTTGACTTCTTCCGATGAAGAGGTTGTCTTCCGATGATATCAAGATCAGCTAATGTCTTCAGAGGGAAATTTGTTCACTGACACTTCTTTTTGGGGAATGATAGCCTTCCGATACTGAAACAGTCCTTTAATCGGAAGAGTAGCATCCGCGGCTTATCTATTCGCGGTTTTATTCAAGTGTCTGGCTTCAGTGGTTTTGCTCATCAATCCTTATATTCCAACACACCGGCATTTAGTGGCAATGAGAGAGCTGTCGGCTTGATCCCATGGATTGAGAAGATGGAAACGACCCTTGACATCAATGGTTGCCACGATCAGCATAAAGTGAGGTATGCTGTAGGCTCGTTCAACAAATGAGCATTGACCTGGTGGAAGGCTCAAGTCTACACTAGGGGCAGGGATGAGACTCTGTCCATGCCATGGGTGGAATTCAAGACTTTGTTGAGGGCTGAGTTTTGCCCAAGGAATGAGCTGAAGAAGGTTTAGACGGAACTACTCATCCATGTCATGATTGGTGCTGGGCATCTGGCCTACAGTACCAGATTTCATGAGTTAGCTACATTGGCACCGGATATAGTGCCAACACTTGAGAAAAGGATTGAGCGGTATGTCGGTGGACTACCGGCCTGTGTTCAGGGGCATGTGATTGCTACCCATCCAACTACCCTGGAGATGGCTGTCACTCTGTCATCAACACTGACAGATGTAATGGTTGCCTCCGGGGCACTGAAGAAGGAAATTGAAGCAGCAAAGGTTGGAATTTCAGGAAAACCGGATAAACGCCCGGCAAAGAAACAGAATGTGGTCAAGAATTATGCTACGACCACTCAAACAACACTGGCTACCCAATCACCACCACTACAAATCAAGCGGCCTTACATTGGCACAACACCATTGTGCAATGGCTGCCAGTATCATCATCAACCAACTTCCCAGTGCAGACAGTGCAACAACTGTGGGAAACTTGGTCATTGGGCCACTCAATGCAGGAGCACAGGGGCTCAGAACAGGAACAACAATGCAGCGGTTACAGCTGCTGCTGCTGACAACAGGTCTTGCTACACTTGTGGCAAACCTGGACATTTCTCGCGGGATTGTCACAAGAGAATTCAACCAAGGGCTCAAGTAGCTAGAGGGCGAGCCTTTCAGATTGGAGCTGCTGCTGCTCGACAGGATCCGAATGTGGTCATGGGTACATTTCTCTTATCTGACATTTATGCGTCTATATTATTTGACACTGGTGCGGATCAGAGTTTTATCTCATCCGACTTTACATGCCAATTTAATCATGTTGAGTAATCTTTGGACTCCCCTTATATCATTGAGATAGCAAATGGCAAACAAATAACAGTTAACACAGTACTTAGGAACTACCCACCAACACTTGGTGATCATACATTTTTCATCAATTAGATACCGATGGAATTGGGCAGTTTCGATATTATCGTCGGAATGGATTGGTTATCTCTTAACAGAGTTGAATTCGTCTGTTGCGAAAAGCTATTACGTATTCCAGTGGAGAACAATCAGGTGTTAGAAATTCATGGAGATCAGGCAAATCGTAGTGTCAAAATAATATCCTACATTAAGGCACACAAGTGTCTAAGGAAACAGTGCATCGCATTCCTAGCTCATGTGGTGGAGAAAGACAAGAAAGCAATCAAGATTCAGGAATTACCGGTTGTGAAAGACTACGCGGACGTGTTTCCTGATGACTTACCAGGATTGCCACCTGAACGATCAGTGCAATTCCGCATCGACTTAATTCCGGGAGCGGTTCCTGCGGCTAAGTCTTCTTATAGACTTGCACCATCAGAAATGCAGGAACTGTCCAATCGACTACCAGAACTACTAGACAAGGGATTCATTCGATCGAGTTTCTCACCATGGGGAGCTCCGGTTATGTTTGTCAAGAAAAAGGATGGATCCTTCAGAATGTGAATCGATTACAGAGAGCTTAACAAATTCACCATCAAGAATCGGTACCCGTTACCAAGGATTGATGATTTGTTTGATCAATTACAGGGAGCTCAATACTTCTCAAAGATATACCTACGTTCAGGTTATCATCAGCTCCGGATTCAAGAGGAAGACATACCGAAGACGGCTTTTCGTACCCGATACGGTCACTACGAATTCATGGTGATGCCATTCGGATTGGCGAAAGCACCGGTAGTGTTCATGGATCTAATGAACCGGGTGTGCAAGCCGTATTTATATCAGTTTGTTATTGTCTTTATTAATGATATACTGATCTATTCAAGAAGCGACAAGGAACATGAACAACATCTCAGAACAATCTTGGAACTCCTAAATAATGAACAACTCTATGCCAAATTCTCCAAGTGTGAATTTTGGCTGAGAGAAGTTCAGTTTTTGGGTCACGTGATTAACAGTAATGGTATTCATGTGGATCCTGCCAAGATTGAAGCAATCAAGAATTGGGATGTGCCCACAACACCGACTAAGATAAGATCATTTTTGGGAATGGCGGGTTAATATAGGAGATTAATTCCGAATTTCTCTAAGTTAGCCTTACCTCTCACCAAGCTAACTCAGAAAAGCGAACCATTTGTGTAGACGCAGAAACAAGAAGAGGCATTTCAAACATTGAAACAAAGATTGTGCAATGCTCCAATCTTAACACTCCCAGAGGGCAATGATGACTTTGTAGTATACAGTGATGCTTCCCATCAGGGACACGGTTGTGATTAATGCAACTGGACAAAGTTATTGCCTACGAATCAAGACAGTTGAAGATATATGAGAAGAACTACACAACGCATGACTTAGAATTGGGAGCGGTTGTCTTTGCTTTAAAGATTTGGAGACACTACCTATATGGTACCAAGTGCACGATCTTCACAGATCGCAAGAGTTTACAGCATATATTTGATCAAAAGGAGCTTAACATGCGACAGAGACGTTGCGTCGAGCTTCTCAACGATTACGATTGTGTGATCAAATACCATCCGAGCAAAGCTAATGTTGTTGCAGATGCTTTGAGCCGGAAGGAAAGAGTCAAACCCTTGCGCATTAAAGCAATGGGAATGATTGTGCAAACAAGTTTGAGAGATCAAATTCTACAAGCACAACAAGAGGCAGTGGCAAGAAAAAATTTGAGGAACGAACTCGATTGTGGAGTCGAGAAACATTTTGAGACAAAACGAGATGGAGTTATTTACTTTTAGGATCGTGTATGGATCCCGGCCGTTGATGAACATCGAAAACTCATTCTTGACGAGGCACGCCAAACACGATATTCTATTCATCCTGGTACCGATAAGATGTACCAAGATCTTAGGTAATTTTCTTGATGGCCAGGTATAAAGAAGGATGTGGCTACTTATATTGTAAGTGCCTAACATGTGCTAAGGTCAAAGCTGAACACCAGAAACCATCAGGTTTGCTGGAACAACCAGAGATACCACAATGGAAGTCAGAACAAATAGCTATGGATTTTATAACCAACCTACCCCGTACTTCCATATGGGCCATTGTTGATCGATTGACCAATTCCGCTCATTTCCTACCGATCAGAGAAAACTACAAGATGGAAAAGCTAGCAAGAATTTATGTCAATGAAATAGTAGTACGGCACGGTGTGCCAATATCTATTATTTCAGATCGGGACAGTCAATTTTCATTGCGGTTCTGGCAATCACTGCAACAATCCTTAGGGACAAGTGGGAGACAACAGAATCACTGGGCCTGAACTTATTCAGGAGACAACTGATAAGATAGCCCATATTCAACAGAGATTACAAGCAACACGGAGTTGCCAAAAGAGTTACGCAGACAAACGGCGAAAGCCTTTGGAATTCCAGGTGGGTGACCAAGTCCTGTTGAAAGTGTCCCCGTGGAAATACGTGGTTTGTTTTGGGGCTAAGGGCTAGTTAGCACAAAGGTATGTCGGACCGTTCGAGATAACTCAACGGATTGGTCCTGTGGCATACAGACTCAGACTTCCTGATGAACTCAGCAGGGTACACGATGTATTTCATGTATCAAATCTTAAAAGATGTCTTGCTGATAAATTGTTAGTCATACCTCTGGAAGAGAAACAAGTGGATGAACAATTACATTTCATTGAAGAACCTGTAGAGATTATGGATCGTGAAGTCAAGAGACTGAAACGAAGTTATATTCCTATCGTGAAGGTTCGTTGGAACTCCAAGCGTGGACCAGAATTTACCTGGGAGCGTGAGGATCACATGAAGAAAACGTATCCTCATCTGTTTCAAGAAGCAGTGCCAAACAATGATGCTTAAATTTCGGGACAAAATTTCTTTAACAAGGGGAGACTGTGACAACCAGTACCTGATCGTCCGGCAATTCCGTACTGTACGTGTACTTTCACTATTTAGTATGTGTAAATACAATGCATAAACAGTTGGGTGACAAATGAACTAAGAAAACAAACAACAGTTGTATGTGTTTAAATGAAAATTTTAAATACAACGAATACAACAACTCATGAGAAACAACAATGTGAAAACAAATGACAAAACATATCGGTTGCGATCTGATATCCACAAATAACAGGAATCAGATGGCCAACAATTCAGTGAGAAAACAATGTGAATTCAATGTTAACAATGTGAAAACAAGCAAGTTTAGTTGAGTCCGTCAGTGAATAATAAACTGGCAGTGTGTTTGCGGGGTGACGATTCACACAAACATATCTGTGAGTTTAAAGTTCTGAACGATGACTGAAAAGTAGAAAACAAGAATCAGAAAGTAAAACCGTTGCCGGATTCGTTCGGGTGACGATTCCAACGAATACACGCGATGGCGGAACGATCTAACGAAACGAAACGACAAAACGATTTAATAATAATATAATGAAAGAATTAAAAAGATTAACTAGGAATAACAACCCCAAAAATGTCAAAATAAAACCTATTTTAGTTAACTCGTAAAATACGCGAATTCGTTCCGGAAATGTAATGAAAACAAGAACCGAGCAACCGAAACGAACACGAACACACGCGGGGTTTAAAAATCCATTTTCAAGCCTTTAATTCTCATTTACTCCGCCACCTACTCACTCTCTCTCTACAATTTTTGGTTTCCCTCTCTCTCTCTAAGATTTCTACACAAAATCAACTAGATCTTCTTCATCTCTTGACCAAATCCTTCAAGTATGCTACCAAATCGAACTCTCAACACCATCTACAAGAAAGTACAATAGATCGGAAGTAAAACCAACCAAAAACGACGTCATATGGGCTACAAGTTTGCGAAAATTAGGGTTTTCTACAACCTTAGTGTACATTGGTTGTTAACCGGTTTTGAGCCACCCCAACACACGTAAATGTCACCCAAACAGATTGTAACCATGAACAATACCCTCCATGAGCTGCTATCTCGCAAAAGAGTGCCAAACCATGACCTTTGCAGTTCATGAGAATGAGAGGAGCTGAAACCAGCTCGGCCGAATGGCAGCCTGCATGGGCCGAATGGGACATGGGCGAATAGGCCAGTTCTTCGCATGGTCCGCATAACCGAAGGAGTGGCCGACCGAAAGGCCCATTCGTGGGTTATCATTCGCATGTATGATGTTCATTCGGGCAGGGATAGTCTTTCGCACCACATGATTCATTCGCCCAAGGCTTGGGGAACCCATTTGTACAAGAATATTCATTTACATGCACACACGGCCGAAGCCCAGGATCTCATTCACTCCAACCCACATGATTCATTCGCCCAAGGCTTGGGGAACCCATTTGTACAAGAATATTCATTTACGTGCACACACGGCCGAAGCCCAGGATCTCATTCACTCCAAAGAGACATTCAGTTGTGGATTGCTTACCCTATTCACACCATGATTCTCATTCGTATTTCATTTTAACTATCCAAAAACAGGAAGTCGATAACATGGAGCCACTTTCATTTAACAACATATATCAACTAGGATAGTAATTAGTATTACCACAAAGTTGGTTACTTTGATATTTAATTAACTAAATAACAACTAAATATTTTTCATAAGGTGTTAAAGGGTTAAGTTTCAATTTGTTACTTACCTTCAAACAACCAAAAGGATAATAAATCTTCTAAGTGAACAACTATTAGAGTTTAAATCAACATAAAATTATAAGTTTTATACTTAGAAACTATCTTGATTTACAAACCTTAATATCAATAAACCTAAGTATTATACTTTGAGAATAATATGGATTTTCAAAGTTGGGCTTAAGACTAATAAAGGTGATTGAGACCAAGTCTCTAATCACAACTAACACGATATGCTAACCTTAACTTAATTGGATAAGCGTTAGTATGATCCATCACAAGTGAATGAGGACTAAGAAATAACAAAGACCTTCAAGTGTTAGCCAACTTTAGGGCTAACACACACACACATACCTATAAATTATACTTATAAGTTACAAACAAATTGAATACAACACAAGATCGGGAACACAACCTCTAGAACAACAGTGAGCGCATGTATTTTCTTGTATTACTTAGTCAACCACTTCAAGTACAAGGTGAGTTCATACGCCCCTTTTCTAATCTTACTTATTTTAAATTGCGGGGCTGAGAAACATGCTAATTCTTTTAATTCTTTAAAAGTTTTAGTACAACATTTCAATTATACTATGATTTAGATAATATTGTTTTATATTTATTATTACTTATCATTGTATGTATGCTTTTGTGATCCTAACATAATTGAGATATCTAGGATGAATCATGATAACATAGTTTCATGATTTCAAAAACACAATAGAATCATACAAATTGAAAGATTATATCTTATAACACTGTATTATTCTTACAAGAATGAACAATGAGATAATCATGAGATAACAATTTGACAATGACAAGAATTAACAAGAGTGATATGATGAAAACATAATTTCATGATATCATTCACCACCCGAGCTAATTAAGTGTAGTAGGACTAGTTCTAACAACACTATGGTTACAACAGGGTGAAGACTATGGAAAAACATGAGACAATTACAAGGTTTAACAAGAATGATAATCATGATAACATAATTTCATGATAATAATATCATTCATACATTTACTAACATTGTGTAATAAGAAAAGTTCTTATAACACTTTGTTAAAGACTATGAGAACACCTAACACTGAGAACAGACAACATTGAGATGATGACTATGGGTAAACATAACAACAATTGATTACCATTAAACTGTTTATATCATATCACAACAATCATGTGTTCATGAGTTCAAATACAATTGTAAGTCCCTACTAGAGAATCGTTTACCAGTTAATTTAGTGCTACTAAACCGACGATAACGTAGTGGTACCATAGGTTTGACAAACCGCCGCGAGTGAGGTCGGTACGTTGATCGTATTTTATCATTGGGCGGTAACATATGACCGGTAACATGGCGACATCAGTCAGGTTTGGTAAACGACACATGGTGATATTAATCTACAGTAACTAATTGTAATTAAATCCTTCAATTCTATTAACTAGTAGATTGAGGAATTGATTTTCTCTCATGTCACATTACTAGTGTTAGTTTCGTTGAAGGCACTGAGAACACAAATGTGATAGAGGTAAATTGGATGCATTGTGATCTGTTTCCGTGAGGATCACAATGGATCCCATTTAGGCTCTATGCGTTCCAGGATGAGAACAATATCAATACGTTAACTGTCACTCCTATTATAAGAAGCGAATTGCAGTTAACCCTACAAACGAGAGAATAATAATAAGGACAAGGTTTAATAAATATGTTTTCCTTAAAACATTGAGGGCTTGTCATTACTTAGGTTTTGATAAACTACTTCCCTCATACTTTATTATTCTTTATATATAACACAATGGGTGATGACAGAATTCATGGGTGAATATCAAATGGGGTGAACACATGTGAGATAGAAATGGGTATCTATAGTTGTATTGCAAGTGGGGTTGAATTATGTTGAGTATGTTGTGGGATGTCGGCTGGGGGCTTGTTCCCCCTACGTATGCCCAATATATAAGCATACTTGATGGGATGAAATACTACTTGTAAGTACAACTATGGAGAGGCCATTGTGTGAGACAAATGAAGCAAACATCAAAGAGACTTGTGTATGACATTGTGACTGTGATTACCAAGAAACCAACTGTTTTCAATTACTAAACTTGTGAACTCACGAACCTAGTGTTGAATTTGTTTCAATGCATGTTTTCTCAGGTTACGAACATGTTTAGTCACCAGGCCACACAACCACAACCACTGCAGATCAAGAGGCCATACACTGGCACAACACCATTGTGCAACAACTGCCAGTATCATCATCAACCAACTTCTCAGTGCAGGTAGTGCAACAACTGTTGGAAGTTTGGTCATTGGGCCACTCAATGCAAGAGCACGGGGGCTCCAAACAGGAACAACAATGCAGCAGTTACAACTGCTGCTACTTACAACGGGTCTTGCTACACTTGTGGCGAACCTGGACATTTCTCGCGGGATTGTCCCAAGAGAATGCAACAAAGGGCTCAGATAGCTAGAGGACGAGCCTTTCAGATTGGAGCAGCGGCTGCACGACAAGACCCGTATGTGGTCACTGGTACATTTCTCTTATCTAACTTTTATGCATCTATATTATTTGACACTGGTGCGGATTAGAGTTTTACCTCATCCGACTTTGCATGCCAACTTAGTCATGTTGAGGAATCTTTGGAGTCCCCATATACCATTTAGATAGCAAATGGAAAACAGATAACAGTTAACACAGTACTTAGGAAATGTTCACTAACACTTGGTGATCACACATTTTCCGTCGATTTGATACCGATGGTGCTGGGCAGTTTCGATATCGTTGTCAGAATGGATTGGTTATCTCTTAACATAGTTGAAATCATCTGTTCTAGAAAAGTTATTATGTATTCCAGTGGAGAACGATCGAGTGGTGGAAATTCATGGGGATCAAGCAAATCTCAGTGTCAAATTAGTATCGTGCATGAAGGCACGCAAGTACCTAAGGAAACAATGTATCGTATTTCAAGCTCACGTTGTGGAAAAGGAAAAGAAGACGATCAAGATTCAAGATGTACCGGTTGTGTAAGACTTTGCGGACGTGTTTCCGGATGACTTACCGAGATTGCCACCTAAGCGATTAGTGCAATTCCGCATCGATCTGGTTCCGGGAGCAGTTCCTGTGGCTAAGTCTCCTTACAGACTCGCGCCATCAGAAATACAAGAACTGTCCAATCAATTACAGAAGCGGCTGGACAAAGGATTCATTCGACCGATTTTCTCACCATGCGGAGCTCTGGTCCTGTTTGTCAAGAAAAAGGATGGATCCTGCCGGATGTGTATTGATTACGGAGAGCTTAACAAGCTCACCATCAAGAATTGGTACCCGTTACCGAGGATTGATGATCTGTTTGACCAATTACAGGGAGCTCAGTATTTCTCAAAGATTGACCTGCATTCAGGTTATCACCAGCTCTGGATTCAAGAAGAATACATACCCAAGACGGCCTTGCGTACTCGATATGGACACTATGAGTTCATGGTGATGCCGTTTGGATTGATGAATGAACCGGCAGTGTTCATGGATCTTATGAACCAGGTGTGTAAGCCGTATCTGGATCAGTTTGTTATTGTCTTTATTGATAACATACTGATTTATTCAAGAAGAGAGAAGGAACACGAGCAACACCTCAAAACAATCTTAGAACTCCTAAAGAATGAACAACTCTATGCCAAATTCTCCAAGCATGAATTTTGGTTAAGAGAAGTTCAGTTCTTGGGTCACGTGATTAACAGTGATGGAATTCACGTGGATTCTGCCAAGATTGAGGCAATCAAGAATTGGCACGTGCCCACAACACCTACAGAGATCAGATCATTTCTGGGTTGGTGGGTTATTATAGGAGATTGATTTTGAATTTCTATAAGATAGCCTTGCCACTCACAAAACTCACTCAGAAAAGTGAACCATTCATGTGGACGTAGAAACAAGAAGAGGCCTTCCAAACATTGAAACAATGATTGTGCAATGCTCCAATCTTAACACTCCCAGAGGGCAACGATGACTTTGTAGTTTATTGTAATGCTTCCCATCAGAGACTTGGTTGTGTTTTAATGCAACAAGATAAAGTCATTGCCTACGCGTCAAGACAGTTGAAGATCCATGAGAAGAATTACACGACGCATGATTTGGAATTGGGAGCTGTTGTTTTTACTTTAAAGATTTGGAGACATTACCAATATGCTACCAAATGCATGATCTTCACAGATCACAAGAGTTTACAACATATATTTGATCAGAAGGACCCTCACATGAGACAGAGACATTGGGTTGAGCTCCTGAACGATTATGATTGTGTGATCAAATACCATCCGGGAAAAGCTAACGTCGTGGCCGACGCTTTGAGCCGGAAGGAAAGAGTCAAACCCTTGCGCGTTAGACAATGGGAATGGCTATGCAAACAAGTCTGAGAGACGAAATTCTACAAGCACAACAAGAAGCAGTGGCAATAAACAATTTGAGGAACGAACTCGACTGTGGAGCCTAGAAACATTTTGAGACAAAACAAGATGGAGTTATCTATTATCAGGATCGTGTTTGGATCCCGACAGCAGATGAACTCCAGAAACTTATTCTTGACGAGGCATACAAAACACATTATTCTGTTCATCCTGGTGCTAATAAAATGTACCAAGAACTTAGGTCATCGTATTGGTGGCCGGGTATGAAGAAGGATGTGGCTACTTATGTTGGTAAGTAACTAACATGTGCTAAGGTCAAAGCTGAACACCAGAAACCGTCAGGTTTGCTGGAACAACTAGTGATACCACAATGGAAGTGGGAACAAATAGCTATGGATTTTATAACCAAGTTACCCTGTACTTCCAGTGGACAAGATTCTATATGGGACAGACTGACTAACTCCGCACACTTCTTACCAATTCGGGAAACCTACAAGATCGAGAAACTTGGAAGACTTTACGTCAATGAAATATTTGTGCGGCATGATGTGCCACTATTTATGATTTCTGACCGGGACAGTCGATTTACATCGCGGTTCTAGCAATCATCGCTCCAATCCTTAGGGACGAGCGTGAACTTGAGCACCGCTTATCATCCACAAATGGATGGTCAGAGCGAGCGAACTATCCAAACCCTAGAAGATATGTTGAGGACGTGCATCCTGGACTTTGGTGGAAGTTGGGACAAACACCTACCACTCATTGAGTTCTCCTATAACAATTGTTACCACAGCAGTATTGGATGTGCTCCGTTCGAATCACTATATGGTAGAAAATGTCGGTCTCCAATTTGTTGGACTGAAGTAGGAGACAACAGAATCACTGGGCCTGAGCTTATTCAGAAAACTACTGATTAGATAGCCCAGATTCAACAGAGATTACAAGCAACACGCAGTCACCAAAAGAGTTACGCAGAAAAACGACGAAAGCCTTTGGAATTCCATGTGGGTGACCGAGTCATGTTGAAAGTTTCCCCATGGAAAGGTGTGGTTTGTTTTGGGGCTAAGGGCAAGTTAGCACCAAGGTATGTCAGACCGTTCGAAATAACTCAACGGATTGGTCCTGTGGCATACAGAATCAGACTTCCAGATGAACTCAGCGGGGTACACGATGTATTTCGTGTATCAAATATTAAGAGATGTCTCGCTGATGAATAGTTAGTCATACCTCTGGAAGAAATACAAGTGGATGAACAATTCCATTTCATTGAAGAACATGTAGAGATTATGGATCGTGAAGTCAATAGACTAAAACGAAGTCGTATTCCTATCGTGAAGGTTCAATGAAACTCCAAGCGCGGACCAGAGTTTACCTGGGAGCGTGAGGATCACATGAAAACAAAGTATCCCCACCTGCTTGAAGAAGTAGTGCCCGACAATGATGCTTAAATTTCAGGACGAAATTTCTTTAACAAGGGGAGACTATGACAACCAGTGCCAGATCGTCCGGCAAGTCCGTACGGTATGTGTATTTTCACCCTATACTATGTGTAAATACAATGTGAATAACAGTTATGTGACAACATGTTTAAGAAAACAAATAACAGTGGTATGTGTTTAAGTGAAAATTTAAATACAGTAAATCCAACAACTTATGTGAAACAACAGTGTGAAAACAAATGACCAAAGCTTATCGGTTGCGAACTGATGTCCATAAATAACAGGAATCAGATGGCGACAAAACATTTATAACAATGTAACAATAGGTGTGTTTAGTTGAGTCCGTCAGTGAGGAAATACAATTCAGTATCGTTTACGCCTAATGAACTGACAGTGTGTTTGCATGGGTGACGATTCACACAAACATATATGTGAGTTTAATGTTCCGAACGATAGCTGAAAAGTAGAAAACAAAAATCAGAAAGTGAAACCCTCGTCGTGTTCATTCGGGTGATGATTTGAACGAATACGCGCGAAGGTTACACGATCTGACGAAGCTGTTAAAATAAACGTTTTCGATACAGTAATAAGAAAAAAAAATAATAAAATAAAACCATTTTCCTTATTATTAAACTCGTAAAATACGCGTTTTACAATCCGGAAATGTAACGAAAACAAGAACCGAGCAATCGAAATGAACCCGAACACACGCAGGGTATAAAAACCCCAACTCAAGCATTTAATCTCATGTATTATCCCACCCACCTCCTCTCTCTCTCTCTCTCTAAACTCGGTTTCTCTCTCTCTCTCTAGGGTTTCATCACAAAAACAATAAGATCTATCTTGATTCTTAACCAAATCTTGCATATAAACTATCAAATCGAAGCTCTCCACATCCTCTACATAAAAGTACAAATGATCGTAAGCAAAATCCACTGAATTGAAGGTAAATAGAGTTGCAAGTTTCGGATTTTTAATGTTTTCACCCCTTGGTTCGAATCTCACTGTTTAACCGGTTATAAACCCACAAAAACCTAAAGAAAACATTCGAAACTAGTCGAGAGAGGCGTAGGGACTTGGAGAACACTTTAATTGGGTCTAAACCTTGAAGATGGTACCAAGAAGGTGCTCGGTTTCGAACCAGGCGAATGATGCGTTCAAATAGACCGAATGGCCATAGGCCGAATGGCATAGCCATGACCGACTGGGAGCCATTCGCACAAACTAGACAGTTGTCACACCCCGAGCCGACGGGTTCAATCGACTTCCCCGTCTGGCGGAAGGTTCCCGGGGCGTGATATCGTGAGTGATAATCATGATGATCAGATTGTTTACATAGCATCAATGTTAAAAATAATTAAAGCACCATGACATTAAACTAGAAATTTCAAAGTTAAAATAAAATTGTCAACAAAAAATGTGCTTCCCAAAAACTAATAGGTCCTCTAACTAGCATCCTAGCATACATTCCTGAAAACCTTAGCTTAATCATGCACATCACCTGAGAAAGCATGAAAGAAAACGAAGTCAACACAATGGTTGGTGAATTCATATAGTTTAGTTGTTGAAAAATATCTTTTGCAAATCCCTTTTTAGATACAACCTTAACCTCATTAACATCACCTGTATCATCCAACTCGGTATGCTTATGTATAGGGCATACGAAAGAGTCGAGCCTACAACCCGCCCAGACGCCATCCCACCACATACTAAGCCACATAGGACATTGTTGTTAATGATAATTAAGAATTTTATCTACCTTTCAATTCCATTTCAAAAGAATAGCCTAATTCAAATTTGCTAGGTAACAACCTTAACCTCATTAACATCCCATGTATCATCCAACTTGGTATGCGTATGTATATGGCACACGAAAGAGTCGAGCCTACAACCCGCCCAGACGCCATCCCACCACATACTAAGTCACATAGGACATTGGTGTTAATGATAATTAAGTGTCTTACCAATCATACAGTTTCATTCCCATTCTAGCCTCAAACATTTCGTTTAGAAGTCTAAAAACATGTGTACATTATCATTTACTCATCTCTTCGGTAACAACCTTAACCTCATTAACATCACCTGTATCATCCAACTCGGTATGCTTATGTATAGGGCATGCGAAAGGGTCGAGCCTACAAACCGCCCAGATGCCATCCCACCACATACTAAGTCACATAGGACATTGCTGTTAATGATCAATAAACATCTTTCCTACCACCCATTTCCATTTTAGAATTTGATTTCCACAAATTGAAATACCTCTGATTCCCTGAGTTTACCATGTATGCATGATTACCCATAGCACTTGTAGAAACATAATATTAAATGTTTAATTAAATTAATAATTAAGCATTTAAATACAACTAAGACATGACGATTGGGCCTTATTTGACTCAATCAATTAGACTTAGTTGTTGTTGGTTTTCCAAGTTGTACCCTCTCACACGTGGCCCATATCAGGCATGACCCACAAGAAGTCTACCTGTATGTGTCGGGACTTTAATGATGCCCATATCAGCTTGACCCAATGGTCTACTGTACATGCCGGGACTTTAAGGATATCCTTTGATTTCTTGATCGTCTGTGATTCTCTTGATTTTCGTTTAGTAGTTTGCGTTATTGCCCATATAGCTTGACTACAAGAGCCTACTATTTATGCCTGGACTTTCCGTGTGTTACACGTGGTCTTGATTTCTATACAACTGACATCCACCTTAATTAAGCAATTAATGATTTCATTATATTTTAATGATTTCATTATTTCAGTGATTCACACACGGTTATGATTCCCATGATTCACTTGATTCTCTTGATTTTCTGATCTTTAGAACTCCATGATTTCACAATGATTACAGATTCTTGATTAGGATCCTTAGATTTACTGATCCACACACTTGATTAGATTCCGTTGCATTTGATCTTTAACTTTAGTTCTTTTTGATTTCACTTTGAATTTAAATTCTTGAATTTGAGCCTGATGGACTAAGGGTTTGTTTAGTGTTTTAGAATTAAAGTATTACTCATAAGAGTAATTTAATTAACTAGTTAGTTGATTCTGCATAGTAATTACCTAGATAGGAGTCTAGGAGTATAAACAAGCACATATATGAAACATATAATAAATGAAAGCATTTACGTAAAACAATTTAAATAAAACAGTTTACGCATGCTTCTCAGCCCCGCGTTTTGAAACAAAAATATTTAGAAAAGGGGCAATGAACTCACCTTTGTTGTTGTGTACTGTACTAACACAAAATGCGCGCTCGTTGTTGTAGATTAGGTTTCTTCAGTTCCTGATTTGTTTTAAAAGATTTCGAATACGGTAAGTATACGTATTTGTCGTCGTATCTAGGGTTTAGTCTCGGTGTGCAACTTATTACCCGTTATTATCCCAACTCCCATGATTTATCATTGCAAGTTCTGAATAAAATGCTTTTAAGCTTAATTTACTTTAATTTAAATGCTAAGTCATGTCCATTTGTTTTAATTTATTAAAACTTATAAATTATTTTCCTTTAGTAAATCATAATTAATTTAAATGAAAAAGGATTTTAAATTATGATGGGCCTTAGTTGGCCCATTAGGCCCATTTTGGCCCTTTGCTAGTCTTTGATTCCAAATTATTAAAACTCAAGTCTTTGAATAATCCTATATAGATAATTACATCATCTAAGTTAATTATCCATGTTAATATTTTTTCTAGGTTAGTGTTAGTAATTAAATTAACACGTCCTCCTTTAGACTTTTGTTTTGATCCTCATGAGCTCATATAAATTTCCCAAGTGTTAAACAATTTGGAACCCTTATTATAAGAAGATAAGCAATACAAGATCACCCCTCCTCACCCTTAAACATTTAGATTCGTAACATGATCTTAGAAACCCACTTTTCCTTAAAACCTAAATCCTTTGTTACTTATTTGACCCCATGCCCACACATACATGATTAATCCCCATGCGCGTGGGAAGACTTAAGAGTCTTTGTAATAATTAGGTGTGTTTCCCACTAGGGCAGCAAACTTATTGGAAAAATACCCAAAGGTTCGGCTGTTTTGACAGCTTGGACCTTCATTGGTTCGTGGGTCTCCATGGGTTCGGCTAGGTCTCACAGTTAAGGTTCGCAGCAAGAACGTATTTTTATCTAGCCAAGGTTCGTACCCATACAAGGTTCGTGGAGCTATGTGTTTTCCCATACTAGGTTCGTTGGGTCCTAGGTTCGGTAATGTAGGAGGGTTCGGCTGGCATGGAAGATTCGGACATAGCTGGGTTCGTGGCTAAACTAATGAGTGTGCAGCATGCAGGTTCGTTGGGAGAGAAGGTCCGCCATCCTAGGGTTTGCTTAATCATGAGAATGGTTCGTCCCTGGCTAGCTGATTATTGAGAACAGGTTCGGCCCTAGAAGTGGGTTCGTCTAGTATCACCTTCGGTTGGCACAGGTTCGGCCATTCGAAGGTTCGCCAACCTGTGCTCTTTGTGAGCCTAACCTGAACATCACGATCTTCTTCCTCGAACCAGCTGTTACAGGTTATCCTCTAAAGTTTCATAGTCATTCACTGTAGTTTATCTAAGTGTTCACTAGGTGTTAGATCGATTAGAATGAAATGAATTCAAGAATTCGTGGTTCATACTCAAAAACCGAAAGAAAACAAAGATTTACCTCAAAATCAGTGAATGAAAGCTTGAATCCTTTGTACTTCCGTGATCTACGTGATGATATGGTCGTTTTGACACCAAGAACATCCGATTTCGTGAAGAAATGGAGGAGTAATCTTAGAGAGAAGGTGGTATAACTTTCTAGAGAGAGAGAAGAACGAATTAGAGAGAGAAAGAGAATGTTGGTGGTGGTAGATAGGGGAATAACTGCTTCATTTAATGAAGTAAAAATACCCAGTAGGTTCGGTTTCGTTTGGTTTTGCGTAAAGCGTTGGTTCTTCGTAATTTTCGTAACAAAACGATTCCGTTTATAAAATAAGATTTATAAAATTATTCTAAGTGATTATTCCTAGTAAATTAACTAAATATCTTTCATTTATTTAAAATTTTCATAACTATTAAATTTACTGTTAAAAATCGAATCGTACAGTCGTCGCGCGTATTCGTTCGAATCGTCACCCGTACGAACATGACGATAACTATACTTTTCAATATTGTTTTCTAATTATCGGATATCATTCAGAACGTTAAACTTTCAGATTTATTTGTACAGATCGTCACCTATACGAAAAATCCGTCGATTTAGCATTCACGTAACGACATCCGTATTGTTTTGTTCTCTAAACCCTCACATACGTTTATACATAATAAAATCCTAACAAATAATCACATGATGGTTCTGTGTTGCTAGATGATTATCTGACTGATGAACCATGTTTTCTGAGTTTTGTTTCTCTGTAATGATTTAGAATTTGTTGTTTGATAACTCAAACTGATACTGATGTATGATAAAAATATGAAATACATGAAACACTTAAAGTTTATACCTGATTACTGTTCATGATACTGTTGAGATCACTGTTCCGGTGACGTTTCCGGCATTGATGTTACAGTCTCCCCTTGTTAGAGAAATTTCGTCCAAAAATTTAAGAGTTATTTCTATCAGGTTCGTCTTCCTCTGTTAACAGTTGGGGGTACTTTGACTTCATGTGATCTTTGCGTTCCCAAGTAAACTCGGATCCGCGCTTTGAATTCCAACGAACCTATATAATCGGAGTACGGCTTCGCCTTAGTTGTTTAACCTTGCGAGCCATAATCTCCGAAGATTCTTAGAGAAAGTATAAATGTCCGTCCAATTGAATTTCTTCAACTGATATGACGAGCGATTCATGCATACGGCATCTATTCAAGTTCGAGACGTGAAACACGTCACGCACACCACCAAGATCATCTGGTGATCTCAATCTATATGCCACAGGACCAATACGTTCGATGATCTCGAATGGTCCTACGTATCGTGGTGCTTATTCGCCCTTTTATTCCTAAATGGACTACGCCTTTCCATGGGAATACCTTTAACATGACACGGTTTCCCACTTGAAATTTTATCGGCTTACACCATTTATTGGTTTAGCTCTTCTGTCAGCTCCTTGCTGTCTGTAGCATTTTTTGAATCTGAACCATCTTGTTAATAGTTTCTCGACTAAGCTTTGGTTTAGTTGTTCAATTATCTCCTATCTCGGTCCAACAGTTCGGTGACCGACATTTCCGGCCTTAATGAGCCTCGAATGATGTGCATTCAAAGCTACTATTATAACTATTGTTGTAGGAGGATTTGATCATTGATGACTCAAATGGTATCTTGACCACTGGAAGTGCGGGGTAGCTTCGCATCGAAATCCATAGCTATTTGTTCCCACTTCCAGAGCAAAATTTCAGGTTGTTCCAGTAACCCTGACGGGTTCTGATGTTTCGCCTTTACCCTTGCACACGTAAGACATCGGCCGACGTACTCGGCTATGTCTTCCTTCGTTCCCGGCCACCAATAAAATCTCTGTAAGTCTCAGTACATTTTATCGGCGTCTGGATACACTGATTATCTGGTTCGTGTGATTTCTCGAGAATAAGCTTTTCTCGGTTCATCAACCGCAGGAAATCCACCCACTATTTTGGTAGTAGCTATTTCATTCGGTTTCATTTCAAGCTATCTTTCTGCTCTACAATCTAGCACACTCCATAATGTGTTCATGTGGAATTCTCACGACTCTAGGTCTTGATCGTCAGCTCGAGATCCTTAAGTCACACACGGCGAATTTTAGGTTATTTGATATAACCATATTAATACTTCACTACCTGTTTAATCTGTTATTAGCTTTGAAAGTGTTATTTATATGTTGGGGAGGTTTATCTAAAATATGGTAGTCCTATTAGAATAAAGGTAATTATTTATCTTTTAAGTAATCCTATACACATCTGATAGGTGATGTATATATTTATTTTACTTCTACCCAAAAGTCGTGTGACTTATGGGGCTTATTGCTACAGTTGTTCCAATTGTTACTATTCGTAGCCTACTTTACACTTGAAGAATTTAGCATAGAGTTGCTCTTTCCTTAATAGCTCTAAAATCTTCCGGAAATGTCGTTCGCGTTCTGCCTTGTTCTTAGAATAAATCAGTATGTCATCCCTGACGATAATGACAAACTGCCCTCAGATACGGTTTGCACACTCGGTTCATGAGGTCCATGAAAACCATGGGTGCATTCTTCTATCCGAAAAGCATTAACGTAAACTTGGAATGCCCTTATCTCATTCGGATTGTTGTATCTGGCATATCTATGTCTTGTATTAACAATTGATTTCTCTTGATCTACTTATCTAGTTTAGTTATGTTTCCAGCACAGTTCTAATATTATCCTGTCATAACATCCTAGAATTGAAGTTCTCTAAATTAAGTAACTCGAGTTCTATAAAGTCTAGGTGGGAAAGTGACAGCTTACACACTAGCTTTAGGCTTTTAGTGCTCTAAGTAGATAAGGTTCTTTTTCTAATTATAGTAACTAGAGTGTAATTAAGAATTACTCTGTCTTTACTTATTTCCTTAACGATTATTTGACCTAAGGCTTCCTTAGGTTACTATTCCTATGATCTTATTGCATCGAACTTGCTTATAGTTTCCTTGGATTTATTGTTTTTCAAGCCACAACGGGGTATGCATTTCAAATTTGCACGCCGATAAATAATTTAGCGTAACAGGATGGAATATGCATACCTGTGGTGTCATCCCACCCCAAACTTGAATCAAAAGCTGGTATAGTAGCCATTTCCACAGAATGCGCAGGATCTGCTGAAGATACCCTTTGTCGCACCCCGAGAAATCCCGTCCCTTTCGGGGCGCGAGCGGCGGCAGATTGTCAGGATCGCAGTCTCCGGTCACACAACATGCGAGACCTATATGTCTGGTTCATACATACGTCCAATAACTTGGATAAAATAGTTTGTAAAATCAGAGTTGCGGAAATAAAATATATGTTAACAAAACAGTTTAACATTCATAGGTAGCGGAAGCGTTAATTTAAAACGGTTTTCAAAATGTTAGGTAACAATAGTTGCGGAAGCGATTAAAGATGTTTGACAATACATAAGTAACATGATCAAATGAACACAATGTTTAATAGACTAAGACACTTAAACAGATGCATGCGACTCCAGCCTAGCATCCTATTCCTTGTGCGCGTGCCTTAGTTACCTGAGAAAACATGCGAGTAAAAGGTCAACACAAAGGTTGGTGAGAGCACAGGTTTATAATCAGCAGTAAACATCAAATGTTTAAAGTAAACGTTTAACAGGTCTATTTTTCAATACAATGCAATATCAATTGATAGCTAGTCAATATGTTTTATATCATATGCGGGTTCGCAACCGAAGCTAACATGCTGCCTCCCGCCATATCCATCCAAGATATGGTAAATGTTGTTTGGTCAATTATGCACTGTTCCGACCTCCAGTCGGGGTGGCCATACGGCTCGCAACAGTGGGGCTTGTCAGGCCCAAATAGTACTATTCAGAATTACCACGCTGAGCGCTGCGCGCTATTAACGGTTCAAGGTGTGTTTAATGAGGACTTATCAGTTTTGTGGATGAATGCCACACATATGCATATACGATATTAGCATGTACAAAAATAACCAAAAGTGTGTAGGTTGTTCAAAACAGTTGTTTGCAATGTTTTCTCCCCCAAAGGTAGAAAATAGAAAAAGGGGCCGTGAACTCACCTGGTTAGCAGTTCCGGTATGTTCGTGTGTTCGCGTCTGCGAAAGCTAGCAGTCCTGCTAGTAAGCACCTATAACCATATAGGTGTGAGTATGTGTTATGTGTTGTGTTGTATCCCATACAACTCCAAGTGTCGGTGTGCTCAACCGAGTGCGTGTGTTAACTTGTGAGACTCGACGAATCGTTGGTGACACGATCGTTGTGTTTATGTGCCTTGATGCACATAAGACACCAAAATGTATCCTATGACTCTAATCACATAAGTTGCTATTTTTAGAAAGTTTCCAACTTAGGAAAGTGTGGTTATGAAATCCCATTTCATAAACTAATGACTTCCATTATGATTATAAAACACGTTTAAATTCCTAAAACATGTCGTTTGTGCATAAATCACCATTTATGCCTTTTTGCCTAAATAAAGTTTCCTTATTTGGAAAGTTTCCGTTTAAAAGCTCGTTTTCGCAAATCAAGGTTTCCAATATGCTTAGAAATCATTTCTAAACATATTTCAATATCCCAAGTTCATCAAAACACTTTAAAACATCAAAAGCCCTCTTTTGATTTATAAAAGTTTCCATTTTTAGCAAGTTTCTACAAAACCAAGTTTTTGACAAAATCAAATATCCCAATGTGTTTCTAAACACTTCAATACACATTTAACAACATCTAGACATGTCTAACATGTCTAGATTATCACAAATCCAAGACTTGCACATAAAAGTTTCCTTTTATGGCAAGTTTGTCCAAATCATCGTCAAATCTACCAATAACTCAATCAAACTCAAATCTAACATTCTAATATTATCAAACCAGTAAATCTATAACATCTATTCAACAAATCACCAACAAAATCGTGCACGATGGTCACATGGAGTTGCATGTGGGTTTTCACCCATTGCATGTGCGATCTAAATAAAGATAAACATATAAAACTACCTTAGAAGCTCTTAGACGACTGATTTCGAGTTAAACAGGAGGTATGGAGCTGCTACGATGGCTGGATTTGATTTCCTCGTCGATTGAGAGCTCCTCGATCTTCCTTGATGTTCCTATAACTCCAAATCACCAAGAGATGGCTTCTAATGGTGTTAACAGAGGTTGAAGATGGATTTCAGATGGGTTTTAGTCGCAAAAATAAGTGGGAGTTCGGAGAAAGGATGTAAGAGTTCGACTGAAATGAAAGAGGTGGGTTTTTATTGAAATTTTGATCTGCATGGCCTTCGCGTACCGCGGAGGCCGATCAAAAATCATCATCGCGTACCGCGATGTAATTCGGGAGTCTCGACTCCCGGTTTGCTTCGCGTATCGCGAAGCTTCTCGCCGAAGGGGGTATCGCGTACCGCGACGGGCCAACTTCATTGTTTTTCGATTTCGATGATACGATTTCGCTCGTACTCGATTCCTAACGTTTATCCAAAGCATCTAATACACGTTTAGCACATAATCATATAGTAACATATAAGTTTGATCACCAACGTTCGTGAGACTCGTGTGTGTGTTTCGATAACTCCTCGAATTATCTAAGATAGTTTGTGTTCGTGTTCTACAAAGTGTTTGCACGCTTGATTAATCCTAATCAACGTGTAATGCACAATTCAATAACTCCCCGAATCATTGTTTTGTGTTAGTGTTGTGTTTGTCACACTTGGCTCCTAAAACCAATGTGCAATGTATGATTCGATAGTTCCTCGAACTATCGTTTCGCAGTTGTGTGTGTTCAACTCATCTAATTAAACATAATTAAATGAAATGCAACAAGTATGAATGTGAAATGTAAAGAATATAAGAGTCGCAATTTACCTGAAATTGCCGGGTGTCACATCATCCCCTTGTTGAAAGAAATTTCGTCCCGAAATTTGGTTGTTGTTGGTAGTGTTTGAGAAGCAACAGTGTTTGAAAGACAAAAATTTTCCGGTTGTCACATCATCCCCTTGTTGAAAGGAATTTCGTCCCGAAATTTATTTGCTGTTGTCGACATTCGACGTTGTCTGCTTGAAGAGATGGGGATATTTGCGCATCATCTGATCTTCACGTTCCCACGTGAATTCAGGTCCGCGTTTTGAGTTCCATCGGACTTTGACAATAGGAATCTTACTCTGTTTGAGTTGTTTGACCTCACGGTCCATGATCTCTACCGGTTCTTCCACGAACCGTAGTTGTTCATCCACCTGGATCTCATCCAGTGGAACAATAAGTGTTTCATCCGATAAACACTTTTTCAGGTTCGATACATGAAATACGTTGTGCACTCCGTCGAGTTCGGTTGGCAAGTTGAGTTGGTATGCCACCGGACCAATCCTCTTCAGGATCTCGAAAGGTCCAATATACCGTGGGTTCAGTTTGCCTCGTTTACCAAAACGAATGACGCCTTTCCAGGGTGAAACTTTTAGAAGGACTTTGTCTCCTACCTGAAATTCTAAAGGTTTCCGGCGTTTGTCGGCATAGCTCTTTTGACGATCACGAGCTGCTGCCATGCGGTTTCTGATTTGCACGACTTTCTCTGTTGTTTCATGCACAAGTTCCGGGCCAGTGAGCTGACTATCGCCCACTTCTGCCCAACAGATGGGTGATCGGCATTTCCTGCCATAGAGTGCCTCAAAAGGCGCTGCTTTGATACTCGTGTGGTAGCTGTTGTTGTAGGAAAACTCCACCAATGGTAGGTGAATTTCCCAGCTGTTTCCAAAGTCCACTACGCACGCTCGTAGCATATCTTCAAGAGTTTGTATCGTGCGTTCACTTTGGCCATCAGTTTGTGGGTGATATGCTGTACTCATATCCAACCGCGTGCCAAGCGACTTTTGTAGTGATTTCCAGAAGTTAGAAGTGAATCTGGCGTCTCGATCCGAAATAATGGAGATCGGCACTCCATGTCGCGAGACCACTTCCTTGACATAGATTCTGGCCAGTTTTTCCATCTTGTCATTTTCCTTGATCGCAAGGAAATGTGCTGACTTAGTCAGTCGGTCCACAATCACCCATATTGTGTCACATCCACTTGGGGTACGGGGTAATTTGGTGATAAAATCCATGGAGATTTGTTCCCATTTCCACATGGGGATCTCGGGCTGTGTGAGTAATCCAGATGGTTTCTGGTACTCGATCTTGACTTTAGCACAAGTCAAGCATTTGCTGACGTAGGTGGCGATGTCAGCTTTCATGTGTGGCCACCAGTAAAGTATCTTCAGATCATGGTACATCTTATCAGATCCAGGGTGAACGGAATACCGGGATTTGTGAGCCTCGTCCATCACAAGGTCTCGTAAGTTCCCGTAATGTGGAACCCAGACGCGTTCCATGAAGTATTGTAGGCCATCGGCTTTTTCCTTAAGTTGCTGTTCCATTCCCCTTAATGATTCAGCCGCTAAGTTTTCAGGTTTAAGTGCCTCCACCTGGGCACTGCGTATCTGTTCAGGAAGATTGGGATGGATGGTGAGTTGTAAAGCTCGTACCCTCTTGGGTTTCGATGTGTTTTTCCGGCTTAGGGCATCGGCCACAACATTGGCTTTCCCCGGGTGGTACTTGATAGCACACTCATAGTCGTTTAGGAGCTCGAGCCAGCGACGTTGTCGCATGTTCAGTTCCTTCTGCTCGAATATGTGTTGGAGACTCTTGTGATCAGTGTATATCGTACACTTTGTACCGTACAGGTAGTGTCTCCAGATCTTGAGGGCGAATACCACGGCTCCAAGTTCTAAGTCGTGGGTGGTGTAGTTCTTCTCGTGGACTTTCAGTTGTCGAGAAGCATATGCGATCACCTTGTCTCGCTGCATCAGCACGCAGCCGAGTCCTTGTATCGAGGCATCGCAATATACTACGAAGTCATCCGTTCCATCAGGAAGTGATAAGATTGGTGCACTACAGAGCTTCTGCTTGAGAAGTTGGAATGCAGCTTCTTGTTTGTCAGTCCAGAGATACTTCTTGTCCTTATGGGTTAAGGCTGTAAGGGGTTGGGCTATCTTCGAAAATCCTTCGATAAATCGTCGATAATAGCCGGCCAATCCTAGGAATTGTCGCACCTCAGTTGGGGTCTTTGGTGCTTCCCAGTTCTTGATTGCCTCTATCTTAGATTTATCCACATGAATCCCTTGTTCATTAACAATATGTCCCAAAAATTGGACTTCTCGAATCCAGAAGTCGCACTTTGAGAGTTTAGCGTACAGCTTCTCTTTCCGTAGCAGTTCAAGAGCCAATTGCAGATGCTCTTTGTGTTCTTCCTGAGTTTTGGAGTAAATAAGTATATCATCAATGAAAACAATGATAAACTTGTCAAGGTATGGTTTGCACACTCTATTCATGAGGTCCATGAATACTGCGGGTGCGTTTGTCAGTCCAAACGGCATAACCAAGAACTCATAATGGCCATACCGAGTGCGAAAAGCAGTCTTGGGTATATCTTCCTCCTGAATCCTCAACTGATGGTACCCAGATCGCAGATCGATCTTGGAATAATAACTCGATCCTTGCAGTTGATCGAACAAATCGTCGATGCGAGGTAAGGGGTAACGGTTCTTGATTGTTACTTTGTTCAATTCCCGATAGTCAATGCACATACGAAACGTGCCATCCTTCTTCTTTACGAATAAGACCGGAGCTCCCCAGGGTGAGAAGCTTGGTCTAATGAAACCCTTGTCCAACAGCTCTTGCAGTTGATTGGACAGTTCCTGCATCTCCGAAGGTGCAAGTCGATATGGTGCTCGTGCGATGGGCGCTGCTCCCGGCACAAGGTCTATGCGGAACTCCACTTGTCGAGGTGGTGGAAGTCCTGGTAGATCCTCAGGGAATACGTCGGGATAGTCGCATACGACTGGGATTTCTTCTATTCTCTGTTCCTCTTCAGTCTTGTCGGTGATAAGTGCCAATATGGCTGTGTATCCCTTTCGTAAGCATTTGTGAGCTTTCATGCACGAGATGATGTTCAGAGGAGTGTCACTCCTTTCGCCCTTGATGTCTAGAGTTTCTCCGCTAGGGAGGGGTATGCGCACAACCTTGTCGTGGCAAATGATTTCAGCCTGGTTTTCAGACAACCAATCCATGCCCACTACGACATCGAAACTGCCTAGTGTAACTGGCATGAGATCAATCTTAAATTTATGGCCTGCTAGCTCTAGAGTGCATTCTTTAAGAATGTGCTTAGTTACAATCAATTTACCATCAGCTAGCTCTACCGTGTAGTCCACATCTAAGGGTGTCGGGGTAAGGGCAATTATCTCACTAAAATCCTTAGATATAAAGCTTTTCTCAGCTCCAGTATCAAACAATACAGATGCATAATTATCGTTCAAGAGATACGTACCGGTTGCAAGGTTGGGGTCCCTTCTGGCCTCCTTGGCCCCAATCACGAAGGCTCGTCCCCTCGTGCCATTGTTCCCGTTGTTGTTGTTCTGTTGGTTGTTGTTGTTGTTCTTCAGGTGCGGGCAGTCCTTCTTGAAATGCCCTGGTTTGCCACATTCGAAGCAACCCTTTGGTGCTTCAAGTTGTTGTTGTTGTTGTGGCTGTGGGGTCTTTACGAGCAGTTCACCCCTGCAGTCCTTGGCTGCATGTCCCCCTTTTCCACAACGCTGGCATTGGAAGCGGCCACATTGTCCCTGTGCATGATGGAAGTTGCACTTGTGGCATTTGGGGTGTTTTCCAGCATAACCTCCTTGGTTCTGGGTGGTTGGGATGGGTGGGGCATAAGCTTGGGTTGATCCAAACTTGCGCTGTTGCGGTGGTGGTTGGAGAGTGGTTGGTTTGTTCAGGGTGTCATCCCATTTTCGTTTTCCCTTATCGTTGGTTGTGGTCACAGCACCACGTGGTGGTAAGAGTCCTTGTGCAACCGCCGAGTCAGTGAGTTTGTGGGTAAGTCGTACGGCTTGTTGCATGGTGATGGGGTCAGCAGAGAGTACCATTCCCTGGATTTGAGGTGGCAATCCATCGATATATTTCTCTATGTGCTTGAAAGGTGGATTTGCCATCTCCGGGCACAGGTTTGCCAGTTCATAAGACCTGGCAGTGTAGGCCTCAACCTCGGAACCTATCATTTTGTGGTTCCAGAACTCCGTCTCAAGTTTCTGCACTTCACCGCGGGGACAGTATTCGCGGTTCAACATCTGCTTAAAATTTTCCCAAGGCAGAGCGTTGGCTGCATCAAGCCCTAGGTTTTGGACATTGGCGTTCCACCAAGTGAGGGCAGCTCCCTCGAACGTCCCTGCAGCGAACTTGACCCTGTCCTCGTTCCTGCAGTTGCTCATGGCGAAAGCTGATTCCGCCTTCTCGATCCATCGCAATAGTCCAACGGCTCCCTCAGTGCCGCTGAACGAGTGAGGTTTGCAGTCCAGAAACATCTTGAACGTGCAGAGAGGTGGGTTAGGATTTGCTCCTGGAATATGCAAAGAGTAGAGTTGGGTTAAGTATCGAGTGAGTGTATTGAATTGGAAACAAGTGATTGTGATGCGAGGTGAATATGAAAAGGATTCATCACCTTGGTTCAGTAGGTTTTGGTTACGGGCAGCTTCCCGTGCAGCAAGTACCTCCTCAACCCGTTCGTTGATGAGGGCGTTCAACTCAGCTTGAGTCAAGTTGATGTTTCCACGTCCGCCCGCATTCCTGCGTCCTCCACGTCTTCCAGCCATGATCTTCATAGCGAGAATACGTGTTAGTGTTTGACTAATGACTAATGTAGTGTGTGTGGTAGGCATTGTAAAGAAGTATGTAAAACTATCGGCTCTTGTCCGTCATGTGCAGTCACATACGGTGTTGATGGCGATATCATATAGTAAGTGTGTATACTAAGTGTGAGTGTAATCATGTATACAAGCATCACAATACTAAGCTCTATGTGTTGTGTGGAGACTAGTGGTTATAGACTAAGTTCACTAAATGCAAACCTAATTCGCAATAACCGGAGGCTCTGATACCAATCTGTCGCACCCCGAGAAATCCCGTCCCTTTCGGGGCGCGAGCGGCGGCAGATTGTCAGGATCGCAGTCTCCGGTCACACAACATGCGAGACCTATATGTCTGGTTTCATACATACGTCCAATAACTTGGATAAAATAGTTTGTAAAATCAGAGTTGCGGAAATAAAATATATGTTAACAAAACAGTTTAACATTCATAGGTAGCGGAAGCGTTAATTTAAAACGGTTTTCAAAATGTTAAGTAACAATAGTTGCGGAAGCGATTAAAGATGTTTGACAATACATAAGTAACATGATCAAATGAACACAATGTTTAATAGACTAAGACACTTAAACAGATGCATGCGACTCCAGCCTAGCATCCTATTCCTTGTGCGCGTGCCTTAGTTACCTGAGAAAACATGCGAGTAAAAGGTCAACACAAAGGTTGGTGAGAGCACAGGTTTATAATCAGCAGTAAACATCAAATGTTTAAAGTAAACGTTTAACAGGTCTATTTTTCAATACAATGCAATATCAATTGATAGCTAGTCAATATGTTTTATATCATATGCGGGTTCGCAACCGAAGCTAACATGCTGCCTCCCGCCATATCCATCCAAGATATGGTAAATGTTGTTTGGTCAATTATGCACTGTTCCGACCTCCAGTCGGGGTGGCCATACGGCTCGCAACAGTGGGGCTTGTCAGGCCCAAATAGTACTATTCAGAATTACCACGCTGAGCGCTGCGCGCTATTAACGGTTCGAGGTGTGTTTAATGAGGACTTATCAGTTTTGTGGATGAATGCCACACATATGCATATACGATATTAGCATGTACAAAAATAACCAAAAGTGTGTAGGTTGTTCAAAACAGTTGTTTGCAATGTTTTCTCCCCCAAAGGTAGAAAATAGAAAAAGGGGCCGTGAACTCACCTGGTTAGCAGTTCCGGTATGTTCGTGTGTTCGCGTCTGCGAAAGCTAGCAGTCCTGCTAGTAAGCACCTATAACCATATAGGTGTGAGTATGTGTTATGTGTTGTGTTGTATCCCATACAACTCCAAGTGTCGGTGTGCTCAACCGAGTGCGTGTGTTAACTTGTGAGACTCGACGAATCGTTGGTGACACGATCGTTGTGTTTATGTGCCTTGATGCACATAAGACACCAAAATGTATCCTATGACTCTAATCACATAAGTTGCTATTTTTAGAAAGTTTCCAACTTAGGAAAGTGTGGTTATGAAATCCCATTTCATAAACTAATGACTTCCATTATGATTATAAAACACGTTTAAATTCCTAAAACATGTCGTTTGTGCATAAATCACCATTTATGCCTTTTTGCCTAAATAAAGTTTCCTTATTTGGAAAGTTTCCGTTTAAAAGCTCGTTTTCGCAAATCAAGGTTTCCAATATGCTTAGAAATCATTTCTAAACATATTTCAATATCCCAAGTTCATCAAAACACTTTAAAACATCAAAAGCCCTCTTTTGATTTATAAAAGTTTCCATTTTTAGCAAGTTTCTACAAAACCAAGTTTTTGACAAAATCAAATATCCCAATGTGTTTCTAAACACTTCAATACACATTTAACAACATCTAGACATGTCTAACATGTCTAGATTATCACAAATCCAAGACTTGCACATAAAAGTTTCCTTTTATGGCAAGTTTGTCCAAATCATCGTCAAATCTACCAATAACTCAATCAAACTCAAATCTAACATTCTAATATTATCAAACCAGTAAATCTATAACATCTATTCAACAAATCACCAACAAAATCGTGCACGATGGTCACATGGAGTTGCATGTGGGTTTTCACCCATTGCATGTGCGATCTAAATAAAGATAAACATATAAAACTACCTTAGAAGCTCTTAGACGACTGATTTCGAGTTAAACAGGAGGTATGGAGCTGCTACGATGGCTGGATTTGATTTCCTCGTCGATTGAGAGCTCCTCGATCTTCCTTGATGTTCCTATAACTCCAAATCACCAAGAGATGGCTTCTAATGGTGTTAACAGAGGTTGAAGATGGATTTCAGATGGGTTTTAGTCGCAAAAATAAGTGGGAGTTCGGAGAAAGGATGTAAGAGTTCGACTGAAATGAAAGAGGTGGGTTTTTATTGAAATTTTGATCTGCATGGCCTTCGCGTACCGCGGAGGCCGATCAAAAATCATCATCGCGTACCGCGATGTAATTCGGGAGTCTCGACTCCCGGTTTGCTTCGCGTATCGCGAAGCTTCTCGCCGAAGGGGGTATCGCGTACCGCGACGGGCCAACTTCATTGTTTTTCGATTTCGATGATACGATTTCGCTCGTACTCGATTCCTAACGTTTATCCAAAGCATCTAATACACGTTTAGCACATAATCATATAGTAACATATAAGTTTGATCACCAACGTTCGTGAGACTCGTGTGTGTGTTTCGATAACTCCTCGAATTATCTAAGATAGTTTGTGTTCGTGTTCTACAAAGTGTTTGCACGCTTGATTAATCCTAATCAACGTGTAATGCACAATTCAATAACTCCCCGAATCATTGTTTTGTGTTAGTGTTGTGTTTGTCACACTTGGCTCCTAAAACCAATGTGCAATGTATGATTCGATAGTTCCTCGAACTATCGTTTCGCAGTTGTGTGTGTTCAACTCATCTAATTAAACATAATTAAATGAAATGCAACAAGTATGAATGTGAAATGTAAAGAATATAAGAGTCGCAATTTACCTGAAATTGCCGGGTGTCACATCATCCCCTTGTTGAAAGAAATTTCGTCCCGAAATTTGGTTGTTGTTGGTAGTGTTTGAGAAGCAACAGTGTTTGAAAGACAAAAATTTTCCGGTTGTCACATCATCCCCTTGTTGAAAGGAATTTCGTCCCGAAATTTATTTGCTGTTGTCGACATTCGACGTTGTCTGCTTGAAGAGATGGGGATATTTGCGCATCATCTGATCTTCACGTTCCCACGTGAATTCAGGTCCGCGTTTTGAGTTCCATCGGACTTTGACAATAGGAATCTTACTCTGTTTGAGTTGTTTGACCTCACGGTCCATGATCTCTACCGGTTCTTCCACGAACCGTAGTTGTTCATCCACCTGGATCTCATCCAGTGGAACAATAAGTGTTTCATCCGATAAACACTTTTTCAGGTTCGATACATGAAATACGTTGTGCACTCCGTCGAGTTCGGTTGGCAAGTTGAGTTGGTATGCCACCGGACCAATCCTCTTCAGGATCTCGAAAGGTCCAATATACCGTGGGTTCAGTTTGCCTCGTTTACCAAAACGAATGACGCCTTTCCAGGGTGAAACTTTTAGAAGGACTTTGTCTCCTACCTGAAATTCTAAAGGTTTCCGGCGTTTGTCGGCATAGCTCTTTTGACGATCACGAGCTGCTGCCATGCGGTTTCTGATTTGCACGATTTTCTCTGTTGTTTCATGCACAAGTTCCGGGCCAGTGAGCTGACTATCGCCCACTTCTGCCCAACAGATGGGTGATCGGCATTTCCTGCCATAGAGTGCCTCAAAAGGCGCTGCTTTGATACTCGTGTGGTAGCTGTTGTTGTAGGAAAACTCCACCAATGGTAGGTGAATTTCCCAGCTGTTTCCAAAGTCCACTACGCACGCTCGTAGCATATCTTCAAGAGTTTGTATCGTGCGTTCACTTTGGCCATCAGTTTGTGGGTGATATGCTGTACTCATATCCAACCGCGTGCCAAGCGACTTTTGTAGTGATTTCCAGAAGTTAGAAGTGAATCTGGCGTCTCGATCCGAAATAATGGAGATCGGCACTCCATGTCGCGAGACCACTTCCTTGACATAGATTCTGGCCAGTTTTTCCATCTTGTCATTTTCCTTGATCGCAAGGAAATGTGCTGACTTAGTCAGTCGGTCCACAATCACCCATATTGTGTCACATCCACTTGGGGTACGGGGTAATTTGGTGATAAAATCCATGGAGATTTGTTCCCATTTCCACATGGGGATCTCGGGCTGTGTGAGTAATCCAGATGGTTTCTGGTACTCGATCTTGACTTTAGCACAAGTCAAGCATTTGCTGACGTAGGTGGCGATGTCAGCTTTCATGTGTGGCCACCAGTAAAGTATCTTCAGATCATGGTACATCTTATCAGATCCAGGGTGAACGGAATACCGGGATTTGTGAGCCTCGTCCATCACAAGGTCTCGTAAGTTCCCGTAATGTGGAACCCAGACGCGTTCCATGAAGTATTGTAGGCCATCGGCTTTTTCCTTAAGTTGCTGTTCCATTCCCCTTAATGATTCAGCCGCTAAGTTTTCAGGTTTAAGTGCCTCCACCTGGGCACTGCGTATCTGTTCAGGAAGATTGGGATGGATGGTGAGTTGTAAAGCTCGTACCCTCTTGGGTTTCGATGTGTTTTTCCGGCTTAGGGCATCGGCCACAACATTGGCTTTCCCCGGGTGGTACTTGATAGCACACTCATAGTCGTTTAGGAGCTCGAGCCAGCGACGTTGTCGCATGTTCAGTTCCTTCTGCTCGAATATGTGTTGGAGACTCTTGTGATCAGTGTATATCGTACACTTTGTACCGTACAGGTAGTGTCTCCAGATCTTGAGGGCGAATACCACGGCTCCAAGTTCTAAGTCGTGGGTGGTGTAGTTCTTCTCGTGGACTTTCAGTTGTCGAGAAGCATATGCGATCACCTTGTCTCGCTGCATCAGCACGCAGCCGAGTCCTTGTATCGAGGCATCGCAATATACTACGAAGTCATCCGTTCCATCAGGAAGTGATAAGATTGGTGCACTACAGAGCTTCTGCTTGAGAAGTTGGAATGCAGCTTCTTGTTTGTCAGTCCAGAGATACTTCTTGTCCTTATGGGTTAAGGCTGTAAGGGGTTGGGCTATCTTCGAAAATCCTTCGATAAATCGTCGATAATAGCCGGCCAATCCTAGGAATTGTCGCACCTCAGTTGGGGTCTTTGGTGCTTCCCAGTTCTTGATTGCCTCTATCTTAGATTTATCCACATGAATCCCTTGTTCATTAACAATATGTCCCAAAAATTGGACTTCTCGAATCCAGAAGTCGCACTTTGAGAGTTTAGCGTACAGCTTCTCTTTCCGTAGCAGTTCAAGAGCCAATTGCAGATGCTCTTTGTGTTCTTCCTGAGTTTTCGAGTAAATAAGTATATCATCAATGAAAACAATGATAAACTTGTCAAGGTATGGTTTGCACACTCTATTCATGAGGTCCATGAATACTGCGGGTGCGTTTGTCAGTCCAAACGGCATAACCAAGAACTCATAATGGCCATACCGAGTGCGAAAAGCAGTCTTGGGTATATCTTCCTCCTGAATCCTCAACTGATGGTACCCAGATCGCAGATCGATCTTGGAATAATAACTCGATCCTTGCAGTTGATCGAACAAATCGTCGATGCGAGGTAAGGGGTAACGGTTCTTGATTGTTACTTTGTTCAATTCCCGATAGTCAATGCACATACGAAACGTGCCATCCTTCTTCTTTACGAATAAGACCGGAGCTCCCCAGGGTGAGAAGCTTGGTCTAATGAAACCCTTGTCCAACAGCTCTTGCAGTTGATTGGACAGTTCCTGCATCTCCGAAGGTGCAAGTCGATAAGGTGCTCGTGCGATGGGCGCTGCTCCCGGCACAAGGTCTATGCGGAACTCCACTTGTCGAGGTGGTGGAAGTCCTGGTAGATCCTCCGGGAATACGTCGGGATAGTCGCATACGACTGGGATTTCTTCTATTCTCTGTTCCTCTTCAGTCTTGTCGGTGATAAGTGCCAATATGGCTGTGTATCCCTTTCGTAAGCATTTGTGAGCTTTCATGCACGAGATGATGTTCAGAGGAGTGTCACTCCTTTCGCCCTTGATGTCTAGAGTTTCTCCGCTAGGGAGGGGTATGCGCACAACCTTGTCGTGGCAAATGATTTCAGCCTGGTTTTAAGACAACCAATCCATGCCCACTACGACATCGAAACTGCCTAGTGTAACTGGCATGAGATCAATCTTAAATTTATGGCCTGCTAGCTCTAGAGTGCATTCTTTAAGAATGTGCTTAGTTACAATCAATTTACCATCAGCTAGCTCTACCGTGTAGTCCACATCTAAGGGTGTCGGGGTAAGGGCAATTATCTCACTAAAATCCTTAGATATAAAGCTTTTCTCAGCTCCAGTATCAAACAATACAGATGCATAATTATCGTTCAAGAGATACGTACCGGTTGCAAGGTTGGGGTCCCTTCTGGCCTCCTTGGCCCCAATCACGAAGGCTCGTCCCCTCGTGCCATTGTTCCCGTTGTTGTTGTTCTGTTGGTTGTTGTTGTTGTTCTTCAGGTGCGGGCAGTCCTTCTTGAAATGCCCTGGTTTGCCACATTCGAAGCAACCCTTTGGTGCTTCAAGTTGTTGTTGTTGTTGTGGCTGTGGGGTCTTTACGAGCAGTTCACCCCTGCAGTCCTTGGCTGCATGTCCCCCTTTTCCACAACGCTGGCATTGGAAGCGGCCACATTGTCCCTGTGCATGATGGAAGTTGCACTTGTGGCATTTGGGGTGTTTTCCAGCATAACCTCCTTGGTTCTGGGTGGTTGGGATGGGTGGGGCATAAGCTTGGGTTGATCCAAACTTGCGCTGTTGCGGTGGTGGTTGGAGAGTGGTTGGTTTGTTCAGGGTGTCATCCCATTTTCGTTTTCCCTTATCGTTGGTTGTGGTCACAGCACCACGTGGTGGTAAGAGTCCTTGTGCAACCGCCGAGTCAGTGAGTTTGTGGGTAAGTCGTACGGCTTGTTGCATGGTGATGGGGTCAGCAGAGAGTACCATTCCCTGGATTTGAGGTGGCAATCCATCGATATATTTCTCTATGTGCTTGAAAGGTGGATTTGCCATCTCCGGGCACAGGTTTGCCAGTTCATAAGACCTGGCAGTGTAGGCCTCAACCTCGGAACCTATCATTTTGTGGTTCCAGAACTCCGTCTCAAGTTTCTGCACTTCACCGCGGGGACAGTATTCGCGGTTCAACATCTGCTTAAAATTTTCCCAAGGCAGAGCGTTGGCTACATCAAGCCCTAGGTTTTGGACATTGGCGTTCCACCAAGTGAGGGCAGCTCCCTCGAACGTCCCTGCAGCGAACTTGACCCTGTCCTCGTTCCTGCAGTTGCTCATGGCGAAAGCTGATTCCGCCTTCTCGATCCATCGCAATAGTCCAACGGCTCCCTCAGTGCCGCTGAACGAGTGAGGTTTGCAGTCCAGAAACATCTTGAACGTGCAGAGAGGTGGGTTAGGATTTGCTCCTGGAATATGCAAAGAGTAGAGTTGGGTTAAGTATCGAGTGAGTGTATTGAATTGGAAACAAGTGATTGTGATGCGAGGTGAATATGAAAAGGATTCATCACCTTGGTTCAGTAGGTTTTGGTTACGGGCAGCTTCCCGTGCAGCAAGTACCTCCTCAACCCGTTCGTTGATGAGGGCGTTCAACTCAGCTTGAGTCAAGTTGATGTTTCCACGTCCGCCCGCATTCCTGCGTCCTCCACGTCTTCCAGCCATGATCTTCATAGCGAGAATACGTGTTAGTGTTTGATTAATGACTAATGTAGTGTGTGTGGTAGGCATTGTAAAGAAGTATGTAAAACTATCGGCTCTTGTCCGTCATGTGCAGTCACATACGGTGTTGATGGCGATATCATATAGTAAGTGTGTATACTAAGTCTGAGTGTAATCATGTATACAAGCATCACAATACTAAGCTCTATGTGTTGTGTGGAGACTAGTGGTTATAGACTAAGTTCACTAAATGCAAACCTAATTCGCAATAACCGGAGGCTCTGATACCAATCTGTCGCACCCCGAGAAATCCCGTCCCTTTCGGGGCGCGAGCGGCGGCAGATTGTCAGGATCGCAGTCTCCGGTCACACAACATGCGAGACCTATATGTCTGGTTCATACATACGTCCAATAACTTGGATAAAATAGTTTGTAAAATCAGAGTTGCGGAAATAAAATATATGTTAACAAAACAGTTTAACATTCATAGGTAGCGGAAGCGTTAATTTAAAACGGTTTTCAAAATGTTAGGTAACAATAGTTGCGGAAGCGATTAAAGATGTTTGACAATACATAAGTAACATGATCAAATGAACACAATGTTTAATAGACTAAGACACTTAAACAGATGCATGCGACTCCAGCCTAGCATCCTATTCCTTGTGCGCGTGCCTTAGTTACCTGAGAAAACATGCGAGTAAAAGGTCAACACAAAGGTTGGTGAGAGCACAGGTTTATAATCAGCAGTAAACATCAAATGTTTAAAGTAAACGTTTAACAGGTCTATTTTTCAATACAATGCAATATCAATTGATAGCTAGTCAATATGTTTTATATCATATGCGGGTTCGCAACCGAAGCTAACATGCTGCCTCCCGCCATATCCATCCAAGATATGGTAAATGTTGTTTGGTCAATTATGCACTGTTCCGACCTCCAGTCGGGGTGGCCATACGGCTCGCAACAGTGGGGCTTGTCAGGCCCAAATAGTACTATTCAGAATTACCACGCTGAGCGCTGCGCGCTATTAACGGTTCGAGGTGTGTTTAATGAGGACTTATCAGTTTTGTGGATGAATGCCACACATATGCATATACGATATTAGCATGTACAAAAATAACCAAAAGTGTGTAGGTTGTTCAAAACAGTTGTTTGCAATGTTTTCTCCCCCAAAGGTAGAAAATAGAAAAAGGGGCCGTGAACTCACCTGGTTAGCAGTTCCGGTATGTTCGTGTGTTCGCGTCTGCGAAAGCTAGCAGTCCTGCTAGTAAGCACCTATAACCATATAGGTGTGAGTATGTGTTATGTGTTGTGTTGTATCCCATACAACTCCAAGTGTCGGTGTGCTCAACCGAGTGCGTGTGTTAACTTGTGAGACTCGACGAATCGTTGGTGACACGATCGTTGTGTTTATGTGCCTTGATGCACATAAGACACCAAAATGTATCCTATGACTCTAATCACATAAGTTGCTATTTTTAGAAAGTTTCCAACTTAGGAAAGTGTGGTTATGAAATCCCATTTCATAAACTAATGACTTCCATTATGATTATAAAACACGTTTAAATTCCTAAAACATGTCGTTTGTGCATAAATCACCATTTATGCCTTTTTGCCTAAATAAAGTTTCCTTATTTGGAAAGTTTCCGTTTAAAAGCTCGTTTTCGCAAATCAAGGTTTCCAATATGCTTAGAAATCATTTCTAAACATATTTCAATATCCCAAGTTCATCAAAACACTTTAAAACATCAAAAGCCCTCTTTTGATTTATAAAAGTTTCCATTTTTAGCAAGTTTCTACAAAACCAAGTTTTTGACAAAATCAAATATCCCAATGTGTTTCTAAACACTTCAATACACATTTAACAACATCTAGACATGTCTAACATGTCTAGATTATCACAAATCCAAGACTTGCACATAAAAGTTTCCTTTTATGGCAAGTTTGTCCAAATCATCGTCAAATCTACCAATAACTCAATCAAACTCAAATCTAACATTCTAATATTATCAAACCAGTAAATCTATAACATCTATTCAACAAATCACCAACAAAATCGTGCACGATGGTCACATGGAGTTGCATGTGGGTTTTCACCCATTGCATGTGCGATCTAAATAAAGATAAACATATAAAACTACCTTAGAAGCTCTTAGACGACTGATTTCGAGTTAAACAGGAGGTATGGAGCTGCTACGATGGCTGGATTTGATTTCCTCGTCGATTGAGAGCTCCTCGATCTTCCTTGATGTTCCTATAACTCCAAATCACCAAGAGATGGCTTCTAATGGTGTTAACAGAGGTTGAAGATGGATTTCAGATGGGTTTTAGTCGCAAAAATAAGTGGGAGTTCGGAGAAAGGATGTAAGAGTTCGACTGAAATGAAAGAGGTGGGTTTTTATTGAAATTTTGATCTGCATGGCCTTCGCGTACCGCGGAGGCCGATCAAAAATCATCATCGCGTACCGCGATGTAATTCGGGAGTCTCGACTCCCGGTTTGCTTCGCGTATCGCGAAGCTTCTCGCCGAAGGGGGTATCGCGTACCGCGACGGGCCAACTTCATTGTTTTTCGATTTCGATGATACGATTTCGCTCGTACTCGATTCCTAACGTTTATCCAAAGCATCTAATACACGTTTAGCACATAATCATATAGTAACATATAAGTTTGATCACCAACGTTCGTGAGACTCGTGTGTGTGTTTCGATAACTCCTCGAATTATCTAAGATAGTTTGTGTTCGTGTTCTACAAAGTGTTTGCACGCTTGATTAATCCTAATCAACGTGTAATGCACAATTCAATAACTCCCCGCAATCATTGTTTTGTGTTAGTGTTGTGTTTGTCACACTTGGCTCCTAAAACCAATGTGCAATGTATGATTCGATAGTTCCTCGAACTATCGTTTCGCAGTTGTGTGTGTTCAACTCATCTAATTAAACATAATTAAATGAAATGCAACAAGTATGAATGTGAAATGTAAAGAATATAAGAGTCGCAATTTACCTGAAATTGCCGGGTGTCACACCCTTATGGGGCAGTCTCGTGCAATGTTATCGGACATTCTGCACACATAGCAATCCTTGCTGTGTCGAGGAAGGGGATATGTGGTGTTTCCAGGGTTCTGGTTATGAGTCGGAGGATTATTACAATCATGACTCCAGTGTCCCTTCCTCCCACAATTCAGACAATGTTTGCACAGTTTATTCTCAGCATGTTGAAGACCGCACATGACACATAAGGGAAATTTGCCAACCTTCTGTGTACATATTGATCCCATCGGAGATATGCAATGATGATCCCAATGGCCCATCTTACACAATGCAAGCTTAAATCCTATGTTCTCTATATGAGGGTCCCTAAGTTATAGTCTAGGCCAAGCCGTTTAAGTAAATGACCTATTATTCTCTATAACCTTGAGCTCTGATACCAATCTGTCACACCCCGAGCCGACGGGTTCAATCGACTTCCCTGTCGGGACGAAGGTTCCCGGGGCGCGATATCGTGAGTGATAATCATGATAATCAGATTGTTTACATAGCATCAATGATAAGAATAACTAAAGCACAATGACATTAAACTAGAAATTTCATTGATAAATTACAATTGTCAACAAAATATGTGCTTCCAAAAAACTAATAGGTCCTCTAACTGGCATCCTAGCATGCATTCCTGAAAACTTTAGCTTAATCCTGTAAATCACCTGAGAAAGCATGAAAGAAAACAAAGTCAACACAATGGTTGGTGAGTTCATATAGTTTAGTTGTTGAAAAATAGCTTTTACAAATCCCTTTTTAGATACAACCTTAACCTCATTAACATCACCTGTATCATCCAACTCGGTATGCTTATGTATAGGGCATACGAAAGGGTCGAGCCTACAACACGCCCAGACGCCATCCCACCACATACTAAGCCACATAGGACATTGTTGTTAATGATAATTAAGCATTTTATCTACCTTTCAATTCCATTTCAAAAGAATAGCCTAATTCAAATCTGCTAGGTAACAACCTTAACCTCATTAACATCACATGTATCGTCCAACTCGGTATGCTTATGTATATGGCGTACAAAAGAGTCGAGCCTACAACCCGCCCAGACGCCTTCCCACCACACACTAAGTCACATAGGACATTGGTGTTAACGATAATTAAGTGTCTTACCAATCATACAATTTCATTCCCATTCTAGCCTTAAACATTTCGTTTAGAAGTCTTAAAACATGTGTACATTAGCATTTACTCATCTCTTCGGTAACAACCTTAACCTCATTAACATCACCTGTATCATCCAACTCGGTATGCTTATGTATAGGGCATACGAAAGTGTCGAGCCTATAACCCACCTAGACGCCATCCCACCACATACTAAGTCACATAGGACATTGTTGTTAATGATCAATAAGCGTCTTACCTACCACCCATTTCCATTTTAGAATTTGATTTCCAAAAATTGAAATACCTCTGATTCCCTGAGTTTACCAAGTATGCATGATTACCCATAGCACTTGTAGAAACATAATATTAAATGTTTAATTAAATTAATAATTAAGCATTTAAATACAACTAAGACATGATGATTGGGCCTTATTTGACTCAATCAATTAGACTTAGTTGTTGGTGGTTGTCCAAGTTGTACCCTCTGACACGTGGCGCATATCAGGCATGACCCACAAGAAGTCTACCTGTATGTGTCGGGACTTTAATGATGCCCATATCAGCTAGACCCAATGGTCTACTGTACATGCCGGGACTTTAAGGATATCCTTTGATTTCTTGATCGTCTGTGATTCTCTTGATTTTCGTTTAGTAGTTTACGTTATTGCCCATATAGCTTGACTACAAGAGCCTACAATTTATGCCGGGACTTTCCGTGTGTTACACGTGGTCTTGATTTCTATACAACTGACATCCACCTTAATTAAGCAATTAACGATTTCATTATATTTTAATGATTTCATTATTTCAGTGATTCACACACGGTTATGATTCCCATGATTCACTTGATTCTCTTGATTTTCTGATCTTTAGAACTCCATGATTTCACAATGATTATAGATTCTTGATTAGGATCCGTAGATTTACTGATCCACACACATGATTAGATTACGTTGCATTTGATCTTTAACTTTAGTTCGTTTTTATTTCACTTTGAATTTAAATTCTTGAATTTGAGCCTGATGGACTAAGGGTTTGTTTAGTGTTTTAGAATTAAAGTATTACTCATAAGAGTAATTTAATTAACTAGTTAGTTGATTCTGCATAGTAATTACCTAGACAGGAGTCTAGGAGTATAAACAAGCACATATATGAAACATATAATAAATGAAAGCATTTACGTAAAACAATTTAAACAAAACAGTTTATGCATGCTTCTCAGCCCCGCGTTTTAAAACAGAAATATTTAGAAAAGGGCCAATGAACTCACTTGTGTTGCTGTGTACTGTACTACCACAAAATGCGCGCTCGTTGTTGTAGACTAGGTTTCTTCGGTTCCTGATTTGTTTTAAAAGAATTCGAATATGGTAAGTATACGTATTTGTCGTCGTATCTAGTGTTTTGTCTTAGTGTGGAACTAAGTGTCCGATGTTACTAAGGTGTTTCTATGATTTCATCTAATGTATTCTAACTTATTACCCGTTATTATCCCTACTCCCATGATTTATCATTACAGGTTCTGAATAACTTGTTTTTAAGCTTAATTTACTTTAATTTAAATGCTAAGTCATGTCCATTTTTTTTAATTTATTAAAACTTATAAATTATTTTCCTTTAGTAAATCATAATTAATTAAAATGAAAAAGGCTTTTAACTTATGATGGGCCTTAGTTGGCCCATTAGGCCCACTTTAGTCTTTGATTCGAAATGATTAAAAATAAAGTCTTTGAATAATCCTTCATAGATAATTACATCATCTAAGTTAATTATCCATGTTAATATTTTTGCTAGGTCAGTGTTAATAATGAAATTAACACTTCCTCCTTTAGACTTTTGCGTTGATCCTCATGAGCTCATATAAATTTCCCAAGTGTTAAACAATTTGGAACCCTTATTATAAGAAGATAACCAATACAAGATCACCCCTCCTCACCCTTAAACATTTAGATTGGTAACATGATCTTAGAAACCCACTTTTCTTTAAAACCAAAATCCTTTGTTACTTATTTGACCCCATGCCCACACATACATGATTAATCCCCATGCGCGTGGGAAGACTTAAGATTCTTTGTAATAATTAGGTGTGTTTCCCACTAGGGCAGCGAACCTATTGGAAAAATACCCAAAGGTTCGGCTGTTTTGACAGCTACGACCTTCATTGGCTCGTGGGTCTACATGGGTTCGGCTATGTCTCATAGTTAACGTTCGCAGCAAGAATGAAGTTTTATATAGCCAAGGTTCGTCCCCATACAAGGTTCGTGGAGCTATGTGTTTTGCCTTACTAGGTTCGTGGGATCCTAGGTTCGGTAATGTAGGAGGGTTCGGCTGGCATGGAAGGTTAGGCCATAGCTGGGTTCGTGGCAAAACTAATGAGTGTTCAGCTTGCAGGTTCGTTGGGAGAGAAGGTCTGCCATCCTAGGGTTCACTTTATCATGAGAATGGTTCGTCCCTGGCTAGCTGATTATTGAGAACAGGTTCGGCCCTGGAAGTGGGTTCGTCTAGTATCACCTTCGGTTGGCACAGGTTCGGCCATTCGAAGGTTCGCCAACTTGTGCTCTTTGTGAGCCGAACCTGAACATCATCATCTTCTTCCTCAAACCAGCTATTACATGTTATCCTCTAAAGTTTCCTAGTCATTCATAGTAGTTTATCTAAGTGTTCACTAGGTGTTAGATCGATTAAAACGAAATGAATTCAATAATTCGTGGTTCACACTCAAAAACCGAAACAAAACTAAGATTTACCTCAAAATCAGTGAATGAAAGCTTGAATCCTTTGTACTTCCGTGATCTACATGATGATATGGTCGTTTTGACACCAAGAACTTATGATTTCGTGAACAAATGGAGGAATCTTAGAGAGAAGGAGGTATAACTTTCTAGAGAGAGAGAAGAACGAATTAGAGAGAGAAAGAGAAGGTTGGTGGTGGTAGATAGGGGAATAAATGCTTCATTTAATGAAGTAAAAATACCCGGTAGGTTCGGTTTCTTTTAGTTCCACGTAAAACGTTGGTTCTTCGTAATTTTCGTAACAAAACGATTCGGTTTATAAAATAAGATTTATAAAATTATTGTAGGTGATTATTCCTGGTAAATTAATTAAATATCTTTCATTTATTCAAAATTTTCATAATTATTAAATTTACTGTTAAAAATCGAATCGTACAGTCATCGCGCGTATTCGTTCGAATCGTCACCCGTACGAACACGACGATAACTATACTTTTCAATATTGTTTTCTAATTATCGGATATCATTTAGAACGTTAAACTTTCAGATTTATTTGTACAGATCGTCACCTATACGAATAATCTGTCGGTTTAGCATTCACGTAACGACATCCGTATTGTTTTGTTCTGTAAAGCCTCACATACGTGTATATATAATAAAATCCTTACAAATAATCACATGATGGTTCTGTGTTGCCAGATGATTATCTGACTAATGAACCATGTTTTCTGAGTTTTGTTTCTCTGTAATGATTTTGAATTTGCTGTTTGATAACTCAAACTGATACTGATGTATGATAAAATATGAAATACATGAAACACTTAAAGTTTATACCTGATTACAGTTCATGATACTGTTGAGATCACTGTTCCGGTGACGTTTCCGGCACTGATGTTACATCAGTCGCCAGGGGTCTTCATTCGCATGTGTTACTCATTCGGTCCCTATGTCTCTCTCAGCTAGCAGGTGTTAACCGAAGGAAGTCACTCTCATGAACCCCATTCACATGCATGGCCTGATTCGCATGGGGTTCCTTCGCATGGGTAGCCTGGTTCGGGTGTAGCCCATTCACAGGAGCGGCTCCATTTGTGTTAAACTTCATTCGCCCCGCATGTCTTAACACACTAGAACTTGTAAATCACGTCTTGAAATAACACCCTTAAACAACATGCATGGTATTAAGATACCAATTAGTATTACTACAAAGTTGGTGAAAGGCTTCTAATTAACCCACTTGATAAAAAAAATCTACAATCCTTTTCATAAAGTGTTAGGAAACTAAACTTTATTATTGAGTTTTGTATTAACACCTTTAAATAAAGAGGATCATTTCAAAAATTACATAAGTACAATAAAGGAGTTATAAAGAATAAACCTAAGATAATACTTAGGGACTACCTTGAATTCCAAGCCTTTAAAACATATCTTGAGGTTAAATCAAGTAATCTTAAATCATAAAGATAGGACATGCTAAGTCTAGCCTTAAAAAGGGTAAGCCTTAGTAAGCATATCATTATATGAGTTCAAGGATGACTTGATAACAAAAGTCTACAAAAGATGACCCAATCTAGGGTTAGCTTAAAAATTCACAACTTATACTTACAAGTTACAAACAACATGGGATTAAATACAGGATTGTGAAAACAACCTCAAAAACAACAACAAGTGCGTGCATCTCTTTAACACTTGGTCAACCCCATCAACTACCAGGTGAGTTCATACGCCCCTTTCCTAATCTTTTGATTTCAAATGCGGGGCTGAGAAACATGCTAAATCTTTTACTTATTAAAAGTTTTAGTACATTAGTAAAACATCATGGGATTTAGATAATAAAGATGTTATCTTTATTATCATGCTTTATTCAAAATAAATGTGTATGCTTGTGTGTGCACTAACAAAAGTGACAATCAAGGATGCTTCACGATAACATAATTTCATGAATGCATCCAAACTTATAAATAACTCAAGTGAATTAATATTTGATATTATAACACTTTGTTATTTACAATGCGATAACATAATTTCATGATGATAATATCAATCACCACATTTGTTAATATCGTGTAATAAGACAAGTTCTTATATTATATTGTTAACACTATGAGATCATATAACACTTAGAACATGTAACATTGGGACAATAACATTGGAGAACACAATCAATAATTACTATTAATAATGTTTGTATTATATCACAACAATCATGTGTTCATGAGATCATGTCCAGTCGTAATTCCCTTACAAGAGAATCGTTTACCATTGATTTAGTGCGACTAAACCGACGATAGCATAGTGGTACCATAGGTTTGACAAACCTCCGGCGACTGAGGCCGGTACGTTGATCGTAACATTATCATTGGCCGGTATCGTATGACCGGTAACAGGGCGGCATCAGCCAGGTTTGGTAAATGACACATGGGGATATTAATATATAGAAACTAATGGTAATTAAATCTTTCGATTCTTTTAGCTGGTAGACTGATGAATTGATTTTCTCTCATGTCATATTACTGGTAATAGTTTCGTTGAAGACACTGAGATTACAAATGGGATAGAGGTAAATTGTATGCATTGTGGTCTGGTTACGTGAGGACCACAAAGGATTCCATTTAGGCTGTATACATTCTAGGTTGAGAACAATATCAATAAGTTGACTGTCACTTCTGTAATTAGAAGAAAATTACAGTTAACCCTACAATTGAGAGAATAATAATAAGGATAAGGTTAAAAAATATGCTTTCCTCGAAACACTGAGGCTTATCATTACTTCGGTTTTGATAACCTACTCCCCTCATACTCTTTTAAACTATACGTACAACACAACGGGAGATGAACAAAATTCATGGGTGTATAAAAATGGGTTGAACACATGTGAGATAGAAATGGGTATCCATAGTGATATTACAAGTGGTGTTGAATTTTGTTAAGCATGTGGTGGGATGTCGGCGGGGTCTTGTTACCCTACGTATGAGGCCCCGATCCCCGGCGACCCCACAGAGGTTGGTTTCCATCAAAACACATAGCTCTTAAACTAAAAAGTTCATGGTTAGCAGCGGAAATTAAAACATAGTTTGTCAGACATAAAATAATGTCTGAATTAAAACATAATTGATTGCCAGCACCACCGGACTCTCCATCTTGATGCCCGAGCTCCACGTTTCTTCTTACCTTATCTTTAACCTGACATACATGCTAAAATGTCAGCTTACGCTAGAGAGTTCTAGTTTTCATAAAACATCGTAAACATTTTGTTAAGTTAAAACATATTTAACATAAAACATCATTTCGTTCACATAATCAAAAACCTTGTCACATAAACATCCTAATCATCATCATACAACTACTGCTACCGAGCGTAACAGTGGGCTTATGCCGGCACAAGGCTCCATAACCGTTGATGTGACCCGCCGAAGCGTTCTGCAGATCCATACTTACCCACTAATAAGTACTGGAGAAACCGTACTTACCCCATATGAATATGGGAGAAACATCATACTTACCCCGTAACAAGTACGGGAGCAACAATACTTACCCCATACGAATATGGAAGCAACATCATACTTACCCCATACGAATATGGGAGCAGCATCATACTTACCACGTAACAAGTACAGGAGCATCCATACTCACCCCATACCAATATGGGAGCAACATCATACTTACCCCGTAACAAGTACGGGAGCAACCATACTTACCCCATACGAATATGGGAGGAACATCATTCATCATGCCATCATAAACACATTATGCTAGCATCTAATCATCATATCATCATACTTTCATCCTAGGAGCCTAGGATTTCATCATAGCATAACATCTATAATTATCATCATAGCATGTTATCATACAGTTCATCATCATAACTTACTAACATACATTCATCATACTTAGCATACTTTTATGCATAAATCATACTAACACATTAGCATGCATTCATCATCATGGCATAGTCACATAACATCATAACATATTAACAACATGTATGCCATCCCAAAACAATAAACATAAAATAGGGCATCTAGAACTCATCTGATAGTAGCCTCTTGTTTTCCTTAGCCGAACTCCTTAGCTAGGCCTTAAGAAGCTACATCAGCACATCATATCATTACATACTATTCTTAGACTTAGAATTTATTCGAAGTCCCTATAGCTACTAGTTCCCCTTATAGTTTCAAGTTCTCGAATACCTAGCAAAATATTCGAAACACTCGAAGTTCCATGGGTGGTACGCCGAAATACTATACAAGTTCCCGAAGGATCTGAGTACTTGAAACCATGGACTACACGAAATCCATGTCCTCGAATTATCCTTAGTACTTGAAATAACCTTTGTATTCGAACTATCCTTGGTACTCGAACTGTGTACTCGAAACCAGTTTTTACTTTCTAAATATGTTTTCGAGCACCCCTTTCGTGTATAATTTCGTGTACTCATCATTTCGTCATACAACATCTCAGAAATTCATATTAGGCTTTCGGGAGCTAGTTCTAGGTTCATTAGGTTGTTACCAACTCACTAGAACCTCAAAGTTCCGAACTTTATGCATAAAGGTGTGAGCTTTATACATTTCACTTTTGCCTAAAAATCCTAACTTTTTAGTTTAGATCACTTACTTGATGATAAAGGATCATTTCTGTGGATTCTCGTGCGTTTCCTCTTCCGTTTGGTCGATCACAAGTTAATTCTTGAAGTTATTGAGCTCTACTTCGAGTACTTGAAAGAAACTATCCTTCCAGCCAAAGGTGTGCACGTTTCCCAAGGCACTCATATATATAGGCAATGTACTCGAAATACTAGTACTCGGAATTAGGAGATTTCGAGTACAGATTTCGAGAACTAGTGTTCTCGAAATTTATTTCGAATACATCAATTTTCGTGAACTGGTTTTGTTTATTTTTCGTCTGTTTTCCTTCAAGTTTATTATCCATTACACATTCGAAAAATTAAAATATCTTGTATTTGAAAATTTTCGGGTGTTACAAGTCTCCCGTCATTACAATAGGTTTCGTCCCGAAACCTGCTTCGTTACTCATCGTCCAGAAAAATTCAAATACCAGTCTTCTGCGTGTGTCTACATATGACTTTTGGCGATCTTGTGCGGCTTTCGTTCGTGCTTTTATCACTTGTAACTTTTCTGCCATATCGATCACGGCAGCCTTGTTTCCCATCTCTTTCTGTCCGACTTCACCCCAACATACTGGGGTCCTACTTCGTCTTTCGTACAACGCCTCAAATGGGGCTATCACGATACTAGAGTGATAGTTGTTATTGTATCAAAACTCCACCAATGGCAAGTGGTCATCCCAGCTCCCTCCAAAATCGATAATGCACGCCCTAAGCATATCCTCCAACGTTTGAATAGTCCTTTCAGACTGTCCATCCGTTTAGGGGTGATAGGCGGTACTGATGTTCAACCTTCACTTGCGGACAAGTAAGGCATTCGTTTTACCAACAAATCAGACAAGCTTTCGGACGTATACGTTTCCCTGATAGGAAGAAAGTGAGCACTCTTCGTCAGTTGGTCCACAATCACCCATATGGTATCATGTCGTTTAGCTGTTCGTGGTAGCTTGGTGATGAAATCCATGGTGATGTGTTCCCATTTCCATTCCGGTACCTCAAGAGGTTGCACATATCCGTAGGGCTTCTGATGTTCAGCCTTCACTTGCGGACAAGTAAGGCATTCGTTCACATACTGCATCACATTAAACTTCTTGCCCGGCCACCAATAATCCTTTTGAACATCTTGATACATCTTCGTTGCAACGGGATGCACAGAATAACGCGATTTGTGAGCCTCATCTAAAATTCTCGATCGAATGCCCCCATTTCATGGCACCCACATGCGACCGAATCGTACCTTCTCACCGTGATAATTGTCTTCCAAGTTCTTGACTTGTCCGAAGAAACGTTCAAAACCCACATTTTCTTTTTTCAGTCCTTCCTGTTGCGCCTACTTGAGCTCATTCAGAAAGTCTGGCGTTACCACCAAACTATACGATTTTATTCGTCTGGCAGGATGCTCAGTCTTGCGACTCTAAGCGTCTGCCACCACATTGGCCTTTCCTGGGTGATATTAAATATCACAATCATAATCCTTTAACAGCTCAAGCCATCGTCTCTGCATCATGTTAAAATCATTTTGCTCGAAGAAATACTTCAAGCTCTTGTGGTCAGTATAGATGGTACTCTTTAGTCCATATAGGTAATGCCTCCATACTTTCAATGCAAACACTACCGCAGCGAGTTCGAGATCGTGGGTTGGGTAGTTAGCCTCATCAATCTTTAGCTGGCGCGAAGCATAAGCTGTCACCCTTCCCTGTTGCATCAGTACGCATCCCAACCCTTGTTGTGATGCATCGGCAAACACAACAAAATCCTCATTTCCATCTGGCAGTGCTAAGACAGGAGCTTGGGTAAGTTTCTCCTCTAGCACTAAGAATGCTTGTTCTTGGTTCGGGCCCCATTCGTACTTTACATCTTTCTTCGTGAGTTTCGTCAGTGGCGTCGCTATCTGGGAGAAGTCTTGAATAAATCTCCGATAGTAACCGGCCAAACCAAGAAAACTGCGTTCTTCCGTAGGTGACTTCGGAGGGCTCCATTTCATAACTGTTTCAACTTTTGCTGGATTTACCATAATGCCTTCCGGGTTCACCACATGACCCAGAAACTGTACTTCCCGTAACCAGAAGGCGCATTTGGAGAACTTAGCATAAACTTTTTCTTTCCTCAGGATTTCCAATACTTCTCGTACGTGGCAAGCATGGTCTCCCTCATTCTTCGAATATATCAAAATATCATCTATAAACACTATCACCGATCGGTCCAACATCTGTCGACATACTCTATTCATAAAATCCATAAATGCTGCAGGAGCATTCGTCAATCCAAATGACATAACGAGAAACTCGTAATATCCATAACGTGTACGAAAAGCAGTCTTTGGAATATCCTGCTCTCGAACTTTCAACCGATGGTAACCGGACCGAAGATCTATCTTTGAGAACCATCTTGCACCTTGCAATTGATTGAACAACTCATCAATTCTAGGTAGAGGATTACCTGTTCTTTACAGCCAGCTTATTCAGTTCCCGCTAGTCAATACACATTCGCATGCTTCCATCTTTCTTCTTAACAAACAACATTGGTGCTCCCCACGGAGAGACACTCGGTCGTATAAAACTTTATCAAGGAGTTCTTGTAGCTGGGTCATCATTTCCTTCATTTTAGTGGGAGCCAAACGGAAAGGTGTTTTGGCAACGGGGTTGTGCCCCCGGCACTAGATCGATTCGGAACTCAATTTCCCGTTCCGGTGGTAATCCAGGCAATTCCTCAGGGAATACATCAGGGAAGTTACGCACCACAGGTACATCATCAATCGTCCTCATATCCATACGTTCCTCAATCACATATGCCAAGTAGTCTACACACCCTCGCCTCATCATAACATCAGCCCTGATCATCGAAATGATCTTCGGCACATACATCGTTTTATCACCATAAATCTTTATGGAGCTCCCATCCACCGCACGTAAACATATCATCTTTCGTCGACATGTAATGTTAGTCTCGTATTTGGCTAACCAGTCCATACCCAAGACTACATCGAAACCTCCCAAGGTTATAAGAAATAGTCGTACTGGGAACTTATGACCCCCTATCTCAACATAACAATCATCTATAGCCTCAGTCACCCTTGTCATCTTACAAATAATCGTCTCTATATCAAATACCCGATCTATCTTCTTAACCTTCCCAGATAACCCATCACAGAAAGTAGAAGATACAAAACTCATACTGGCACCAGAATCAAACAACACAGAAGCAGGAATATTGTTGATAGAAAAGGTACATGTGACCACGTCCAGGTCCTCAACAGCATCATCCTTTGTCATCGTGAAGGCTCATGCTTTATCCTTCTGCTTCTCCTTCCCCTTCTCCTCTTTCTTACTCGAGCCTGAAGCACCTGCCCGTGGTTGCTTGCAATCCTTTGACAGGTGTCCTAACCCATTGCAGTTGAAGCATCGAGTAGCATTCTGGCAACTGCTAGAAAAATGCCCAGTCTTTCCGTACCTGAAACATAAATTAGTGCCTCCCAGGCACTGTCTCGTGTGGCTTTTTCGACACTTGTTGCATCAGGCCCTCTCCTCTCGCTTCACTTTCTTGCTTGAGAACTTTCGTTGGTCTGTTCGACCCCTTTTAGTCCCGGAGGACTTTTTCATCTTTGTTTCTTCTTTAACTGGCTCAGCAGACATAACATCATCCCAAACTATGCCACCAAGTTCAACCATGGAGTTGATGGTCTTGGGAGCATTTGCTTGTACATGAATCCACACCTTTGGAGGCAAACCCTCCATATACAGTTTCACCCTGCGTTCCTCAGAACTAATCTAGTGAGGAACTAGTCTTGCCATTTTATTGAACTTTGATGTATACTGTCGATGATTCGTACTCCCAGCTTTCTGAACCAGAAACTCTCTTTCTACTTTATCCATTTTGTTCTTGGGACAGAACTGTTTGGTGACCAGATCGTTTAGATCTTCCCAAGTCATCTTCTCCATATCAGCTGCATACTTATTCTACTTGATGGTGTTCCACCAGTGGAGTGCTTTCTCGACAAAGGAGTGAGCTGCAAACTTGATAGCCTCCGTCGCAGAAATCCAGTGGCAGGTGGACACAGCATCTTTCCTTCCATCAAAGGATGGTGGATTGCATCCTTTGAAGGCCTTGTAGTCACAACCTTTCATCAAACTTCGGTTTGAGTCACCGCTCTTTGTCTCGAGGATCACGATTTCCTCGTCATCTTTGGTGCTTTCTTTTGTACCTTCCGAATTTTCCTTCAGCACATCCTTTAATACCTTAGCAATCACTGCCAGCATTTTCTCATCCATTTTTCTGCAGACTTCATCAGAAAATAGCCTTTACCATGATAGCCTCTAGTGTGAACTCTTCTTCGTCTTCCGGTGGCTGACTGTGTTCGTTTTCTTCTTCGTTGACAGGCTTCTCCTTCTCGACATGTGGCTCCTCAGCTCCCTGTGGTTTCTTTCGTGGTCTACTCCTTTATCGAGCCATCTAAAGTTTCTACATAATGCAAAAATTGATGAGTCAGTACAGGAATCAGTTTAGCACGAAATAAGCTTTGTAAATTGTTAAAGACGTTGATCAGGTGTTATTAACCATTTACCCAACTCATAGCCTCTAAATGTTTCCCATCCCATCTCCTCATTGTGCATGACACTAACTACCTTTCTAACCTTAGATCTACATCTTAACTCGTACATAACATTCAGCTCGTGGCATCCGTTCATCCGTGGTTGGCAATCCGCATCATTTAATAACATTCTCAGTTTAAGTCTTAACATTAGGGAGGCTAAGATATCTCAAACTATGGCTCTGATACCAACTTGTCAGGCCCTGATCCCGGGCGACCCCATAGAGGTTGGTTTCCATCATAACACATAGCTCTTAAACTAAAAAGTTCGTAGTTAGCAGCGGAATTTAAAACATAGTTTGTCAAACATAGAATAATGTCTGAATTGAAACATAATTGATTTCCAGCACCACCGGACTCTCCATCTTGATGCCCGAGCTCCACGTTTCTTCTTACCTTAGCTTTAACCTGACATAAATGCTAAAATGTCAGCTTACGCTGGTGAGTTCTAGTTTTCATAAAACATCGTCAACGTTTTGTTAAGTTAAAACATATTTAACATAAAACATTATTTCATTCACATAATCCAAAACCTTATCGCATAAACATCCTAATCATCATCATACAACCAATGCTACCGAGCATAACAGTGGGCTTATGCCTGCACAAGGCTCCATAACCGTTGATGTGACCCGCCGAAGCGTTCGGCACATCCATACTTACCCAGTAACAAGTACTGGAGTAACCATACTTACGCCATACGAATATGGGAGAAACCATACTTACCCCATATGAATATGGGAGCAACATCATACTTACCCCGTAACAAGTACGGCTGCCACTGTAACATCTATGCCGGAATCGTTGCCGGAATAGTAATTTGCACAGTAAAGTGCACAGAAATAAGGTGTTAGAGTTACGCAAAGAACAAGTAAGGCATAGAAATACGACAACTATAAGCAATAAGGCGAACAAAACTATGAGATCATACAGGAGGAATCCCGAACGCGACCCATTATTTGGGAGCGTGGGATCATCACACCAAACAAAAGTCTCTCCACTGTTTACAAAGAAAGTTGTACGGGTAATAATTTTTAAATTTCGGGACGAAATTTCTTTAACAAGGGGAGACTGTAACATCTGTGCCGGAATCGTTACCGGAACAGTAATTTGCACAGTAACTCAAGTACAAACTACGTGAACTAGGTAGATACTATTTACACATGATGCTTAACATTAAACTATTATGCAATCGTGCTGAAATCTGATTTAAACCACTTGGTTTAACAGTCAGAACCATTTCAGACAACACGGAACAGATACACAAATGCTTGATTTGATGCTATGATGTATAAACGTATGTGAGGTTAAACAAAACAAAACCATAACGGTTGTTGTTACAGAATACAAAATCAGAAAGTGAAACGTACGATTGTGTTCGTACAGTTAGCGCTCTTTAAGAAAACGCGCGTAAGTGACGTTTTCTGACGAAACGAAAACGATGACGATACGATCGATAATAATATTAAGGAAATATAATATTTCCTGTTTTACAATTTTGAAACTCATCTGAAATAAACTAAAACGAGACTATTTTAAATTTAAAATACTTACATTTTGCGTAAGTGATAACGAAACGCGTGAAATAATAAATTACGATAAATAATTCGAGGAAAATAATATTTAATTTATTTACTAGAAATTACCACCTTTCAAAACATTCGAAAATAAATTCTTTTAATTAAATTACAAAAAACGCGCGCGTTACGATCCGGAAACCCAACGGAGCCGAAAACCGAGTAACCGAAACGAACCCGAATACCCTCGGGGTATTTAAAGCCTTAAAAGAGGCTTTCAACTCATTTTCTATCAATTCTCTCTCTCTCTATAGCTATCAAAGTTGTCTCCTCTCTCTCTTTAGAAGATCAAGACTTCAATTCATCATAACTCCTTCGATTCTTGGCGGAATCACGCGTTCTTGGTGTCCACGCGAAGCTCTCGTCATTCTCTACACGGAAGCACAACTGATCAGGAGTTTTACCCAGCTGAATTCGAGGTATGGACGTAGTAATCTCACGAATATTAGGGTTTTTGTTGTTCTTTTGTTCGACCACCACCTTAAAACCGGCTATGGGTCAACGCCTTCAAACCCACAACCTTGCGAGGACTCGTCTACATGTAGTCATAGCATGGGAATGGTCAGACTAAGGGAACGAAGTTGGATGGAGGTGATGATTACGTACAGGTTTGAGGGAGTCTTTGTTGGCCGAACCTGATAGATTGTCAGCCGAACCATCATGCGAAGGTGGCGAACCCTCCCCACTTTGGCGAACCTTTCCATCCAAGCGAGCCCTTAGTTGGCAACTACCCTGGGCGAACCTTGCATCATACGTGCGAACCCTACATCATGGCCAACGAACCTTGGGCGGCATTATGATTGGCCGAACCTCCATGTTCATGAGCTTAGCCAGGTACACGAACCTTCTCAGCCGGACCATGGTGCCCCAGCCGAACCATGGTGATTCAGCCGAACCCTTGCTTTCAAAGTGGCCGAACCATTTGATATGGGAGCCGAACCCTACCGGAGCCAAACCTAGTTACCTACGAACCCTGTATTCACAAACCTTGAACTAAGTGGAACCATCAAAGGGCGCCGAACCCTGCATGGGTGCTATTGCTCACGAACCCTACTGATCTGACCGAACCTTTGGACGCCCTGATAACCGAATCTTAGATAATATATCCCATAGGTTCGGTGGAGTCGGGGGTCATCACACCCATTCGGCAACCGCATCATATAATGGGCCCAAAGCCCACCTAGAATAAGCCATATTCGTTCAGGCCCCCTAACAGCCATTCGGCCCAAATTGGCGAGATGGGCCTAAGCCCACATTAAGTATTCGGTCATCCTGATGCAACCGGCCCACCTATAGATCATTCGGCTTAATAGAAGGCTCAGTCAAATTAATCTAGTCTATACAATCATTTGGCCCAATTAATTAGTCTAATCCATTCCTATGGCCCACGAGTTGTATTGGCCCAATGGTTTTGGTTCAGCCTATGGGGCTAAGTGATTTAGACCAATGTCAACTTAAATGGCCATGTTAAGCCACTAGCCCGACGTCTCGAGTTATTAGATCCAAGACAATCGGCCCAATATAGCTACACAACTCACTAGGATTATCTTGGCCCAAGACTCGACCCACATTTGGCAAATATGTTTGAGGATATAAACTAACACTTAAACTAAATGATGTAAAATAACATGCAAGGAAATTTATGGCAATTACTATAAAATGGTGAAGGAATTTAGAAACAATACTTGAAAACTCTAACTTCTACAACTATGATGCCACAAACCATTTCAAATTTAAAGGTGATAACAAGTGCAATAAACATATAATATGGAGACATGTCGTATCACCGACAAGTAATAACAAGTACGCAAGGGCCAAATGAATACCGAGACTTACAAGTGTTAGCCGACTCTAAGGCTAACACTGACACTTATACGCACACAAATCAATACAACATATGCTTATAAGCTATGAATACAGTGAAATCAATACAGGATCGTGAATACAACACCGAACACAAAAACGAGCGCGCGTATTCTTGTTTTGCTTAGTCAACCACTTAAAACACAAGGTGAGTTCATTTGTTCCTTTTTAAACCATTTGTTTTAACTCGGGACTGAGAAGCATGTTATACATTTTAAACAATTATTGAAATGTTTATTAAATGCTTTTACACTTATTTATAATGCTTATACTAATACTTAAACTCGTAACACTTGTTTTAGAAACTAAAGACTAAGACTATAGTGTAAATAGCTAATGCTATTTACACTATACTTATTTACAATATACTTAAACTCGATGCTCAAACTAGATACTAAGGTTAATGCTACAAACTCTATGATGAGACTATATGCTAGAACTAAAGCTACAGGTTCAATGCTAATGCTATTTACACTATACTTAATTGATTAAAACTTTTAAAACATTTAAATGCATAAGGAAAACTAATGCTAAAACTAAAAATGCTTATGAAAACTATGCCTATGTAAACTTGGAACTTAAACTTAGAAAGACTCGTATGTTCAAATTTGCTATAAAGACTTATGTGTTTGGGATACTTAAAACACTTGATTGCTTGATATACTTGGAATACTTGAAACACTTGAATGCTTGATATACTTGGAGTACTTGAAACACGTGAATACTTGATATACTTGGAAAAACATGAACACTTGAATGCTTGATACACTTGGAATGCTCAGACAACAGACTGATTGACCGTCGCGTGTTGACCTGAGTGTCAGCCCCTACTAGTCATCAGTAAATCTATGTGAATGCTATAAACTTGTATGCTTAAGCTCTAGGACATCGCAAGACAGACTAATTGGCCATCGCGCCTTGATATTTGTCAAGCCCAACTAGTCATCAGTGTTCTTCGTTGTCTGGACCTAGTAAGAAAAATTGAATGCCCATCGCGTGTTGAACCGTGGAGTCAACCCCTACTAGTCTTTCAGTGCTCTTCTCTATCCAATTGTTTTGATGTTATTGAGGATTTATACATTTAGTGGTCCTCGAATGTGAATTCAAAACTACTCATAGAACAATAAAATGATGAGTTGTTGGGAGGTGAAACGCTTAATTATCATTAACAAGAATATGATAAGCAGCCTAATATGTGGTGGGATGGTGGCTGGGGCTTGTCCCCTACCTATGCCCTATATATAAGCATACTCGGTTGGATGGCATATGTGGTTGTTGGTGAGGTTAAGGTTGTCGTTTCGGGGGAATCAAGGTAAACATGTTAAGAATAATCAAATGTTAAGGATCAATAGTGTGGAATGAAATGCTGAATTATCATTAACAACAATATGTTAACCAGCTTGGTATGTGGTGAAATGGTGGCTGGGGCTTGTCCCCTACATATGCCCTATATATAAGCATACTTGGTTGGATAGCATAGGTGGTCATTAATGAGGTTGAGGTTGTCATTCGGGGAACCAAGGTAAAACATTTACAGGGTAAACGAATTCTATTAATCAAATGTTATGGAATCAAAGATGCAGGATGAAACGCTTAATTATCATCAGGAACAATATATCATGTGGTTTGGTATGTGGTGGGACGGTGGCTGGGCGGACGGTAAGTTCGAACCTACATATGCCCTTATATAAGCATACTGAATCAGATGGTATAGGTGGTTAATGGTGAGGTTAAGGTTGTCATTCAAGTGGTTTTTAAAACTATTTTTACATAAAACTACATGAACTCACCAACCATTGTGATGACTTTGTTTTCTTACATGCTATCTTAGGTGATGCACAGGTTTAAGCTAAAACACAGGATTGCATGCTAGGATACTCAGATAGAGGACCTAATTGACTTTTGGAAAGCACATCTTTTGATATCTTGAACAGATACAAGATAGAAACATTTGATTTATTTTGATAGGTTTACTTAGTTAAATTACTAAATATTGATATTGTAATTTAACTTTGTAATCCTAGTTTAATGTTTTATTGTGCTTAGTTATTGTTGACATTGATGCTGTGTAAACAATCTGATCATCACGATTATTACCCACGATATCGCGGCCGAAACCTTCCGCCCGACGGGAGACTTCGATCCAACCCCGCCGGCTCGGGGTGTGACACCAACCATACTTACCCCATATGAATATGGAAGCAACATCATACTTACCCCATACGAATATGGGAGCAACATCATACTTACCCCATAACAAGTACGGGAGCAACATCATACTTACCCCGTAACAAGTACGGGAGCAACCATGCTTACCCCATACGAATATGGGAGCAACATCATTCATCACGGCATCATAAACACATTATGCTTGCATCTAATCATCATAGCATCATACTTTCATCCTAGCAGCCTAGGATTTCATCATAGCATAACATCTATAATTATCATCATTGCATGTCATCATGCAGTTCATCATCAGAACTTACTAACACACATTCGTCATACTTAGCATACTTTTATGCATAAATCATACTAACACATTAGCTTGCATTCATCTTCATGGCATAGTCACATAACATCATAACATCATAACATATTAACAGCTTGTATGCCAGCCCAAAACATTAAACTTAAAATTAGGCATCTAGAACTCACCTGATAGTAGCCTCTTGTTTTCCTTAGCCAAACTCCTTAGCTAGGCCTTAAGAACCTACATCAGCACGTCGTATCATTACATACTATTCTTAGACTTAGAATTTATTCTAAGTCCCTATAGCTACTATTCCCCTTATAGTTTCAAGTTCTCGAATACTTAGCAAAATATTCGAGACACTCGAAGTTCCATGGGTGGTACAAGAAATACTATATAAGTTCCCGAAGGATCTGAGTACTCAAAACCATGGACTACACGAAATCTATGTCCTTGAATTATCCTTTGTACTCAAAATAACCTTTGTTTTCGAACTATCCTTGGTACTCAAACTGTGTACTCGAAACTGGTTTTTTACTTTCTAAATATGTTTTCTAGCACCCCTTTCGTGTATAATTTCGTGTACTCATCATTTCGTCATACAACATCTGAGAAATTCATCTTAGGCTTTGGGGAGCTAGTTCTAGGTTTCTTAGGTTGTTACCAACACACTAGAACCTCAAAGTTCCGAACTTTATGCATAAGGGTGTGAGTTTTATACATCAGTTCACTTTTGCCTAAAAATCCTAACTTTTTAGTTTAGATCACTTACTTGATGATAAAGGATCACTATTGTGGATTCTCGTGTGTTTCCTCTTCCGTTTGGTCGATCAAAAGCTCGATTGTTGAAGTTATTGAGCTCTACTTCGATTACTTGAGAGAAACTGTGCTTCCAGCCAAAGGTGTGCACGTTTCCCAAGGCACTCATATATATATAGGCAACGTACTCGAAATACTGATACTCGGAATTAGGAGATTTCGAGTACAGATTTCGAGAACTAGATTTCAAATGCATCAATTTTCGTGAACTGGTTTTGTTTATTTTTCGTCTGTTTTCCTTCAACTTTATTATCCGTTACACATTCGAAAAATTCAAATATCTAGTATTAGAAAATTTTGGGGTGTTACACTACGTATGCCCTATATAAGCATGCTTGATTGGATGAAATACTATTTGTAAGTATAACTATGGAGAGGACATTATGTGACACAAATGAGACAATTATCAATGAGATTTATGTATGCTATTGTGATTGTGAAAGACAACAAATCGTCAAATCTATTTCTTTTAGTTTCTAAACTAATGAACTCAGCAACCTAGTGTTGACTTTGTTTAAATGCATGTTTTCTCAAATGACGAACATGTTTAGTCACCAGGCATTCAGGAGTTAAGCTAGTGGACTTTTAGAAGACCTAGTTTCATTTTGTATTGTGCATATTTTGAATGACAAAACTTTGAATCATATTTTGTAAACCTAGTGCAGATACAAGATAGCTACTTATGATTCTTTTGGATAGATTTACTTAGTTAAATTATGAACATGACACTGTAATTTAACTTTGTAATTCTATATCAATGTCATGTTAGCATTTCTCATTATATCTCATGTGCTACGTAAACAATCTGATCACTACGATTATCACAATGATATCGCACCCCGAGAACCTTCCTCCCGATGGGAAAGTCGATCCAGCCCGCCGGCTATGGGTGTGACATCAAGGAACTGCTGGGTAAAAGAAAAGAACAGAGGCAGGATCCCGATAGAATCTCAAAAAGAGATGCATCCCCACCAAAGGATGCCAAGATAATAAACCTTATCTCTGGTGGATCTGACACATGTGGCACCTCTTATTCTGCAGCCAGAAGACACGCCAAAGAGGCTATGATGGAGAACGGAGAAAGACCCGCGAAGACATCAACCTTTAGCATAGAAACTGTGATATCCTCTGAAGAACAGGACCAAGAAAATATCATGGACCCTCATCATGATGGGTTAGTAATCACTTTATATTATGCTAATAATTATGTCCACGGAATACTCATAGACGGAGGAAGTTAAGGGAACATCATCCAATTGGAGACGCTCAAAAGGAAGAACATCCCTGAATCTTGAATAACCACCAAATCCTTGGTTCTGCTTGGATTTAGCGGAGAAGCTAAAGCTACTGTTGGAAAAATTAAATTATCAGTATATATCGAGGGGGTAAATTCTATGCAACGCTTTTGTATTATAGATTATTTGTCTTGCTACAATATCATATTAGGTTGACCGTGGACACACGATATGAAAGTGGTTCCCTCAACATACCATGAATGCGTAAAGCTACCTACACCATGGGGAGTAGTGAAGATCAACAGCGAACAGCAGGAAGCTAAGGAGTGTTATTCATCTTTGATGAAGGCAACGACGAAACCACCATCGACATAGCAATCATAGAGCGACATTGGGGATAATCAGGAATCCCGGGAAAAATAAGTAAAAGAAGTACTACTTAATCCCGAGGATCCTGAAACCAAAGTCCTCATAGGAACAGATATCCCCAATCATATTGAGGAGAAATTGATTTCCTTCCTGAAATCAAGATTTTCTACCTTTGCTTGGAAGCACAAGGATATGACAGGGATATCCTCAAACGTAATTATACATAAGTTAGGAATAGATAGAAGTTTCAACCTATCAACCATAAAAGAAGGAAATTTGCTCCTGAGAGAAACACAATCATCCATGAAGAAGTGGAAAAAACTTCTCAAAGTCAAGATGACTAGTAAAGTTAAATTTCCAAGGTGGCTAGGTAACGTAGTTGTGGTACAAACTGAGAATGGAAAATGGAGAGTTTATGTATATTACACGTGTAACATCACTGTACTTTCGGTTGTCCGTACGTCCGTACATCCGTACGAATGTACTGTTACGACTGGATATTTATGATTATTAATGATTTTGAGATTATTGATTGACTTTACTGATATTATCACTGTTGCTGGTATACATGATTATAATATATTATACGCGTAAACCATGGGAAGTTTAGTTGTAAATTAACTAAACAGAACCAGAGTGTTTATCGCAGATGATTATACTGATTATGGGTTATTGTTATGGAATGAGAATGGATTTGGGATGGAACCGGGAGTTTGTTTGAGTCGGGTTACTAAACATAGTCAAGGACCCATGGTCATGGTTTATCGAAATAGCGGTGGGACGGTGGCTAGGGCAGTTGCGACTGACCCTTACATATGCCCTATATATATGCATATTTCGGTCTATCATGGATGTGTCAGTGACTAGGGTTTAGTGGGTTTTGGTTTGGGAAATGATAATATTAAAGTTAATAAATGTTGGGAGTTAATTACGCGAAGTGAGGTTACGAACACTATTTAAACGCGAATATTAATTCAGAAATGTTAACTTAATAAATGTATTCGAGTGGGTGACGATTCACACGAATATAATTATTAAGAATAATATTCTGAAATAATGTTCCATAAATTGTTAATCAAATCGAAATACGATACGAGCGTCGGATTCGGAAAGGTGACGATCTTTGCGAATACGTACGCGAGTAACGCGTTTCGACGAGATAAATTAAATAATATCGAACGATATTAATTTAATAAATTAAAAACTAAAAATAATTATTAGGAATCACAACCTAAATTAAATTGGAATAATTTAATTTACTAAATAATTATTTAACGATAATGACACGGAAGCGATTTACGAAACAATTTATTTAAAACTTATTTTATTTAAAACAAAACCAACTTAGTTAAAAGGATTTAATGCTCTAAATATATTTACGATTAAAAACAGAGCATTTTATAAAATAAATCGCGATAAAAACGGGATCGAGCACGCGTATGTGAGGCGCGATATAAAGAAGATTATTTCCTTCTTCTTCTTCATTTTCACAACTCACTCTCTCTCACTAAACACTCATTTTCGTCACCCTCACCATACCCAACTTCTCTCTAACATTGCAAGCTCGTTTCTTAACGAAATCACAAGATTTTGGACTCCACGCGTTCGTGAGATCAAGAGGAGCAAGAAGATACAAGAAAATCCACGGATTTATCACGATTTGAAGGTAAGAAACTCAGTTTTCTTTTCGGTTTTTGGGTTTGAAAACCCTAATCGAGTTTAGCCACCATTAGTATAATAAATTTGAATTATAACGTGTTAATCGAGTTGTTATGGAAATGAGGGAAGTCATAAACGACCTTAACACCATATATCGCGATGATGATGATGATGTGAGTGCAGGTTAGCGAACCAACGTGGGATGGCGAACCTTAGGCTCCAAGGCAGCCTGCCGACGAGCCTTGCTGCCTCTCAGCCGAACCCACGACTTCACAGCTCCTGGCCGAACCCTTCTTCACGGTTCACGAACTCTAGCTGGGCGGGAAACTTAGTGCCGAACCCTAGGACTAGGCGAACCCCAAGTCCATGAGCTGCGAACCTGTATTCAGCAAGGGTTAGGGTGGCGAACCCATAGGGAGCCGAACCCTTTCTGGCCTCTCGAACCTGTTAGGGACGAACCCTGGAACAGTGGGATTCCACGAACCCTCTAGGGTTACAGCTTCGTGATCAGCGAACCCTTGGGCCATACTTTCGGTTGGTCGAATCTTTGGTGGCCTAGCCGAACCCTAGCACCTCTAGTAACCAACGAACCCTAGATCACATGGCTGCCGAACCCTGCTGTGTTCTTCTTGGCCGAACCCTAATCAAATTGACCGAACCTTCTCTTTAAATTAAGAAGGTTCGCTGCTTTTGGGGTGCAACTCAATCGATTTGCATCAAACTTGAAGGTTAGAAGCAATTAGGGAACATGCGTATGTATATATATATGAATATGTATGCATGATGAACCATAGCCACCATCTTTTATATAATCACATAAGTTAAAGCATGGGATTTTCTTATTAATGAGATAATTAATAGAGATAATGTAAACATGATTACTTAAACTTAAAAATGGATTTTTACAACTTAAATGGTGGTGTAGGTGTGTAATCATGCATGCATACATTAAGGGACATATCTATATAGGTTTAAAAAAAAAGATGATATCCTTACAACTTATATGAGCGGGATATAAGTGATCTAAAGATTATATACGTAGGACAATCAACACTAATGAAGTTGAATTATCATTACGAAAAGATAAATAATAAAATCTCTAGTGTAATAACTTAACTTAGAATTAATTTACTAAGTTAATAAATACTTGAGAATTTAAAATACAATAAATTAGTGACGCTTAATATTCATTAAATAATTATACTCATGATCACCCATACACAATAATCACAGATCGTTGAGTTACTACGGGTTATATACGCGAGCGCGCATAACACGAGAACACAAATTCTAAGGACTTCAGGTGAGTTCTCATAACCTCCCTTTCTTTAAACTGTTTTAGTTTTAAAACCCGGAGGTGGAACATGTATACCGGTTTAAATATTATTTTGATAACACAAGGTTAATACCTGTTTATCAATATGATATTCACATTTGAAAATATTATTATTAATGGATTATCTATTATTCTTTTATATCCGTGTAAACATTGTTATTGACTTAGGTCAATAACAAAGATTACATGTATTGTCACGTGGATGATTTCCACATCCGTGAATCATTACTCTTAACTTCGGTTAATTGTTTTGACTTCATGTATTGTCACGTGGATGATTTCCACATCCGTGAATCATTACTCTTAACTTCGGTTAATTGTTTTGACTTCATGTATTGTCACGTGGAGGGTTTCCACATCCGTGAAGTATTGCTTTTGACTTCGGTTAATTGCTTTGACTTCATGTATTGTCACGTGGTTAGCGACCACTCCATGATTCATGTATCTAACTTATGTTAAATACATAAGGAATCATGTATAGTCACGAACATTGATTGAGAATATGATTGATTGAGTTTGGTTGATTTGTTGTGGATTGATTGCTTATATTTGATTATGATTATTTGTGATTGGCTATGATTGATTTGGTTATGTGGTTATGTGATTGTGTATGTGTTTGACTGTTGAATTGATGGATGTGAGTTGGATTATCTCATACAGGTATTCATATGGATTTCTCAAGAAGATCATAAGTTTTATACCCGTTTTAAACAAAGCATTTTATAAAACCATTTTAAGCATAAACTTTCAAACGCATTTTACTAAAACATTTTTAAATATAAAAACTTATGATTACTCACCAACTACTTTTGTAGTTGACACTTGTTTTCTTACATGTTTCAGGTGATGGAGACAAGTAGGATGAAGAGGATGATCTCTTCTATTTTGGACATCATCATCATATAGGATTCTTGGACTTAGTTAATTAACTAAATTTCTGGCGATTAGAGTTTAGTTAGTTTAACTAAATCTTTTGTGTATTTGATGTATTTGATTCATGATGAACATGATTTTTGTGTAATTATTGTGGTTGATTAATGATATATGATGATATGAGTTAGATGCCCATGAGCTTGTGAACAATCTACACATCCCTCGTGGCATCCCGATGATTCCGCCGTCGGTCGGGGTGTTACAGATTGGTATCAGAGCCTGGGTTATAGGGAATTAGGTTACTAGAAATGGTTGACCTAGTCTATAACCATAGGATACCCTAGTATGAATTAAATTCATACACTAGTTAGTATATTCAGGATTTCATGCTTATGTGTTTATTACATGTTAATTGAAACCCTGTTATACATCTGATATAAATATGCTGATTTTAAATTTCTTGCATACGTGTGCCCTAATGATTCGATAAGGACATGCACGTGGTGTATCGTAAAGGTGGTGGGACGTTGGATAGGGCAGTTGCGACTGACCCTTACATATGCCCTATATATATACCATTTACGGTACATTAGGTGGATGTCAGTATTGAAGAATGTGGGAACTACCCGTTTGGGAAATTACTTGCTTAGGAAATAAATTGTTTATGAATTACTTGCTTTAGGAATTATCTGTTTATATTGTAAACACCAGACAAGGACATACTCGTGGCATACTACAAAGGTGGTGGGACGGTGGCTGGGGCAGTTGCGACTGACCCCTACATATGCCCTATACATATACCATTTGTAGTATATCGGGGGTCTGTCAGTGTCAGGAACTTAGGATATTACTAGGAATTATTTTGAGATGGATGTTGATGGTCTGTTGGTTAAGGTTGGATTGGATTGACACTTTGGATGATCACACTTGATAAACACTTATAAATTCCCTTATAAAAACATACGGATTGGACACGTAGGGTGCATAGGATTAATGAACGATATGAGCGATTAGTGATGGAATATGGACTTGGGTGATGATATAGACACTTGATGATAATATAAACGCATAGTGATGATACTAACACTTAGTGATAGTATGGACACTTGACAAGAATAAACTATAGGGAAGATATGAACACTTAGTGACAATAAGAGCACTTCGTGATGATATGAACCCTTAATGATGATTATTGACATTGGAATTTATATGGATTTTAGTGAACTTAGACAGTTGGGGGAAACTTAATGTCAGGTGAACTTAGACATTAGGTGAACTTAGAAATAGGTAAGCCTACATGTCAAGTGAACTTAGACATTAGGTAAACCTAGTTGTCCAAGGGAACTAGAGATCACTTCACTCAAAATTATCCTACTAAGGATAAGTTTTGTGAAGTGAGAATTATGGTGAAATACATGACACACTCTACACACTAGCAATGGCATAATCGTGGTGCAATGGAACGGTGGTGGGACGGTGTAGGGGAGATTGCGATCTACCTCTGCATATGCCCTATATATAAGCTTGTTGCATTGCATTGGGAGGTTGTCAGTGTTAGTATAGGGTGAGGAATGTATAGGACCTAGGAAATAGTTAGTTAACACTAGTTATGACCAACCAGGACACTTAGAATAATATTAGGGAAATTTATAGGCACTATGAGTTTAATAACAGATAGGAAATAAACATAATTCCTATATGTAATCCTAACTGTTTAAACGAACTCATTTGACCATTGTTTGTATAACTTACGTTGTAAACGGTAGTAACATGTTTCTATTTCCTTCAGAAACATGCCGCCTCGCCGTCACAACGAAGATGACTCGAACAATGGGGATGCTAACAACAGTAATGCCAACTCCGGCATACAAGAGTTAGCTACACTTATTTCTGGATTGGTGAGCCAACTGACTCAGGCTAACCAGAATGCTAACCAGAACCGAGGTGGTGCAAACCAGACAACTTGCACATTCAAACACTTCAATTCCTGCAATCCCCTGAAATTCACGGGTGCTGAATCGGCTACTGGTCTGCTGCAGTGGTTCGAGAGTATGGAGAACACCTTCATCAACAGCGAATGTCCCGAAAATCTGAAAGTTCGCTATGCCACTAGTGTTTTCCAAAAGAGAGCACTGACTTGGTGGAACGGGGAGAAGCGAACTAGGGGAGTGGATGCTGCACTCGCATTGACGTGGACTGAGGTCAAGAACTTGATGACCACTGAATTCTGTCCTCGAAGCGAGATGAGGAAACTGGAGACTGAGTTCTAGGAACTCAAACAAGATAGTGGCGAGAACGTCATCTATAATACTCAGTTCCATGAGTATAGTCTACTGGTGCCTCATATGGTGACACCTTTGGAGAGGGCGATTGAGAAGTATATCGGCGGGCTGCCGGTGCAGATTCAGGATACGGTCTATGGGAGTAATCCCAAAACACTGGAGGCTGCTATCCGATTATCTGCAACTCTTACTGACAATCATGTGAGGAATGGAACACTTACTAGGAAAGGTTACAAGAAGACTGACACCAAGACTACTGCAAAGGAAGTCAAAGCTGAAGTCAAGTCTGAAGCTGCTAGCTCATCCAAAAGTAGCAACAAGAAGAGAAAGACCAGAAACTTCATGGTCACTGCTCCTGCTGCTAAGTCTGCGCAGCAGTCATCAAACAATTCAACTGCTAGGAATTTCACTGGGAACACTCCTCAGTGTAACACCTGCCGTTATCATCACGCACCAAATTTGCCATGTCGCGTCTGCAACAACTGCGGCAAGTTTGGTCACTTTGCTAATGTTTGTCGGAGTGCACTGCAAGCACAAAGGATGCAGCATGCACCGCTTGCACTGCCAGCTCCTCCTGCACAACCTATTCCAGCTGTACCCGTTCGCCAGGTACCTCAGGCGCAGGCAAGAGCCTGTTATGAGTGTGGTGAAGTGGGTCATTTCAGGAATCAATGCCCAAAGTTGACCGGGAATAATCAAAGGGTGGCAAGAGGCCGGGCTTTTCAACTGAATGCTCCAGCTGCTCAAGCCAACCAGGATGTGGTCAACGGTACATTTCTGATCAACAACTCTTATGCATCTGTCTTATTTGATTCTGGTGCCGATAGGAGTTTCGTTTCATATGATTTTGAATGCTTGCTTGGTAGAACACGTACATACTTAGATAAACCGTTCAATGTGGAGGTGGCTGACGGAAACACTATTGATATTGACACTATTATCGTTGGATGTACGGTGAACTTAAATGATCACGTTTTCCCAATTGATCTCATACCTATGCATCTTGGTAGCTTCGATGTTATCATAGGCATGGATTGGTTAGCCACCCACAGAGCGGAGATTGTTTGTCATGAGAAATATATTCGTATTCCATTACCTTCGGGTGAAACCTTGAGAATATTTGGAGAAACTGCTAGTAAAGGTCTTAAGCTGATGTCTTGCACTAAAGCACATAAGTACCTTAGAAAGAAATGTATAGCCTTCTTAGCACACATTGTGGAGAAGAAAGAGAAAGAGAAGAGAATTGAAGATGTTCCGGTGATACGAGATTTTCCAGAAGTATTTCCAGATGATTTGCCGGGTCTTCCACCAGAACGTCAAGTTGAGTTCCGAATCGACTTGGTACCTGGTGCGAACCCAGTCGCCAAAGCTCCCTACAGACTTGCGCCTTCGGAGTTGCAAGAATTGGCGAGCCAGCTACAAGAGCTGACTGACAAAGGATTCATTCGCCCGAGCCATTCACCATGGGGTGCACCGGTCTTGTTTGTCAAGAAAAAGGACGGGTCATTCCGAATGTGCATCGATTATCGCGAATTAAACAAACTCACAATTAAGAATCGATATCCACTGCCGCGCATCGATGATCTCTTCGATCAGCTTCAAGGCTCGGCATGGTTTTCAAAAATCGATCTTAGGTCTGGGTATCATCAGCTTCGCGTACATGATGATGATATTCCCAAGACAGCTTTTAGAACAAGATATGGCCACTATGAATTTCTGGTAATGCCTTTCGGTCTTACCAATGCACCTGCGGTTTTCATGGATCTCATGAACCGTGTTTGCAGGCCATACTTGGATAAATTTGTGATTGTATTCATTGATGATATTTTGATTTACTCAAAGACTAAGGAAGAACACGAGAAACACCTTAAGTTGGTTTTGGAGATCCTAAGAGAGGAGCGACTGTATGCCAAATTCTCTAAATGTGAATTCTGGCTTAAGGAAGTTCAATTCTTGGGGCACATAGTCAACGAGTATGGTGTACACGTAGATCCTGCAAAGATTGATGCTGTGAAGAATTGGAGTACACCGAAGACACCGACGGAGATTCGATCGTTTCTTGGACTTGCCGGTTATTATCGGCGGTTCATATCGAACTTCTCCAGGATTGCTGTCCCTCTCACTGCTTTGACTCAGAAGAATAGGCCATATGAGTGGGGACCAAAGCAAGAGGAGGCATTTCAGACCTTGAAGCAGAAACTTTGTGATGCTCCTGTTTTGACACTGCCTGATGGAAATGATGATTTTGTAGTTTATTGTGATGCATCCAACTTAGGTCTCGGTTGTGTTCTCATGCAACGGGGAAAGGTTGTGGCTTATGCATCAAGGCAATTGAAGATTCATGAAAAGAACTACACTACACACGACTTGGAACTTGGTGCAGTCGTGTTTGCTTTGAAGATATGGAGACATTATCTTTATGGCACTAAGTGTGTAGTGTTCACGGATCATAAAAGTTTGCAACATATTTTGAATCAGAAAGAGCTCAATATGAGACAACGGAGATGGGTTGAACTTTTGAACGATTATGACTGTGAAATTCGCTACCACCCTGGTAAAGCGAATGTAGTAGCAGATGCGCTTAGTCGCAAAAGTCAAGTTCAGATTCATAGCGTCCGAGTGCACACTAATCTCCGTAATGATGTTCTCACAGCCCAACAACTCTCATTAGCTCAGGATAACTTGAAAGATGAGATGTCTTGCGGGGCTGAAATCTTATTGGAAACTAAAGATGATGGATTAATGTATTATTTAAATCGGTTGTGGATACCGAACAGGGGTGATCTGAGGATGCTGATTATGGATGAAGCTCATAAATCTCGTTACTCAATCCATCCGGGCTCTGATAAGATGTATCAAGACCTTAGGGGCTTGTATTGGTGGCCTGGAATGAAGAAGGATATTGCTGAATATGTATCAAAGTGCCTTAACTGTGCCAAAGTCAAGGCAGAACATCAGCGACCTTCGGGATTGTTACTACAACCAGAAATACCGATGTGGAAGTGGGAGAATATCTCCATGGATTTCATTACTAAACTCCCACGAACCGCAAACGGTAAGGATAGTATCTGGGTGATTGTTGACAGATTGACCAAGTCGGCTCATTTCTTACCAATACGCGAAACTTACCCTGTGAGGAAGTTAGCTCGTATCTACATTGATGAGATCATTAGCCGACATGGTATTCCCTTAAGCATAATATCGGACCGTGATGCTCGTTTCACGGCACGATTTTGGGAATCACTTCATGAAGCCTTTGGAACAAGACTGGATCTTAGCACTGCTTATCATCCTCAAACGGATGGTCAAACGGAGCGAACGATTCAAACACTGGAAGACATGTTGAGAGCTTGTGTCATCGATTTCGGTGGCAATTGGGATAGCCATCTACCATTGGTTGAGTTCTCGTATAACAACAGTTATCACGCGAGCATTGGTATGGCGCCGTTCGAAGCTCTTTATGGCAGGAAATGTCGGTCACCTATTTGTTGGACCGAGGTCGGCGATTCGCAGATTACTGGTCCTGAGATTATTCAGGAAACGACTGACAAGATCCGCCAGATCCGTGACAATCTGTTAGCTGCTCGCAGTCGACAGAAGAGCTACGCGGATAAAAGAAGAAAACCTTTGGAGTTTGAAGTGGGAGATATGGTATTACTTAAAGTGTCGCCTTGGAAGGGCGTTGTTCGATTCGGAAAGAAGGGGAAGCTTGCTCCACGTTATGTTGGCCCTTTTAAGATCCTTGAACGGATCGGGAAGGTTGCCTACAAGTTAGAACTTCCTCCTGAACTTAGTAATGTGCACCCAACGTTTCACGTGTCCAATCTAAGAAAGTGCTTAGCTGATCAGGATCTTCAGGTACCACTCGATGACATCCGCATCGATGATACCATGCACTTCGTTGAAAAACCAGTGGAGATAATGGATCGTGAGGTTAAACAACTCAAACGCAGTAGAATTCCAATTGTCAAAGTACGTTGGGAATCGAAGCGGGGTCCAGAATTCACATGGGAGCGGGAAGATCAGATGAAGCTTAAGTACCCACACTTATTTACTACGGTCACTCCAAGTTGAATTTCGGGACGAAATTCCTTTAACTAGGGGAGACTGTAACATCACTGTACTTTCGGTTGTCCGTACGTCCGTACATCCGTACGAATGTACTGTTACGACTGGATATTTATGATTATTAATGATTTTGAGATTATTGATTGACTTTACTGATATTATCACTGTTGCTGGTATACATGATTATAATATATTATACGCGTAAACCATGGGAAGTTTAGTTGTAAATTAACTAAACAGAACCAGAGTGTTTATCGCAGATGATTATACTGATTATGGGTTATTGTTATGGAATGAGAATGGATTTGGGATGGAACCGGGAGTTTGTTTGAGTCGGGTTACTAAACATAGTCAAGGACCCATGGTCATGGTTTATCGAAATAGCGGTGGGACGGTGGCTAGGGCAGTTGCGACTGACCCTTACATATGCCCTATATATATGCATATTTCGGTCTATCATGGATGTGTCAGTGACTAGGGTTTAGTGGGTTTTGGTTTGGGAAATGATAATATTAAAGTTAATAAATGTTGGGAGTTAATTACGCGAAGTGAGGTTACGAACACTATTTAAACGCGAATATTAATTCAGAAATGTTAACTTAATAAATGTATTCGAGTGGGTGACGATTCACACGAATATAATTATTAAGAATAATATTCTGAAATAATGTTCCATAAATTGTTAATCAAATCGAAATACGATACGAGCGTCGGATTCGGAAAGGTGACGATCTTTGCGAATACGTACGCGAGTAACGCGTTTCGACGAGATAAATTAAATAATATCGAACGATATTAATTTAATAAATTAAAAACTAAAAATAATTATTAGGAATCACAACCTAAATTAAATTGGAATAATTTAATTTACTAAATAATTATTTAACGATAATGACACGGAAGCGATTTACGAAACAATTTATTTAAAACTTATTTTATTTAAAACAAAACCAACTTAGTTAAAAGGATTTAATGCTCTAAATATATTTACGATTAAAAACAGAGCATTTTATAAAATAAATCGCGATAAAAACGGGATCGAGCACGCGTATGTGAGGCGCGATATAAAGAAGATTATTTCCTTCTTCTTCTTCATTTTCACAACTCACTCTCTCTCACTAAACACTCATTTTCGTCACCCTCACCATACCCAACTTCTCTCTAACATTGCAAGCTCGTTTCTTAACGAAATCACAAGATTTTGGACTCCACGCGTTCGTGAGATCAAGAGGAGCAAGAAGATACAAGAAAATCCAAGGATTTATCACGATTTGAAGGTAAGAAACTCAGTTTTCTTTTCGGTTTTTGGGTTTGAAAACCCTAATCGAGTTTAGCCACCATTAGTATAATAAATTTGAATTATAACGTGTTAATCGAGTTGTTATGGAAATGAGGGAAGTCATAAACGACCTTAACACCATATATCGCGATGATGATGATGATGTGAGTGCAGGTTAGCGAACCAACGTGGGATGGCGAACCTTAGGCTCCAAGGCAGCCTGCCGACGAGCCTTGCTGCCTCTCAGCCGAACCCACGACTTCACAGCTCCTGGCCGAACCCTTCTTCACGGTTCACGAACTCTAGCTGGGCGGGAAACTTAGTGCCGAACCCTAGGACTAGGCGAACCCCAAGTCCATGAGCTGCGAACCTGTATTCAGCAAGGGTTAGGGTGGCGAACCCATAGGGAGCCGAACCCTTTCTGGCCTCTCGAACCTGTTAGGGACGAACCCTGGAACAGTGGGATTCCACGAACCCTCTAGGGTTACAGGTTCGTGATCAGCGAACCCTTGGGCCATACTTTCGGTTGGTCGAATCTTTGGTGGCCTAGCCGAACCCTAGCACCTCTAGTAACCAACGAACCCTAGATCACATGGCTGCCGAACCCTGCTGTGTTCTTCTTGGCCGAACCCTAATCAAATTGACCGAACCTTCTCTTTAAATTAAGAAGGTTCGCTGCTTTTGGGGTGCAACTCAATCGATTTGCATCAAACTTGAAGGTTAGAAGCAATTAGGGAACATGCGTATGTATATATATATGAATATGTATGCATGATGAACCATAGCCACCATCTTTTATATAATCACATAAGTTAAAGCATGGGATTTTCTTATTAATGAGATAATTAATAGAGATAATGTAAACATGATTACTTAAACTTAAAAATGGATTTTTACAACTTAAATGGTGGTGTAGGTGTGTAATCATGCATGCATACATTAAGGGACATATCTATATAGGTTTAAAAAAAAAGATGATATCCTTACAACTTATATGAGCGGGATATAAGTGATCTAAAGATTATATACGTAGGACAATCAACACTAATGAAGTTGAATTATCATTACGAAAAGATAAATAATAAAATCTCTAGTGTAATAACTTAACTTAGAATTAATTTACTAAGTTAATAAATACTTGAGAATTTAAAATACAATAAATTAGTGACGCTTAATATTCATTAAATAATTATACTCATGATCACCCATACACAATAATCACAGATCGTTGAGTTACTACGGGTTATATACGCGAGCGCGCATAACACGAGAACACAAATTCTAAGGACTTCAGGTGAGTTCTCATAACCTCCCTTTCTTTAAACTGTTTTAGTTTTAAAACCCGGAGGTGGAACATGTATACCGGTTTAAATATTATTTTGATAACACAAGGTTAATACCTGTTTATCAATATGATATTCACATTTGAAAATATTATTATTAATGGATTATCTATTATTCTTTTATATCCGTGTAAACATTGTTATTGACTTAGGTCAATAACAAAGATTACATGTATTGTCACGTGGATGATTTCCACATCCGTGAATCATTACTCTTAACTTCGGTTAATTGTTTTGACTTCATGTATTGTCACGTGGATGATTTCCACATCCGTGAATCATTACTCTTAACTTCGGTTAATTGTTTTGACTTCATGTATTGTCACGTGGAGGGTTTCCACATCCGTGAAGTATTGCTTTTGACTTCGGTTAATTGCTTTGACTTCATGTATTGTCACGTGGTTAGCGACCACTCCATGATTCATGTATCTAACTTATGTTAAATACATAAGGAATCATGTATAGTCACGAACATTGATTGAGAATATGATTGATTGAGTTTGGTTGATTTGTTGTGGATTGATTGCTTATATTTGATTATGATTATTTGTGATTGGCTATGATTGATTTGGTTATGTGGTTATGTGATTGTGTATGTGTTTGACTGTTGAATTGATGGATGTGAGTTGGATTATCTCATACAGGTATTCATATGGATTTCTCAAGAAGATCATAAGTTTTATACCCGTTTTAAACAAAGCATTTTATAAAACCATTTTAAGCATAAACTTTCAAACGCATTTTACTAAAACATTTTTAAATATAAAAACTTATGATTACTCACCAACTACTTTTGTAGTTGACACTTGTTTTCTTACATGTTTCAGGTGATGGAGACAAGTAGGATGAAGAGGATGATCTCTTCTATTTTGGACATCATCATCATATAGGATTCTTGGACTTAGTTAATTAACTAAATTTCTGGCGATTAGAGTTTAGTTAGTTTAACTAAATCTTTTGTGTATTTGATGTATTTGATTCATGATGAACATGATTTTTGTGTAATTATTGTGGTTGATTAATGATATATGATGATATGAGTTAGATGCCCATGAGCTTGTGAACAATCTACACATCCCTCGTGGCATCCCGATGATTCCGCCGTCGGTCGGGGTGTTACAACACGGACCTCAAAAAAGGCTGTCCAAAGGACCCCTTTCCATTACCACACATAGACTCAATTGTGGATGCAACAGCAGGCCATGAAATGCTAACTTTCATGGATGCGTCGGCAGGATTCCAGCAAATCCAAATGGAGCCTTCAAATCAAGAAGATACTGCCTTCATGACACCAACAGGGATATATTGCTACACAGCAATGCCATTTGGACTAAAGAATGCTGGAGCTACTTATCAAAGGCTTGTTAACATGATGTTTAAGGATAAGCTGGGGGACACTATGAAGGTATACATCGATGATATGGTAGTCGAATCGAAGATTACCAAGGATCATCTTCAGGATCTTCAGGAATCATTCGATATCCTAGATCGATACAATATCAAAGTTAACCCTTCTAAGTGTCATTTTGGAGTAAGATCATGAAATTTCTTGGGATATATGGTCACTAAGAGAGGATTAGAGGCAAGCCCAGAACAAATTCAAGCTATCCAGAACTTAAAATCCCTAACAAATGCAAAAGAAGTACAAAGGTTAACAAGAAGGATAGCCGAACTAAACTGATTCATCTCAAGATCTTCTGAAAAATTCAAAGGATTCTACAATATCCTTAAAAAGAACAAGAAGTTTCATTGGGATGAAGAACATGGGAAGATATTACATGATTTGAAACAATACTTATCCTCACCGCCATTCCTCATGAAACCAGAAGATGGTGAACCACTATCTCTATACTTAGCAGTATCCCGAACTACTGTAAGTGCTGTGTTTGTCAACGATTACCAAGGATAACAACATCCAGTATACTATGTAAGTGAAAGCCTATTAGATGCTGAGAGTAGATATTCTGACCTCGAAAAGTTAATCTTAGCTTTGATCATGGCCTCAACAAAACTTAGGCATTACTTTGAGACGCATAGGATACATATTAAGACAAATTACCCGATTAAATCAGTGGTGAGGAAACTTGAGCTATCAGGAAGAATGGCCAAATGGTCAGTAAAGCTTAACACTTATGATTTAATTTACAAACCTAGAACAGCAGATGTGTTAGCAAACCTTGCATCATCAATCAAGATCTCTAAGGATATCAATATCCCTGTTCTTCATATCCTGAATCCAACAATAGATACAGAAGTTTCGAATCAAATTCTTGTACCAAAGAATGTTGATACGCACAAAATATCCTGGATTATCCCTATCAAGGATTATCTACAAATGGGAAAAATACCTGATGATGAAACAAATCTTAGAGCTTTTAAAGCTAGAGTATTTAGGTACACAATCATTCGAGATGTCCTATATAGCAAATCGGTAGCTGGTCCATATCTAAACTGTTTAGAAAAACCAGAAAGTCTAGAAGTAATGAAGGATATTCACGAAGGAGATTGTGGGAATTACACTAGGAGTAGAGCATTACTTTGGAAAATCCTAAGAACAGGATATTTCAGGCCTACTATGGGAAAATACGCAATGTCCTATTCCCAAAGATGTGACGCTTGCCAAAGACATAGCAATATCCTTCACCAACCGGTTGAAACTTTATATCCGATAGTCTTATCATGGCCATTCATGAAATGGAGAATGTATATAGTAGGCAAAATACCAAAAGCACTAGGAGGAAAGGTATTAATGCTTGCCATGACATAATATTTTTCGAAATGGATTGAAGCTGAGGCTTTTGTACAGATTAGAGAAAAGGAAGTAATATCCTTTATAAAGAGGAATATCCTGACCAGATTCAAGATACCTACCGAGATTACCTGCGACAATGGATCTCAATTCATTGGTAAAAGAACTACCAACTTTTGTGAAGCATGGGGGATAAAAATGATTACTTCCACACCGGTACATCCTCAAGCTAACGGCCAAGCAGAATCAAGTAATGAAATCATTATAAACAATCTCAAAAAGAAGTCGGGATCCAAGAAAGGAAAATGGGCTGAAGAACTCCCATTTGTCCTATGGGCAGATAGAACAACGACAAAGAATGCAACTGGTCAGACACCATTTTCATTAGTATTTGGTTCTGAAGCTATACTCCCAACTGAGAAGATTATCGCTACTGGAAGAACTAGTTTACAAACGATAGAATCCAACAATCAAGTATTATCTCAGGATATAGATACTATTGACGAAGTTATGGATATTGCAAAAGTAAGGATGGCTACCTATCAGCAAAAAATGGATAAATCCTACAATAAGAATATAAGGATCAGATGATTCCAAATTGGAGATTTGGTTTTAAGAAAAGCATTCCGAAACACCATCAACCCGACAGATGGGAAGCTTGCCCCAAAATGAGAAGGACCCTATAAGATCGAATAAGAAGCCGGAAATGGGGCATACAAGTTAATAACTATGGATGGTGAACCTCTTCCAAGGGCATGGAATGCCATTCATCTTAAAACTTACTTTATATGATTTTCATTGCCACAAAACATATCTATTTTAAATTTAAACAATTATCTTTAGACATTGTTATATTCTTAAATATCACTATTATCATATCCTGATATATTTTAATTTTATCATGATACTAATCAAAGCATTGGAAAGGCATAAGGATTCCTGATGCCCACCTTTGCAAAAGTATTATCTTTTGCAGGTATAGCTGGAGAAGAAACGAGGCTATATGTCCCAGCCCAATTTTTCACATAAAATCAAAACTTGATCAAGACCCACGCAGAGACTTTATGTTTGGCTACACAAGAAAAGTTTTGACCTGATATCTAAACTCAAGAGACTTTTGTCTCTCAACCGAACTAGGGCTCATACACCCTCGCCAGTAGCGCACGTATATCCTATTACAATCCAAAATAATGGGACCAGTACATGCATGAGTGGCTGAAAATTTCATTATCGAGGGTTATAATCATGGATCCTCCGAAATATCCCGGAATAGTTGGATATTTTCGGACCAGTACACGCATGAGTGGCTGACAATTTCATTTTCAAAAGCTATAACCAGGGATCCACCGAATTCCGGCCAAGTCGCCAGTATCCCGGCCTTAGTCGCCCGCATTCCGGCCTAGTCGCCAGTACAATCGGCCTTGTCGCCAGTATTTTCGGCCTTAGTTGCCAGTATGATCGGCCTTGTAGCCAGTATCTTCGGCCTTAGTCGCCAGTATCTTCGGCCTTAGTCACCAGTATCTCCTGCCTTAGTCGCCAGTATTTTCAGCCTTGTCGCCAGTATCATTGGCCTTAGTCGCTAGTCTAACTGGCCATGGTCTCCTATATGTTGGGCTAGTCCCAATTTTTTTTTTTTGTTTTTGAACTTATGCAGGAACTGACTTTCAAGAATATTTTGAGATATTGAGGAGTTGGAGTTAATTCTCAGGACTGTTTCGGTATAGCACATGAATACATAACATACCTAAGGATATCGAGGTATGTAACTAATACTATATTTTAACAGGGATAAAGAAGGCTTCGAGAATGAGTATGCTCTTTCAAGGAGCTGGTATTTATTTCTTAATCTTCTCAAAATTCTACAACAATCTTTATTTCTGATTATACGGTTAACTTTTACTTTGAAATATTTGATCCTGAAATAAAATATTTTACATATATTTTTATAAAATCAACCAAGTGATGAAAACTATAAATCACTTACGACCACCATCCTGATTGAAATAATCAAAATTTTTTTAACGATCTCTATATTTAAAACATTCTAAAAACATTTTAAAATACATAATATTAGTTGCTCAAAATGATAAAGATAACATAACCTGTTATCCTTGAAATACTCTTGAGACAACTCAAAGCCATATTGAAAAATAAAACAAGATATATACATCCCAACACAAATACAACAAAATCAAAGATATCTTTAAATATCTTCAAAAGTACCTTCTAGAATTAAAAACATATTAACACAACATAATCATAAAGCAAAAACTACTAAATATCTAAAGTCAGTATATCGGGTTTCATTTGAAAACACATGGTCCCTCCACCCCCATATACTGAGATTGTTAGTTCAAACACTAAGGATATTATAGGCTTCGCCAAGAAAACCATGGTCCCTCCACCCAAAATATCCTGAAATTATCTAAAAATTGTCTGCCCATACCGGGACTTTAACCATAAACATTGTTTAAAGACATAATATCATAAAAAAAACCACAAACAAGATGGGCTCAGACCTTGTCAACTCTAACCTCATCGCCCATTCCCGCAGCACCAGCTGCAATAGCACCCGTATCCTCGCCCTCCACTGCCTTGCTTGTCTCCACCACACTAGCCGTCTTCGCCGATGCATCAGAAGCCTCCGCCATATTTCCAGTCAAATTGGCCAGGATCTTGACCCAATCAGCAATATCCTTCTCCCACAGGTCCGATCCCTCCTGCTTGGATTTCTCCGTCATCTGGATTTTGCTTTGAGGATGGCTGTGGAGGCAGACTTTTTAGTACCCTCAATGATCTCCTTGATCTTCAGCTTGTGGGCAGCGTTATTATCCTTGACCAGCTTCTTCAACTTTTGAGCCTCTTTTTCGTAGTGACCAGCTTTGGCAACGGCAATCTTCTTCTGGTCCTCAATATCTTCAATATCCTCAATTTGTTTCTCGAAGGCTTCCTTGTCACCAGCAATCCTAAGGATAGTTGCTAAACAGTAATATCTCAGGATATAGCCAAAAGAAAAAAAGTAAAATTCTAGAAACAACCTTTTGAAGAAGATCAGCAGCAGGGAAATCAGGGATATCATCCACATTGACCACGTCGGGGCCTTTACGCTTCTTGTAGGTCTTGGTTGAGCGGGTGTGCATGATCCTCGCCTTGGGAGCGACAGGGCTGGTTTTCTCCTTCTTAATGGTAAAAAACCACTAAGATCCTCATTGTCAAAAGCAGATACTAGGAACTTGAAAACAAAAATAAGAACCATAAATTGACTAAATACCAACAAACTTAAGAAATGATACTTGATGTAATTTGAGATTGAGATTGTTGGGAAGACGCACTCTGGGCTGGGTATATAACAGTGATATCGGCTCTCAATGTTACACCAAACTTTAGCTCCTTCTCTTCTATCTGCAACAGTGCTTGTATCTTCTGCTCAGTATCCTTGTTCTCTGTGATCAATGATTCAAACTTCGGTGCTGAAAACAAATAAGAAAATAACTTAATTATCAGAAATTTAAATACAGTAAGACCAAATAAACCTAGAAATCCAACCCTTTAAAAACCAATTGATGGCAAGAGACCTCCTCCCAGAAATAGAACTTCTTTTAACAAAGAAAAACTTATTCCTCCACTCTTCTTCGTTCATAGTAATCCCATGAACTAGAACAGGAGCACCACTTCTCATTTGGAGTAGACTACGGGAATAGCCATGGGTACGAAGTTGATAGACAAAAGAAAGCTCAGGAACCCCAATCCTCAAACCATATTTTGTTTTAGCCTATGGAGAGTGAGGAGTAAATGCCAACCCATTGGCATCAGTTGAGGATAACACAGATGAGTAATGCAAAAAAATACAGAAATTAGAGGAGGAAACGAAAGGATAAACCTAAAGAAAATGGGTATTCTGGAAATCAAACCCATGTGGAAGAACTATGATCAGCCTTGATGGTAGGATCAAAACGACGAAATGTACCTTCCTCGGGGAAAGCTTGAGACAGTTGCATGGAATCGATGTAGTCATCATCGAATATACACACGTTCTGCTCGGTATATGGTAAAATATTTTGATCAAAGAATTCATCAGTCTCAGACGAAGATTGAGAATTTGTTGGACTAAAAGAACCAATGAGCCTGATCAGAAAAATCTCTAAGTCTCACAGCATTACAACAACTGAAGAAGAACACAAAGGCTGATATTCAAATGTGCTGAAGTCACAAGATCTGAAGAGATGTACAACAGCTGAAGTGTAAGTCGTCAGGTGTTGTAGTGTATAGTTAGTCTTCAGTAGTTTTCTTATTTGTAAAAGTCTGGTGAGTAGTTTACTCATCAGAGGTTTTAGTATTTTGTATTTCAGTAGTTTCAGTATTTGTATTTCAGTAGTTTTGTTCTTCAGTAGTTGTAGAGTTTGTCTTCAGATGTTGAAGACATTCTCAGTCGTTTAGTTAATTTCAGTTGTTTTGTTTTGTCTGTTAGATGTCAACATCATGTGACATCATCAGACGTCACTGCCTTCTATATATAGGCAGTTGACATGATTGTAATGTAATGAAGTTAATGATCTGAATGAGATATTCCTTTTTACAGAAAACTTTCTCTCTCTATAACAAACTTGCTTTACTGTTTGATTGAAATGGATCTTACTTTGATTATGCTAATTCCGTGTTAAATTCCGCTGCTATACTCTTCTATCATATCAATTGAGAACATCTGATCCTACAATTGGTATCAGAGCAGGTTAATCATTGATCGATTACACAATTGATCTCTGAAACTGCTCAAATTTGTTCTCAAATTGAGTAAATTAGCTGATTAAGTAAGAATTTGTTATAGATTGAAGTTTTCTGTTAACTTCTGTTGATTTGTATTTCAATATCAATCTGTTTTGCATCAATTGATTGAGATTTGCATTAGTTTGTGGTAAATTGCTTGAATCTGTGATCATGTCAACTCCGAACAATGATCCGCACAATACAGGCTCCGCAACCAAGCCTCCGATGATTGTGCGGAGTGAGTACAACATATGGCAACGTAGAATGCTACATCACCTGTCGATTAACAGCGCAGGATGTTGGAAATCTGTTGTGCATGGACCATATAAACCCACGATCACTGATCCTGAAACTAAGATCATGATTCCGAAACCTGCTGATATGTATTCGGATGAGGACATTAAATTGTTTGAAATTGATGCTAAAGCTCATGGTATTCTGGCCATGGCTCTGCCTAATGAGATTATTCTGGCTTGATGCATCATGATACTGCTCATGATCTCTGGGTTGCACTGAAAGAACAATTTGGTGGAACTGATGAGGTTTTAGCAAATACTAGAGAAATTCTGGCTCAGCAGTATGAGACATTTTCTCACCGAAAGGGTGAATCCTTGACTCAACAATTTGAGCGATTCTCATGTTTAATTTCTGAGTTAAAAATGGTTAAGCAAGAATACACTAATAGTCAGATGAACAACAGATTTCTCAGATCATTGCCTGAGAGATGGGACACTTATACAATTGTCCTACGCTCTAATGCTAATCTAGAAAGTCTATCTCTCACCCAATTACATGGGAAACTCTTAACTTTTGAGAGAGAGGTAAAACAGAAGAGAAAACTGTCTTCATCTGGAAAACTTGCTGATGATTTTGTTCCTGGTAACACTGCTTTACTTGGTCAGGAGTCAGAGTTTAATGGGTCTGAATGTTCTTATGATGAACATATTGACTTTTCTACTAACAATTCTGATCATGCTTTTGTGGGAGTTGAGGGTAATGCAGGAAGTTATAGTGACAACTTGTGTTTTGTGATGGATGATTTGAAAGGTATCCCGGATGATGATCTAGAGGAGATGGACATTTTAAGTCAAATGGCATTGATCAACATCAGATCACAAAAGTTTTATAAAAGAACAGGAAGGAAGTTCCCTGGATTATCTGGCAAGACTAAGGTTGGATTTGACAAAGGGAAGTTGAGGTGCCATAAGTGTCATAGGCTTGGTCACTTTGCTAGGGAGTGCAAAACATCTGGTTCTAATCCTGCTGCACCTTTTGTGACCTTTCCAAGCAACAATTCCTCAGGCAAAGGACCACAATCTTCTAGTACTAGTCAACAGCAATTCTATCCAGCTCACTTTGTTCCACAAAATCCAATGCCCTATCCATATCCTTGCTTTTACATGCCTCAACCTCCTCACAATCCAGCATTAATCTCACCACAATCACCTGCTCTTCCTGAACCCAGCAAACCTCAATCAACTCAACAGTCTCAACAACAACAGCATCAGAGTTTCTTCACTCCTGGTGTTGTTGATTGGAGTAGCTTGCCTGATGACTTATCAGACTTCAACATGCAGCCTTTTTCTGAAACTGGTCCACATGGTGGAGACAATCCTTTTGGAAATCTGGCACTGATGGCTATTGATTCAACTGAAAATACCTGTCAATCTCTTCAACATCTCAGGTATCTTCTGAATCAAAAGCTAAATTATGTTCAGAGTCATGCATTTCAGCATTTGCTTCCATTAGGGAAATCAATGTAGAACTGATTAATGAGAAATTTGAATTGGAAAAGGTTATGGTTAAAAACAAAACTGAGTTTGAAAAAGCCTTAAATGAGAAAGAGTCTGAAATTTATAAACTTAAATGTTTGTTGTCTGATGAAAAAGCTAGAGTGGAAGTCATGCTGGTAAAGCATAATGATCTAAAACAAACACTTGCAGCAACCCAAGTCAATTGTGAAAAATGGGTTGAGTCCTGTAAAGGGTTTGAAATGTTGTTGAGCAAACAGTCAGCTTCAAATGTTAAGTTTGGGATTGGTTACAATCACACTGGCCCCCCTGCTGATTATAAACCAAAAAGTCTTGACTGTGAATCTGATGGGGAGAGTGTGTACCAATCTACCAACTCTTCAGAAGTGTCTGATTCTGCAGACATATCTGAAGAAGACTCAAATGTTTGCAAAGCTGCTGCTGAAAAGGTTGAGATTGAAACCTATTCTTATTCAATTGGGTGTACAAATGTCATTAAGGATGACACTTGTCAGGATAATGTCTTAGTTGAGATTAATCCTGATGAACATGTTTCAAATGTTTTAAACTTACACCTAATTGAGTCAGATGGGGATGGTGTTGGAGAAAATGATGCAAGACTTTTAATAAGTCAAAGTCATTCATCAGCAGTTGGTGACAAAGCTGATACTGCAACAACTGATGTTGGTAAATGTGTTGAGACACAAGTGCTGAAGAATAACTCTTCAGATGTTATCAATCCATCAGCTGTTGTCAATTTGACTACAAATACTGATGCCTCAGATGTTCTGATGAACAAACAATCTGTTTCTAAGTCATCAGTACTTGTAGACAATCACAAGGAAAGAAAGAAGAGAGTGCCTTGTGATATTTGTAGGTTGTTTAATCATTCAACTGATGAATGCTGGTACAGAAAAGGTTCAAAATTCAATAAAATCAAGAATAAAAACAAGAATATACTTAAAATGAAAAATGAATTCAGTTCAAAATTTGTACCAGAATCATCAGTTGTTTCAAAATCTGGAAAATCAGTACAAGGAAATACTTCAAGTCAATTCAAGAAAGGAAAAGAAATTATTCCAGATTCAGGGAAACAACACTTGAAAACATCTATTTTAACTAAAGACACAAAACTAATCAAAAGAAAAATAAAAAATCAAGTCCTGATGTGTCTGATGAAATCAAGCTTTTAACTCAAACTCATAATCAACTGATGCTAATGATGCAACAACTGATAGGAAGGGTCAATATGGCAGAGGCATCTGTTGATTCATTTCATAAAAAGAAATCAAAATCAAAAGTCAAACCAAAAATTTCTGATAAGAATGCTTCAAGTGTTGCTTCAACTGATAATGCTAGTTCTGTTTCTTCAAATGTTAACAGACCCAAAACCAAAATGGTTTGGGTCCAAAAGTCTAACTGAGTGTGTTGTTGTATGCAGGGTCCTTCAGCATGCCAAAGTAGCATCTGGTATGTTGATAGTGGAGGATCCATGCATATGACTGGGAGCAGATCTCTTCTTCATAACTATTTCACTGGAAGGAGAGGATTTGTGTCCTTTGGTAATGATGCTAAGGGGTATATCATAGGTAAAGGTGTAGTCACTAATGGTGAGATTAGGTTTGATGATGTTAATCATGTTGAGAATCTTAAGTACAATCTGCTGAGTGTTAGTCAAATGTGTGATAAGGGTCATGTGTCTCTCTTCACTAAGCAAGATTGTAGGATTCTATCTTCTGATGTGATGCCTTTGATTAGCAAAGTGTTAGATGAGTACACACTTCTTAAGGCTAACAGAGTGGGAAAGGTCTATGCCTTTGATCTTTCTAAGAAAATCTCTGTCAAAGGTCATCCTTGTTTATTTTCTAAGGCCTCTTTCAAGGAATCAAATCTGTGGCATAGAAGATTAGGTCATGTGAACATTAAGAACATGAATCAATTGGTGAAACATGGTTTGGTTAGAGGTCTTCCTTTAAAGGATTTTAGTTGTGATGAAAACTGTTCTGCATGCTTGAAAGGAAAGCAACACAAAGTCTCTTTTCCTTCAATTGGAGATTCCAAATCCACTGGTTGTTTACAACTGTTACACATGGATCTGTTTGGTCCAGTGCAGATAATGTCTATGGCAAAGAAGAAGTATTGTCTAGTTATTGTTGATGACTATTCAAAGTTTGTCTGGACTTTCTTCTTACACTCAAAAGGTGAGGTTGCCAAGGCTATTATCAATTTTGTGTTGTATGCTGAAAAGCAGTATTCTCTTTCTATCAAGTGTGTTAGGAGTGACAATGGCACTGAATTCAGAAATCATCTTCTTGATGAATTTTATCAGTCAAAGGGAATTCAGAGACAGTATAGCATTCCCAGATCTCCTGAACAGAATGGAGTGGTAGAAAGGAAGAATAGGACCCTGATTGAAGCTGCCAGAACAATGCTTGCTGATTCTGGTTTACCTCTCACATTCTGGGCAGAAGCTGTTAACACAGCTTGCTATGTGCAAAACAGAGTTTTGGTGAATCAAAGATGGTTGAAGACTCCATATGAAATCCTTCATTCTTTAACTCCTTTGATTTCCTTCTTCAGAGCTTTTGGGTGTCCTTGTTACATTCTCAACACCAAAGATCAACTTACCAAGTTTGATTCCAAAGTTGATGCAGGATACTTTGTTGGATATTCTTCAACATGCAAGGCATATAGAGTGTTCAATTGTAGAACAAAGACTGTAGAAGAAACTCTTCATGTCAAATTCAATGAATGTCCTAAAGATTCCATTCCTCAGAATCCTGCTGAGATGTTTGATCTGAATATCTTGCAACATGATTTTCATGTTGAGAATAGTGGTGTAGAAGATGAAGTTCTTCCAGCTGATCCACCACCAGCTTCTAATGCAACATCACAAGGAATTTCAGATGATGAAGATGCAAGTACTCATTTGTTCAGATTCAGTGACAATATGTCCACATCTACCAAATCTGATGCTCCTCCTGCTTCAGCAATCCCACTCAATACAAATGCTGATGAAATTCTGGAATCCTCTCAATCATTTGAAATCCCAGCTGCTTTGTTCCCTGAATCTTCTTCAACTGCTGCATCAGTTCCTCCAGCAAACACTTGCACTGATCTCATTCCATATCAAGAACTGAAGGATCATCCATTATCTCAAGTTCTTGGTGATATTTCTGCAGGTGTTTCAACAAGAAGTCAATTATCTAACTTTTGTCTTTATGCTTTGTTTGTCAGTCAACAAGAGCCAAAGAATTACCACATAGCACTTAGAGATATTGGCTGGGTGGAGGCAATGCAGTTGGAATTGTTGCAATTCAAGAAGCAACAGGTTTGGGAGCTGGTTTCTTTACCTCCAGGTAAGTGTGCAATAGGCACAAAATGGGTGTTTAGGAATAAAACAGATGAAAAAGGTCAAATCATTAAAAACAAAGCTAGACTGGTTGTACAGGGGTTCTGTCAGGAAGAAGGTATTGATTATGATGAAACTTTTGCCCCTGTAGCCAGATTAGAAGCAATTAGGCTGTTTTTAGCATATGCTGCCTTACATAAACTTAAAGTTTTTCAAATGGATGTCAAAAGTGCTTTCTTATATGGTAAAATAAAAGAGGAAGTGTATGTGTGTCAACCTCCAGGCTTTGAGGACAATAAACATCCTGATTGGGTGTACAAGCTTGATAAAGCTCTTTATGGGCTGAAACAAGCACCTAGAGCCTGGTATGACACATTATCCACTTTTCTTCTAAAAAATAATTTCACTAGAGGCTCCATTGATCAAACTTTATTCATAAAGAATGTAGGTCAGCATAAGCTACTTGTTCAAATTTATGTTGATGACATTATATTTGCTTCATCTGACCCAAAGTTGTGTGATGATTTCACTAAACTTATGACTACAAATTTTGAAATGAGTGCTATGGGGGAGTTACAGTTTTTCTTGGGTCTTCAAATCAAACAAAAACCTGATGGAATTTTCATTCACCAATCAAAATACACAAAAGAGCTTTTAAAGAAATTTGATTTGCAAAACTGTAAGCCATGTCCCAACCCCATGAGCACCACCACACAACTTGATGCAGATCTGAAAGGTACTTCAGTGGATGAAACTCTTTATAGATGTATGATTGGATCTTTAATGTATCTAACTGCATCCAGGCCAGACATTATGTTTGCCACATGTGTTTGTGCTAGATTTCAGGCTGCACCCAAAGAGTCTCATTTGATTGCTGTGAAAAGAATTTTCAGATACTTGCAAGGTACTCAATTCCTGGGAATATGGTACTCCACTGGACAATCCTGCAAGCTGGTTGCTTTTTCAGATAGTGACTATGCAGGATGCAAACTCTCAAGAAAATCTACTTCTGGTGGGTGTCAGTTTCTAGGAAATTGCTTGGTTTCTTGGCAAAGTAAGAAGCAAACTTCTGTAGCCACCTCCACTGCTGAAGCTGAGTACATTGCTGCTGCAAGTTGCACTTCCCAAATTCTCTGGCTTCAGTCTCAACTCCTGGACTATGGCATCAAAGAACTGAAGACACCATTGTTAATGGATAGTGCTTCAGCTCTTTGTATTGTCAAGAATCCAGTTCAGCACTCTAGGACTAAACACATTGAGATCAGACATCACTTTATAAGAGATTGTTTTGAAAAAGGTCTGATTGATCCCAAATTTGTTCCTAGTGCTGATGAGCTTGCTGACATTTTTACTAAGCCTTTAGACACATCAACTTTTCAAAATTTAGTTCTAAGGCTTGGTATGTTGCAACTTGAATAGGTTAGTGTTTTAATGAAAAAATTTTACAAAGTTCTTATGAACAAATTTTTACAAGTTCTGATGAACACATTGTTCACAAGTTCTGATGAACAAAATTTCTACAAAGTTCTGATGAACAATTTGTGTACAAGTTCTGATGAACACATTGTTCACAAGTTCTGATGAACAAAATTTCTACAAAGTTCTGATGAACAAATTGTGTACAAGTTCTGATGAACACATTGTTCACAAGTTCTGATGAACAAAATTTCTACAAAGTTCTGATGAACAAATTGTGTACAAGTTCTGATGAACACATTGTTCACAAGTTCTGATGAACAAAATTTCCACAAAGTCTGATGAACAACTGTTGAAAACACCTGATGAACAAAATTATCGACAACACCTGATGAGTAATTTTACTCTTCAGTTGTTTAAACCTCAGTTGTTTTCTCTATTTAACTCAATCCTTCTCAGTTGTTTCATTATCACCTTCTCAGAACTTTTCATCTTTTTCAAAACCTACTTTCCCTCTTTCATCTCTGCATCCATGGCTACCATAACTTTGAAACCGCGTCACAATTCTATAGCCTATCTGACCAAATCTTCATTCTGGTCCAAGTTTGATGAAGCTGTCGACTTGATGAACTCATCTCAATTCAAAACTGCTTTTCTCATCAATCCAACTCTGTATGTTGAATCCATTCATCAATTTTGGATGAATGTTGAACTGGTAAATGTTGGAACTGGAGTCATCTCTCTTCGATCAACAGTCAATGGTCACAACGTGCATATCAGTCCCGCTGAGCTCAGGGATGTTCTTCAACTTGACGATGCCAACCTAGTCACTCAGTTCCCTAAAAGCGCCACTGACCTCTGTTTTACAAGTCATGAATACCAGGGCGACTTGAGTGACTCAACACTTTTCAAGAAGCACTTTAATGATCCAGAGCGTCTGATATTCCATATGATCAACATATGCCTGGCTCCGAAGTCTTCTTCATGGGATCAAATGTCATCTCGTTGGCAACAGGTATTGTACTCTATTCTCGAATCTCAAAAGCTAAATTTTTCTCAAATACTTTTTTCTGAATTAACTGAACATGCTGGTAAGCCTGTTTCATCTAGATGGTTACTCTATCCTCGTTTTATTATGGCCATCATAGAGAAACAGCTGCCACAAACAGGCCTTGTTGGTCAGGGGATCCCTGCTCCAGCAGTTTTGCTGGAAGTATATTCCAGACACAACTCCAACCTCACTTTAAAAGAGGCTGCCCGGAAGCTCAAACCCAAGCAACGGGAACCCACAGCCTCATCCTCAAAATCCAAATCCAAAGTCCCCACTAAACCAAAATCCACTAAGCCCAAAAAGGCTGCTCAGGGAAATGAGTCCCCTGAGTCTGCCCATGCCTCACCAAGGCATGAACTGACCACTGGTAGTAGTCAACCAGTGGTTCATCAGACTCAACCGGCTCAAACCGCCCAGGTTTCCTCTCAACAGGAACCTGGTGCAACCTTTGTAGGGGACACCACATCACTAGAACCTATTTCAGTTGAAATGGTTTCTATTGAAAAGCACCAATCTCCCCGGGTGCATTCTCCTTCAAACCCACTTTCTATAGAAACCACCACCAATAGCCCAACATTTGTTATTGATCAAATCCTGAATCAGCTGAACACTCCTATCCCCTCCCAGACACCTATCACTACTGGAATAAGCTCCAACATTGAGGGGGAGGACCAAAGTGTCTCTGATAACCCACAGGATCATGACTACAACATCAGATCTCCTAGTGTGGAAAGAGAGATTCTGATATCTGACAAGGCTGCTACTTCATCACCTCCATCATTTGGAGTGATTGCTAGTGGTACCATTGCTAAGACCTTGTCAGAGGCAACAACTGATGAAGGGGTTACCCCTGAGGTTGGAAGTCCCCAGAACCAAGAAAAAGGGGCACCTGATCTGTTGAGCCACACTCAACTCAGGTAGATCCTGAGATTCTCAGGAGGTCAGATGATTTAGCTAAGGCTACTGATGACCAAAGAACAGTTGCTGAGGTTCTGAAAAAAACCAACTCCTTGAGGCTGAGGTATGTAGACTCAATGAGCTACTCACCAAAATGTCCAAGGACAAAAGTCCATCTTCCCCACTTACCCCACAGATGGCACCTTCTCATTCTGAAGGTCACCCAAACACTTCCCACTACTTCACAATTTCAATTGCCGCCAGCCTTTGCTTCAGGCACTAATCCTTTGGGTTCTAGCCCCCCAGAGGCATTAGCTGCTGCCTTTCTACAAATCCTCCCTCTCATCACTCCATTACTGAAATCAATTATTGTTCAAGCCCTTGATGAGAGGTTACCTTCCCAAACTCAAATTCAACAAATGGTTGATGAGGCTGTGACTGCTAAACTTTCAACTCTACATACTCCTTCTTCCCCTGCAGCCAAAAAGGGGGAGTTAGGAACTGAATCAGTCACAACTTCAGCTTCCAAAAGGCCAAGGTCTGAAGAGGTTGCATTTGAAAGGTCTCCTGTCATTCAAGTAACTTATAAGAGACAGAAGAAGAACAAACCTGTTGAGATTATCAACAGAGATGATGTGGAAGTTGAGCAGGAAATGGTTGCTAAAGAAATTGAATTAGTGCTGAACAATTGGAAGCCACAACATCTGATGTACAAAAACAAGTCAAAACCTCTGATGTACAAGAATTGGCTACAACTTCTGAAGTTCAAACACAGGCTACAATCTCTGAAGTTCAAGTACAAGCCACAACTTCTGATGCACAAGACACTGAACTAGAGGGGGTTCAAATTCCAGAGGTTCAGACTCAGGTTGAGACTCAGGTTGTTGAGGTAAGGGCTCCTCCAAAGAAGAGAAGGCAACTCAGAATTCAAGAAGAAGAAAGTTCTGATGCAGAAGACAGGTTGCCTATCTCCACAGTCATCAAGCCAAAAGCTCAAAAGCCTGCACCTTCAACAACTGGGGTAGATCTGACAGTTCCAAAGAAGAAAATTACTCTTCCTGCCAATTACATTCCTGAAAAGCCATTAGTTTTTGGTCAACAGCCAATTATTACACCAGAGGCTAGGATGTTGGCAGTCAAAGTAAAACTGGAAGAAGAAGAGAGCCAAAAGAAACATGATGAGCAATTCTCAAGTTGGTGGACAAAGATTATCCTCAGACTTCAACTATCACTGCAATGAAAAAGGAAGCTCAAAGGTTGTATGCTCTGAAATGGACATTTAAATATACGAAAGAATTGATTAAGATGTGGCCTGACCCAAGGGTTCTTCATAGGATTCACAAGAGACAGCCCCCAGCAACTTATGCAAATAGGATCAAAAGGGTGTTGAGTGCTGAAATCATGCTTGGGTCAGTGCTTGATCCTTGGGAAATCATTAATGACTTCAAGAGTGTCTACAACTCGGGTGCAAAAGCTCCTAACTTCTTAGAGAACAAAATGATAAAGAAGGGACTGGTGTATAGGAGGCTGGAACATGTTCAGCAAGAAGAACTCTTTTTGTTTTTAGAGGGTAAGCACCCTGATGAGTTTGTGTACAGGGAAATTACAAGAGTAGAACTGAAGGATGGGACTACGGCCAGATACTTGTCTGAATTTTATGGGCCTGAGTCCTTCTTCGAAGGTGAACCTGAAAGAATGACTCCAGAAGAGAAGATGTTACTACTTGAAGCTTATGTCCGGGAGTCTTTCAGGTTAGTATACAATCAATAGCTTCAATGAGAGGGGTTAATGCTCATAGTCCATTTCCCCAATGGAGTTCCCTCTCATATTTTGAAAGTTAGAGTTTTGGAAGCTGTTGGTTATCAGGCTTATACTTTAATTGGTCATTTTGATACTGATCTCAAAGAAAAAGACATTCTTTCTGCCTGGAATAAATAAGTGAGACCTTAAATAAGTTAGAGGTTTTGGCTGCATTGGTTCAGGGGGAGTTTGTTGGACTAAAAGAACCAATGAGCCTGATCAGAAAAATCTCTAAGTCTCACAGCATTACAACAACTGAAGAAGAACACAAAGGCTGATATTCAAATGTGCTGAAGTCACAAGATCTGAAGAGATGTACAACAGCTGAAGTGTAAGTCGTCAGGTGTTGTAGTGTATAGTTAGTCTTCAGTAGTTTTCTTATTTGTAAAAGTCTGGTGAGTAGTTTACTCATCAGAGGTTTTAGTATTTTGTATTTCAGTAGTTTCAGTATTTGTATTTCAGTAGTTTTGTTCTTCAGTAGTTGTAGAGTTTGTCTTCAGATGTTGAAGACATTCTCAGTCGTTTAGTTAATTTCAGTTGTTTTGTTTTGTCTGTTAGATGTCAACATCATGTGACATCATCAGACGTCACTGCCTTCTATATATAGGCAGTTGACATGATTGTAATGTAATGAAGTTAATGATCTGAATGAGATATTCCTTTTTACAGAAAACTTTCTCTCTCTATAACAAACTTGCTTTACTGTTTGATTGAAATGGATCTTACTTTGATTATGCTAATTCCGTGTTAAATTCCGCTGCTATACTCTTCTATCATATCAATTGAGAACATCTGATCCTACAGAATTCGACATTTTTACCAAATTAAAAGATGAAAAAACAGAGGGATAACGACCAAAGAAGTCACCGGAGAAGATGATCAGAGAGATTTTGTGATTTGAAAGGGAGATATGTGATCATTATATGCACAGGAAACTGACACAACACAGTAACCGCTATCCTCGTCTTAACCGTCCATTAAATCTCGAAACCGTTCAATTTCAAATTCAAATTTCAAATTTTTACGGCTGTAATCACTATCTGTAATAATTGTGGGCAATTCTTATGCGCCAAATTTTCTACCCGGGATATTTCAGGATCAGGGATATTTAGGGATATATAACTGACTAATAATTATCTCTGTTTATTCCTAATCTAGCTTGCGAGATTTCAGGCATAGACCGGTTGTTATACAGCTTAGCCAAATATCACGGAGAGGGACTTCAACTGATTTAGTTTGGGACGCGGCATCTATGAGAGATTGACGCCGTTATTTTGAACAAGTCTCCCACATTTGGAAAGTGCCGAGATATTCACAACTACCTTGTGAACATTGTTGACCGTTTGTTTGTAATTTCATAGTATATAAACCGAGACAATTGATCGATATAGGACACATGAAAGACACTGATATACACAGAAGCTCAAATATTCTTACCATCGATCAATTTGTACTATTTCCTTGTATTTTACTTATTTAGTGTTAATAAAATTAGGCAGAGTGACCATTGTTACCTCCCGAGGTTTTTATGCCGGCAATCCTAATTGATTAAGGGCTTTTCCTCATATAAATCTAGTGTGTGTTGCTATTTTTCTATTTCATATACTGAAATATCCCTATGGATCCTTAGGGATTCTCTGATCATAAGTTTGATATATTCGAGATATTTGATTGTAAAACACAACACCCCACTTTTCTAAAAGTTTACCCGAAACAATTTGGCACCCACCGTGGGGAAAACTTGTATTTTTTATAACAAAAACTTTGTTTAAAGGGTTTTTCTAAAGAAAATATAGTGAAAAATGGTTTCACAACCGAGATCAACATCTGCATTACCATCTGTTTCTGCTACTACTACTAACGTGCCTTTGCATATTCCTGTTTTCACCAAGAAACCTAAGAATTCTAGAAAGAATACTACCTTTGTTGCTGAAAGTGTTCCTTCGACGAGGATGACCACTACGACCCTTGTGCTTGTTTCTAACAATGAAAGTTAGAGTATGTTTCAACAGGCATAGAAACAAATGATGGACCAACAACGGATGAATCAAAGACTTCTCAGGGAAATGAAAAACTTAAAGGCTGAGAAGAAATAGCAAGTTAAAGTCCCCACACAATTAGCTCCAAGGACCATTGATTTTGGAACATCAGGGATGTCTGGAAACTATTCTGGAGACTTTATTCCTATGCAAACCAGCATCGAAACTTCATCAGGATCCCAAGATTTGGAGATATCTCAGGATAATCTTCTTATTCCGAGAACATCACTTCCTACACCCATTACTGTAAACACTTACATTATTCTCCAATTGACACTAATAACTTTGGTTCCTCACAAGAAACAGGAATATCTCCACAAGTGGCTAAGGAAATTCAGAAACTTCGGGATATGATATCGAGCGTTCCAGGGGTGGTTAAACCTATCCCGGAAGTTCTAGATATTACTCACAGGATATCCAGATTTGCTCCACCTATATGCGACGCCGAGATCCCGAAGAGATTCCAAAATCCTACCATGAAGCTATATGATGGAGCTACGGATCCGGAAGAGCATGTAGCCTAGTATAGAGAAAGAATGTAGACAAATCATATTCCTCCACATCTAAAGGAAGCTTGCTTATGCAAGGGATTTGGTTCAACATTAACAGGAGCAGCCTTCAAATGGCTACTTAATGTTCCTCCTTATTCAATTACATCATTTTCCCACTTGATTAACTTGTTTAATAATCAATTTTCATGCAACAGAACATTCGAAAGACTAACTAGAGATCTCTAAAGGATAACACAGGGACCGGATGAATCCCTAAGGAGTTATGTCAACAAGTTTGGAAGAGAATCCTTAGATATCACTACAGCTATTTAGGCATTCAAAATGGGATTACAAAGAAACTCACCCTTTTGTGATGACTTGGTAATGAATCCTTGCAGGAATATGGAAGAAGCCCGGAACCGTGCCTTAAGATTCATCATATTGGATGACGATAAAGAAATTCAGAAGAGGATTACTACAACACCTCCTAATGACCAGGGCAAAAGAAAGCTGGACTCGCCTACCAACAAGTCATTCAAGCCCAAGCCATACTACAAATCCGACAACCATAAGATCAATTCTGTGGATAATGATGAAGATGATGAAGAATATCCCAGGATATCTGATTATTGTTTCTCTGTGGATATCCCTGAATTAATGTGTGTCATGCCGGATTTAGGAGAAAAAGCTAGATGGCCTCTTAAGTACAAGAAATTTGTTACGAAAGACAAGTCCAAATGGTGTGCATTCCATGAAGACTTTGGACATGTGACAGAAGACTGTATTGCCATAAGGAAAGAGATAAGTTGCCTACTCAGTAAAGATCACCTCAAGGAACTGCTTGGTAAAAGAAAAGAAAGGAGGCAGGATCCTGATGGATTCCCAAAAAGAGATGCATCCCCACCAAAGGATGCCAAGGTAATAAACTTTATCTCTGGTGGATCTGACATATGTGGTACCTCTTATACTGTAGCCAGAAAACAAGACAAAGAGAATAAGATGGAGAATGGAGAAAGACCCGCAAAGACATCAACCTTAACCACAGAAACTGTGATAACTTTTGAAGAACAGGACCAAGAAAATATCATGGACCCTCATCATGATGGGTTAGTAATCACTTTATATGTTGCTAATCATTATGTTCGCAGAATACTCATAGACGGCGGAAGTTCAGTCAACATCATCCAATTGGAGATGCTCAAAAGGAAGAATATCCCTGAATCTGAGATAACCACCAAATCCTTGGTTCTGCTTGGATTTAGCGGAGAAGCTAAAGCTACTGTTGGAAAAAATAAATTACCAGTATATATCCAGGGGGTGAAATCTATGCAACTCTTTTGTATTATAGATTCTTTGTCTTGCTACGATATCATATTAGGTACACCGTGGATACACGATATGAAAGAAGTTCCCTCAACATGACATCAATGCGTAAAGCTACCTACAGCATGGGGAGTAGTGAAGATCAATAGCAACCAATATGAAGCTAAGGAGTGTTATTCATCTTCGGTGAAGGCAACAACGAAACGACCATCGACATAGAAATCATAGAACGACATTGGGGACAATCAGGAATCTCAGGAAAAAGAAGTAAAAGAAGTAAAAGAAGTACTACTTAATCCCGAGGATCCCGAAACCAAAGTCCTCATAGGAACTGATATCCCCGAAGATATTGAGGAGAAATTGATTTCCTTCCTGAAATCAAGATTTTCTACCTTTGCTTGGAAGGACGAGGATATGACTGGGATATCCTCTGACATAATTACACATAAGTTAGGAATACATAGAAGTTTCAAACCTATCCACCAAAAAAGAAGGAAATTTGCTCCTGAGGGAAACACAATCATCCAAGAAGAAGTGGAAAAAACTTCTCAAAGACAATATGACTAGTATGGTTAAATTTCCAAGGTGGCTAGCTAACGTAGTTGTGGTACAAAAAAATAATGGAAAGTGGAGAGTTTATGTATATTACACGGACCTCAACGAAGTCTGTCCAAAGGATCCCTTTCCATTACCACACATAGACTCAATGGTGGATGCAACAGCAGGCCATGAAATGCTAACTTTCATGGATGCTTCTGCAGGATTCCAGCAAATCCAAATGGAGCCTTCAAATCAAGAAGATACTGCCTTCATGACACCAACAGGGATATATTGCTACACAGCAATGCCATTTGGACTAAAGAATGCTGGAGCTACTTATCAAAGGCTTGTCAACATGATATTTAAGGATAAGCTGGGGGAAACTATGGAGGTATACATCGATGATATGGTAGTCAAATCGAAGATTGCCAAGGATCATCTTCATGATCTTCAGGAATTAGTCGATATCCTAGATCGATACAATATGAAACTTAACCCTTCTAAGTGTCATTTTGGAGTAAGATCATGAAAGTTCTTGGGATATATGGTCACTAAGAGAGAATAGAGGCCAACCAAGAAAAAAGCCAAGCTATCCTGAACTTCAAATCCCCATCAAATGTAAAAGAAGTACAAAGGTTAACAGGAAGTATAGCTGCACTAAACAGATTCATCTCAAGATCTTCTGAAAAATTCAAAGTATTCTACGATATCCTTAAAAAGAACAAGAAGTTTCACTGGGATGAAGAACATGAGAAGGCATTACATGATTTTGAAACAATACTTATCCTCACCGCCATTCCTTATCAAACAAGAAGATGGTGAACCACTATCTCTATACTTAGCAGTATCCCGAACTACTGTAAGTGCTGTGTTAGTCAAGGATTACCAAGGATCACAACATCCAGTATACTATGTAGTAAAACCCTATTAGATGCTGAGACTAGATATTCTCACCTCGAAAAGTTAATCTTAGCTTTGATCATGGCCTCAACAAAACTTAGGCATTACTTTGAGACGCATAGGATACATATTAAGAGAAATTACCCGTTTAAATCGGTGTTGAGGAAACCTGAGCTATGAGGAAGAATGGCAAATGGTCAGTAAAGCTCAGCATTTTTCCTTCTAATCGTACAGTCGTCGCGGTGTATTCGTTCGAATTGTCACCCGTACGAATACGACGATAACTACATTTTTTGGTATGATTTTCTAATTATTGGACATCATTCAGAACGTTAAACTTTCAGATATTTTGTACATATCGTCACCTATACGAATAATCCGTCGATTTAGCATTCACGTAACGTCATTCGTTCTTGTTTTGTTTGTACATCCTCACATACGTTTATACGTAATAGAATCCTAACTGACAATCACATGATGGTTCTGTGTCATCAGATAAATATATGACTGTTGAACCATAGTTCTGAGTCATATTTCTACAATGAAATTGAAACTGTTCTATGATAAACACAAAATGATAATGATATACATGTAAAACACATGGTTTGTATCTGAATTACTGTTCATGTTACTGTGTAGATTACTGTTTCGGTTACGTTTCAGGTACTGTTGTTACAGTCTCCCCTTGTTAGAGAAATTTCGTCCTGAAATTAAGAATCGTTATCAGGTATGGCTTCTTCTGTAAACAGTTGGGGCTACTTAGACTTCATGTGATCCTCGCATTCCCAAGGAAATTCGGGTCCACACTTTGAATTCTATCGAACCTTGACAATTGGAATACGGCTTCGCCTTAGTTGTTTAACTTTTGCGATCAATAATCTCTAAAGGCCCATCGATAAAATGTAATTGTTCATCCATTTGCATTTCCTCGATTGGTATGACAAGTGATTCGCTAGCAAGGCATTTCTTCAAATTCGAGACGTGAAACACATCATGCACACCACTGAGTTCCTCTGGTAGTCTTAGTCTATACGCTACAGGACCAACACGTTCAATGATTTCGAACGGTCCTACGTATCGTGGTGCTAACTTTCTTTCCGAAACGAACTACGCCCTTCCATGTGGATACCTTTAACATGACACGGTCTCCCACTTGAAATTCCAACTGCTTGCGCCGTTTGTCGGCATAGCTCTTTTGTCGGCTTCTGGTCGCTTGTAACCTTTGTTGAATCTGGGCAATCTTATCAGTAGTTTCCTGAATAAGCTCCGGCCCAGTTATTCGATTATCTCCAACTTCAGTCCAGCATATCGGTGACCGACATTTCTGACCATAAAGAGCCTCGAATGGTGAACATTCGATACTGTTGTGGTAACTGTTATTGTAGGAGAATTCGATCAATGGTAAATGGGAGTCCCAATTCCCACCGAAATCCAAAATGCAGGTCTTAACATGTCCTTCTGGGTCGGTATCGTACGTTCGCTTTGGACCGTCTGTTGTGGATGGTATGTTGTACTCAGATTTAATTGCGTTCCTAGAGATTTCTGCAATGATTTCCAGAACCTTGATGTGAATCTGTTGTCTCAATCCAAAATGATAGACAGTGGTACACCATGACGTACCACTATCTCGTTGATGTACAGTCTCGTCAGTTTATCCATCATGAAGGTTTCACGCATTGGCAAGAAATGAGCAGATTTTGTCAAACGATCAATGATAACCCAAATCGTATCATGACCACTGGAAGTGCGTGGTAGCTTGTTAATGAAATCCATAGCTATTTGTTCCCACTTCCAGAGCGGAATCTCAGGCTCTTCCAGTAAACCTGACGGCTTCTGTTGTTCCGCCTTTACTTTAGCACATGTAAGGCATCGACCGACGTACTCGGCTATGTCTTTCTTCATTCCCGGTACCAATACCAAAAATCCCCGTAAGTCTTGGTACATTTAATCGGCGCCTGGATGCACTGAGTACTTGGTCTTGTGTGCTTCATCAAATATGAGTTTTCTCAATTCCTATACCCGCCGGAATCCATATACGATCCTGGTAGTAGATAACTCCATCAGGTTTTGTTTCAAATTGTCTTTCTGCTCCACAGTCGTGCTCTTTCTGCAGATTTCCTCGTTCAACTAATTCTTGTTGTGCCTGAATAATCTTGTCGCGTAAGCTTGTCTGCAGAGTCATTCCCATTTCTCTAACTCGCACGGGTTTTACCCGTTCCTTTCGGCTCAAGGCATCAGCTACAACGTTTGGCTTACCCGGATGGTACTTGATCACACAATCCTAATCATTCAAAAGCTCAACCCAACATCAATGTCTCACGTTGAGTTTCTTCTGATCAAAGATATGCTGCAGACTCTTGTGATCAGTAAATATGGTACACTTAATGCCATATAAGTAATGTCTCCAGATCTTCAATGCAAATACCACTACACCCAGTTCCAGATCATGAGTAGTATAAATTCTTCTCATGAATCTTCAACTGTCTGATGCATACACGATAACTTTGTCTCGTTGCATTAACAGACAACCGAGTCCCTGATGGGAGGCATCACAGTATACTACAAAGTCGTCACAGCCTTCTGAGGAGAGAGAAGATTGGATTATCACACAACTTCTGCTTCTATGTTTGGAAAGCAACTTCTTGTTTCTGTTCTCTCCCAACACAAACGGTTCACTCTTAAGAGTTAACTTGGTGAGAGGCAGAGCTATCTTATAAAAGTTTGAGATAAAGCTTCTCATAATAACCTGTTTAACCCAGAAAAGGACCGTATCTCCGTCAGTGTCTTCGGAGTATCCCAGTTCTTGATCGCCTCGATCTTGGTAGGTGTTTACTTGCATTTCTTCACTATTGACTACATGACCCAAGAATTGAACTTCTCTAGCCAAAATTCACACATTAGAGAATTTAGCATAGAGTTTCTCTCTCCTTCAACAGCTCCAAGATCTTCCTTGAGATGTTGCTCGTGTTCTACTTTGCTCTTGGAATAAATCAGTATGTCATCTATGAAAACAATGACGAACTGATACAGATAGGGTTTGCACACTCGGTTCATGAGATCCATGAAAACCGCCGGTGCATTCGTCAATCCAAAAGGCATCACCATAAACTTGTAATGCCATACTGGTTCGGAACGCCTTCTTTGGGTATGTCTTCGTCTTGCACTCTGCGTTGGTGAAATCCAGACCGCAAATCAATCTTCGAGAAGTACTGAGCTCCTTGTAGTTGGTCAAACAGGTCATCAATCCTCAACAATGGACACCGATTCCTTATAATTAGCTTTTTCAGCTCTCTGTAGTCTATACACATCCGAAAAGATCCATCCTTCTTCTTCAACGAAATAAAACCGAGAGCTCCCATGGTGAGTAGCTCAGTCGGATGAAACCTTTATCAAGTAGCTCTTGTAGTTGGTTCGACAATTCCTGCATCTCTGAAGGTGCTAACCTGTATAAGGAGATTTAGCAGCAGGTGCTGCTCCA